>OU696576.1:9339987-9397487 GCA_916048095.2 Sacculina carcini
ATACACATACACATACATACACACACATACACACAAATACACAGAGAAAGACACACACACACACATACATACACAGAGAGAGACACATACATACATACATACATACACAGAGAAAGACACACACACATACACACACATACACACACAGAGAGAGAGAGAGAGACACACACACACACATACATACATACAGACACATACACACACATAGAGAGAGAGACACATACATACACAGAGAGACGCACACACACACATACATACATACACACACACACAAACTCGTGAAGCTCCTGGGCGGCAGAATAAGTGAGCGTTCAGGGGAGCCGCGAGAGACGGCCTGGCTTCGACAGCGAATAAGCCTGGCCGTCATTCGTGGCAACGCCGCCTCCATTGTTTTATAGTAGTATTGTGAATATGTGTACGTGTTTGTAAATATATTTGTGTGTCTCAAGAAAAAAAAAAACAAAAAAAAAAAAAACACACACACAAACTGGATTTGATGGATTACTCAATACTTTTGTAAAAAATGAAGGACTAGCTCGTATTGCGAAGTGGGGAATCCGAGAAAAAAAGGTTATGTACAAGTGGTCCACTTGTGTGTTTGTGCACCTAGAACTGTATGTCAACGCATACAAACATACATACACACACAGGAACATACAGAGACACATACACATGTCCACGCACATACATTTTGTGTGTTGTAGTGATTTGTTACGGCCACTCGAGTGAGCTCCCATAGACACACACATACATAGAAACAAAGGAAAGTGTTGATATAATATGTCTCTCATATGTGTGTGTGTGTGTGTGTGTGTGTGTGTGTATGTGAACTTTCAATTAGTGTCTGACCTACTCACAACAAAAGCTGGACAAGCTAGCAGTGCAACGCCACTGAGACACACAGAAAATACACCAACAGAACAGACCGGATCAAATAATAGCACAATTAATCAGCTGTATTTCAGCCACTCAATCAGAAATACCCGGCAATTCAGACACACACACAGAGAGAAAGAGGGGGGAGACAGGGAGAGAGAATGAGAGAACAACACTTGGAACTATTGTGCTACAAGTTGGCATGGTGCCAGGAATGTCGATGCACAATGAAATGTCGATGCACAGGTAGTTGAGCCCCACCTGGAAGTACATGAAATTGAGCAGTTTGTTGACCTCGGGATGCAGCACTTCCACCGTTTTCTCGTAGATTTCCACGCGGTTCGGCTGCTCGTTGGACTTGGGCTGCGGTATGGCGCGCGAGCAGCAGCGCCACGTGTACAACATGGCCGCGTGCTGTTGTCCCTCTTCCAGCATCTCGTTCTGCAAGCACGCATTCATCAATTAATACATTCATTGATTGATTGACTGATATTCTGCTTACTGCAAGTCCACGAAACAATCAATACCTTTGAAAAAAGAGACAGATAACTCATGATGTACAAAGAGCACTGGCGGATTCAGAGGAGAACTCAAGACCCCCCCCCCCCAAATGTTTCTATCAACTCCTCATAACCAAGAGATTCTCATAAGAGGCCAATTGTTTTCTCATGTAAGCATTATCGCAAAGGTGTTGCATAATGATGCATGTACATGACTGATCGCCCCCCAAAATTCAGCCCCTCCCAGGAATTGCATTCTGGACCCGCCACTGGAACAGAGCGCAGTGTATCAATTAGTATTGCATAATATTGCACAGTATTGCACAGGCCAGCGTAAATATAACACTTTAAACGGTGACCTACTCACTCACAGACTACAGTGTACTGTATAAAACACACAGACTACAGTGTACTGTATAAAACACACAGACTACAGTGTACTGTATAAAACACACAGACTACAGTGTACTGTATAAAACACACAGACTACAGTGTACTGTATAAAACACACAGACTACAGTGTACTGTATAAAACACACAGACTACAGTGTACTGTATAAAACACACAGACTACAGTGTACTGTTTACAACACACAGACTACAGTGTACTGTATTAAACACACATACTACAGTGTACTGTATAAAACACACATACTACAGTGTACTGTATAAAACACACAGACTACAGTGTACTGTATAAAACACACAGACTACAGTGTACTGTATAAAACACACAGACTACAGTGTACTGTATAAAACACACAGACTACAGTGTACTGTTTAAAACACACAGACTACAGTGTACTGTATAAAACACACATGACAGCTCAGCCCTGACAATAAAGACAGTACATACACGCCTACACATACAAACACACATACATACACATAGACAAGTGCATACATGTAGCATACAGCGACAGCGGCGCTAAGACACAATCGGACGTATTTGATGTGCTGCACTGATTAACTAAATATGCATTAATTTAATAATTAACTACGGCAGGAAATGAGCGACCCACTATTTATAACAGTAACAGTCAAGGGCGTAGATTTGTGTCGAGGCTCGGGAGAGGGGATGATAGCCATCATGCATTAGTGTTCAAAGTTGACTCAGTTGGTCAATTGTATGGAGCCCTCAACTATTTTCGGCCTATTCAATTACAACACACACATACCCCAATGAAAGGAACATTGCATGAACTGAGCTCAGTAGAATTATCGGGGGGTGCAATTGCATATTCATCCCCCCAGCCAATTTATCGGGGGGTATATAGCCCAGGATAACAGTGTGGCGTGTGTGTGGTACTTTGACCGCATCTGCGTATTTCGACCTCTTGTTGTGTGAGTGTGTGTGTATGTGTGTGTTTGACTGTAGGCTCGCATTTGTACACGGTGTATGCGAGTGCGTGTGTCGGTTGTGGCATTGACGTTTATACTGTGTATGCTTGTTTGGGTGTATCCTAGCGTTGTCGTAATGGGTATGTTGCTGTCACGTTTGTTCGTTCACCTTGTGAGGTCACTGGTCACATTGTGAGGTCAGTGACCTATAGGTCAAGTGCATTCTGTGTGTACGCGTGTGAAGTCAGTCAGTCAGTCAGTCAGTGTGTGTGCCTGGCACTAAGCGGCTGGTCGTGCGGCGTTGTGTTGCATTTTAGTGACAGTATTTAATTAGTGTGTCTGTTTGAATATATCCGTAGTGTTTTTATCAGCCGTGTGGTTACCGTTGCTGTTGAGTCGTTGCGAGAACCTATGCCCCCCCCAAAGGCAGCACTTGGGGCCCCCATTATAAATAAAGCACCAAATAATGAATTTATTCATTAGACATAAACTCATCATACAAGCATAGGCAAAACATCTTAGCAAAAAGGTAAAGGATATACAAACTAAATAAGTAAGCGATCGATACACATACGCACACACACACACTCGTAAGGGGCCCCTCAACACTCGGGGGGGCGACCGGGGGGTATGGGGGGCGGTTGCTACGGCTCTGCCCCCAGGATAAAAGCAGATGACGACTCACCAGACTGGCATGAACCGTCGCCTCCTCAATATACTTTGCCACGCCGGACACGAACGCCGTGCGGTCCTCGAAGTTGGTGTCGAAGTTGACGTTGAACGCCAGCGAGCAGGTCTGAGCCTCAATGCACGGCTGTTGGTCGGGAAGCGTGAGTTCGTCGAGCACCTCCACGTTGGACAGGGCGTCCTCGAGCGTGACCGCCTCGGACGCCATCTCCGCCTCCGCTGCCGCCGCCCACGATATTCACTCTACAAATAGCCACAAGAACATGGCTAATGTCGAAGTCCTACTAGGTCACATGACTCATGAAAACATCCCGCTAGACAGCATGTGTGTTCGTAAGATACATGTCCGCGATTATAATTGCGCTTACAATAACCGTTAAAAGGTATGATGGTATATTTATTTATATCTCAAAAACTTCACCACGATGATAGCTATCGAAATCACGCTCGATCAAAACACTATTTTCATATAGGATTAAACAATGAAAACAAAATACCACATTGAGCGGCTCTCATACATGCAGACCTGATGCAAGCCTTCATGAGCTTTTAGGCTTAAAAACAAAAATAGGTCAATATCTCACCTTTATTTGAATTTATTGAAATAAAAGCACAGAAAACATCATCTCGCCAAATGTAAACACACCCGTCAAATGCCGCGATTCAAATTTGACGCAGATAAGCAATATTTTTGTATTCGTTCTTATTATTTTTATTAGCCTAGTTAGCTCCAACATTATTTTTAATCACAATCAACGTTCACAACACTAACCGATCAAATATTTCTCTAAATTAACCTTACGCCAAAGCACTAGTTTACATTTTTACCCTTGTTTATCGTTTAACTGAATTGCCTTAAACCCCCCCGAGCATCTCTGGAATAGCTAAAAATAAATCGACAGAGAATTTCCAAATCTCTGCCAATTCTTTGATAAGCAGTCCTGTTTTATCTAGCGTTTTACCTGGAAACACAAGGTCATTATTCCCAGTCATCTATCATTCAAACTAAATAGAGACGCTAACATGTACGTCAACACAGCAGTCACACATTTTCCATAAAAATATACTTTGATATGCTACGCAAGCCTGTTATTTTTTATCAATAAACGGAACAGGAACGTGGGCGGAGTGACATTATGGATTGTTATCGGATGATGGTTTATTATTTATTGTTATTTATATATTATTTTCTTTCCAACTCTCTTTCTAGACTTTTTTCTCTTCGAACTCTCTTTCTCTCTGAATCTTTTGGGCGCTTCCGGTACATGGGGACACCTTAGGGTGGTAATAGTGCTTGCACTCTTCCCATGCTACTGGATTTGCCTGTAATTAATAATAATAATAATAATAATAACAATTGTTGATCATTTGTATTTGGCCGCTTTCAAATACACACACACACAACGACTTAATGCTGAAAAATTAAGACAGGTAAATTAAGACAGACAGGCAAAACGCAAAAACAGACACAATTTGACATGTGGACCGCGGAGGACACAACTGAATCATAATCACGTGATTACATGATTTCCATCAAACTCGACTCGACAAATGTTTTCTGCAATGCCATAAACTTGGCAATGAAAGCCTCCAGGTGAAATATATGCTTGGAGCCGAGATTCATTCGATGTTCGTAGGTGGCCGCGTGTGACGTCACTTCACACTTGAGCTGACTGTCGCAGTTGCGCACCAAGTGTCGCAACAACTCCTGCACCATAACCAGCGCACATATAAATAAAATAATTGCATACACCATATTTGCATATAGGAGAGTATTTGGTATTGTATTTCTGTACATTTTTATCACCTTTAACGCAAAATTAAATCAGATTGTATATATGAGGCCTAGTGTGTGAATTCTACTGTGTAACTGTTATTTTTATATCAATAAAATTAGATTAAGGCCGGGTGACGGTGGGTGATAGATAATTGTACGTGCCTTGAAGATGACGTCAGAAGGGATGCAGTGCACCATCAGTTCGTAGAGTCGACTGCGTACCTCCAGTAAGCGGGCCGGGGACTGTTCCTCCACGATCTTATCGGCCGTCTGTCGCAGATACACCTGCCAGTCGGGTTCAATGACCGGTTGATCGGCACTCAATGGAGTCCTAACATCGTGCACACACACACACACACACATGTGCATAATATGTGTGTACGCGTACGATGTTCATATATATGTGTGTGTGTGTGTATGTGTGTTTTTGAAACACTCTAAGAAATTTTTCATGGTGAAATCGTATTATACTCTTGAGAACATTGTCTATATTAGTGATGATTATAAGGTGTAAAATATCTCTCTTCTTTCTTTACCTTTCACTTTCTGTGTGTGTGTGGCTATGAGTGTGTGTGTGTGTGTGTGCGCGCGCGTGTGTGTGTGTGTGTGTGTGTGTGTGTGTGTGCAGCGCCCTAGAGACCATCTAGGTGTAGGGCGCTATATAAATATCTACCTAATGTAATGTAATATAATGTGTGTGGAGGTGTGTGTCTGCTTGCTTGCTTGTGTGTATGTTTGTTTATGTGTGCGTGTGTATCTGCTTATGTGTTTGCATGTGTGTCTGTGTGTAATCCAGTGCATTAGTGTGTTTTATATCAATATTGCAACGAACAGCACATATTATGTGATTGCAATAAACGCATTTATTATTATTATTATTATTACATAAACATACACAAACACATAATTTCATATATACTGTAACGAACACACACACATACACACGTGTGTGTGTGTATGTGTTCACGTAATCAAGATTATCATTTCAGCTTGTCAAGCTGTGTCTGAATCCTCCTTCAACTTCCCCCAAGTATATGTATGTGAGTGTCTATTTGCTTGAGTGAATGTGCTTGTGTGTGATATTTGTTTGATTGTGTGTGCTTGTGTGTGTGTGTTTATTTTTTTATTGTGTGTGCGTGTATTTGCTTGAGTGTGTGTGCTTGTGTGTGTGTGTGTGTGTGTGTTTGCTTGAGTGTGTGTGCTTGTGTGCTTGTGTGTGTGTATATATATGTGTGTGTGTGTGTGTTTATTTGTTTGTTTGTATGTGTGTGTGTGTGTGTGTTTGTGTGTGTATTTATCTGAGTATGTGTGTGTGTTTGTGTGTGTGTATGTGTGCATGTGTGTGTGTGTGTATGTGTGTGTGTGTTTGTGTGTGTATTTATCTGAGTATATGTATGTGTTTGTGTGTGTGAGTGTGTGTGTGTGTGTTTGTATATGTGTGTGTGTGTGTGTGTGTGTGTGTGTGTGTGTGTGTGATAATCAGCTGACTGTTGCACACGACACGTCTCACACAGCAGTATAGCTCGTCGCAGGTTCCGCTCGCTCTTGTCCACGATCCTGGCGGCCAGCTTATCGGGCAGCTGCAGACCCTCCTTCTTGCAAACAGTCTGCTCAAACACACACACACACACACACACACACATACACACACACACATACACAACAGTGGAAAAACTCCAAAGTAGCTATAAAATACGCGGCATCAAGACAAACCACACGCCTCATCACAAATTATTAATCAAAATAAAAAGAGTTATTTATCACAATGTTGTGTAAATAGATATTGGACGTAGACAGCATAGATGACATACCGAAGAAGTATTCAGCTGACGCTATACGTTCTGGAAGAAGTATCGGCAATTGAACCAAGAAAAAATGACCAACAATAAGCAAATATAAGAAATTGATTTATCAAGCCAATGCTTTTTGAGAAGTCCATTTTTTCAAACACTCGGCGAGTTCAGAGCGTGAGAGAGGGAGAGAGGGGAGAGAGAGGTTGCCTGGTGCAGCACGCACGTGTAGTATAGCGGTGATGTCAGCTGGCTGAGGTGCTGGCACGCGCACGGCGAGACAGCGACTACGCACGGCGCCGATGATACGACTGGTAGATTCGGCCATCAACACCAGGCGGCATGTGGACATGTACTTCTCCATGGTGCGTCGCAGTGCATGCTGGGCGTCCTTGGTGAGACGGTCAGCCTCGGTGACAAGAATCACTGCATTTACAAGCATCACCAACCACAATCTGACTTGGACTCTTGGACTGTGTGGTGTAGTTGTTGGCACAGCCGCCTAACAAGCGGGAGGTCCGTGGTTCAAAACCCGGCGAAGCAGAACTTCATTGGGCGAATTCTACAATCCCACAGCCCCTGTCCACCCAGCAGAAAATGATGGTACCAGATATCAGTCATGAGTTGTGTCATGCATTCTGGGGAGGTGGCCCTCTCTAATACGTCTTCCGTCCTTGTGGCGCCATAGCGTAGAGAGGGTCGGTTCTGCGGTGACAGCGAGCTACACGGGACACACCTGTGTGTGTTCATAAGCTTCGGCTTCTTACCGTGTAGCAGCTGTCACTTGAGGCGTTTAACCTTTTCAACTAAATCCCACTCATCTTCCTCTCTAAAATCTGAACCTTTCGAATTATCTTTTCCCTCTGTATCTTTTGAGTGCTTTTGGTATATATGGGGCCACCGCAGGGTGGTAATAGTGCACTTGCACGCTTCCCCCATGCTACTGGATTTGGTTGTGATTAATAATAATAGTGAGGAGAAAACAGCTGGCCTTCCTTGGGAGTTAGCTCCCCTGCGCCTTGCTGAGTGCGCTCCTGCGCTCTTGAATATGACCCAGCTACTCTGACTGTGTGTATCTGTTCACTGCAACTGTGTGTGTGTGTATGCCCGTGTGCAATTTGTGTTAGAACGACATGCGTGTAGGTGTGTGGTGGGTAGTATTGGTGTGTGTGTGTGTGTGTGTGTGTACTGTGCCGGAAAGACCAGATAGTGTACTTGTACTGAGTGTGTTTCTTTAGAGGCAAGGCCAGATAGAAAAACAACCTTTGAACTGTTTCTGCGAATCTGGGTTGATTTGGTGCGTTTGTGCGGTCGTTTTGAGCAGCTCCTGAATGATGACCCGGTCATAGATGCCTGCGTCACTCGGATTCACCTCAATGTGATAATTACTGGCTATTGTCGTCACGTCCAGCTTGCGATGCGACGGAGTCTGTAAGAACACACAAACAAACACAAACACACACACATAAGCTAGTTGGCTAAAACACAACGTCTGTATAACAGCGAATTGGCCATAAAACGTCACGATGCATAGCCCTCTTCAAAGCTGAGCTTACAAGCACCCATCGACCGTATATTCACCCCGACAACGGACACATCAGATAGCCATAATACAAGAAAAAGAGAAGAGACAATAAGATACAAATAGGAGACCTCAAATTGTTGGTGCTCAATTCTCAGACGGTCGACGCCGGCACCGTACAACTCCCTCAACATACACATGACACGAGTCTTCTTGCCAGCTCCTGACGGCCCGTGAAACAGCAAGTGGGGAAAATCTCCATTTTTCACCTTCAGCGTCAAATCACAAGCAAGCACGGCGTATTTTTAAACGTTCAAATAACAACACCACAGTTAATACCTCAAAGTCAAATATGGGATCACTAATTGAACTCAGTCGTACTTCCAGATATAAAAATAAATAAGGCATCTAAGGTATGTAGTGTTCACAAATAGACACAATCAAGAAGGGTAGATGAAGCCACTGACCAGTCTGGATAGCTGTTCAGCTTGTTCCTTGTGGTAATCAAGTTTGGACAACGAGTTAGGTCGGTACTTATCAACCCACAAACTCATACTGATCTGAAACAGCAACAATTGGACATATGTTGCTCATACGCTAAAATATTGTTCAATTTATGCAGATTTTGACATGAAAATATTTACGAAACAATCAGTCTATGTAT
Organism: Sacculina carcini; assembly: GCA_916048095.2. Lineage (NCBI taxonomy): Eukaryota > Metazoa > Arthropoda > Thecostraca > Sacculinidae > Sacculina > Sacculina carcini. The sequence continues at coordinate 9,349,145 of OU696576.1, forward strand.
AACCGGAGAATATTACCAATAAAATCCCACATAACTTACATTACACATAAACTGTGTACTTAAATCCTCCGTTATAGCAATTTACAGTTACGTAATAAGTAAACACTAATCAGATTATGAAATTACTCACCAAATGAGGCAAATAACCACTACGACAAACACCAAAATCTCGGGAAACCTCGAGACTTCTCGGACTTCAGTTAGCGCGGTTGTAAGCCTCATTTGTCGCAAGCCAGCCACGATAAAAACAATGGTATTTACCGGGGATATATTTGTATAAATTAATATACATTTTATATTATTAATTATTTACTTTTACTTCTAATATTTGAAGAAATTGGGGGGTTAATATAGTACCATATTCATAGTGAAAAGGTTTAGATTTATGCTGAAATTGACTCTAAAACAGTGTTTGACAGTTTTGCATTAATAATTTTCCTTATTTTACTGTTGGAAGTAGCTCTCTTGAAAGCTGACGAGGCTGGGACAGTTCAGCGGCCGTTCAATAGCCTCACATTTACTTAATTTACCTGATGAAAGCCCACTAAAACTTTCACCTTCTGCTGGCATAGCTGTTGGTCGCATGCCAAGACAACTCCGTCCAAATATTAAGCAGTAAAGCGACTGTAACACATTTTCTATGCATCACAAACAACATACACCTGTATGTGTGTGTGTGTCGGTGTGTGTGTGTGTGTGTGTGTGTGTGTGTGTATGAGTGTGCTGGTGTGTGTGTGTGTGACGAGTGGGTTCATGTGATGTCGGCAACGATGCCGATGATAAAACTCGCTCACAAAACTCACAACATCAATACTATATTTAGCATTGACACACACACCAGCACACACACACATACACATACACACACATACACACACACACACACACCAGCACACACACGTGTGCGCGTGCAAATGCAAGCACGTATGTGGGTGTGTGCCAGTGTGTGTTTGTGGCTGAGGTTGTAATGTTGTTGATAGTGGTGTTTGTCAGCAGCGGCCAATGGTGTATTCACTTGATACTTGGGCAAGTACAGTGTGGAGTGAACGCACGAGCGTTACGTATAGAAAATAGCGAGTAGAATAGGAACGAATGGCAGGAGAAGAGAGTGTGATAATGTGATAGAAAGATAGAGATAGCCAGGGATGCTGTGATTTCAGTGATTCAACATGTTCACACTGCGCAAACTGGCTGACTTGGTGCAGTCGCCCGTTCCTGAACGAAGTAAGCCACAAGCACACACATATGTACACACACTGGCATATTAGAGCCATTACTACTAGTAAAATAAATTAGCAAACTGTAATGGAAAGACAGCATGAACGGTAGAAATTTCGTGACTGCGTGGCGTTTAGCTTGCCACGTAAGAACACAAGTTGATAACGTGAGAGCTATGGACCGACTGTATTTACAAGTACAGACATAACAGGACAGGACAATCGCACACACGTACAAACAAGCTCACGCACACACATGCTCCTACAACAAATACACAATGACACGGACAAACATGACACACAGACATACAGACAAACAGGCGTACACACAGCTGGTAGGGTCGCGAAGTAGCGCGAGACGAAATTTGTGTCGCACCATAATTTGCGATATCCATGTGTCTTGATAATGCAAGATCTCAAAGATTTTCTTGTCGGAAAGATCACCTTGAAAATTAAGCCAACAGATTTAGTTATGATTTACCAATCGAATATTTTTATAATTTATCAATAATTTAATATGACTCCCCGAATTATTTCTTGTTTAATCAATATATATATTTTAAAGTACATTTTCATCTTAAAAAGTATATTATACGCTGTATATTAGATGTCAAGTATTTTTGGAAATGAATAGGAAATTTGCAATTAACATATTTTCCTATGATGTCAATTAGGAAACCACTAAAAATACAATAATTAATGAAACATATTGACATTGTATTCTCACCAATTCATGCATGTTTTTCTAGTTTTTAAATACACCAATAATCAGGTCCAAATACCGCTCTAAAGCATGATTAAATCAGCTGCCGAGTAGCTCAGTGGTTAGGCGCTGAACTCTCGTGTCAGAGGTTCGCGGTTCGAATCCTGGCCCGGGCTGGTTCATTAACACCTCCGCTTGAGTCTACCGGGAGTCACAGCTGTAGATGTGCACACAGTGGGGCGCGCCATATAGTCTAAATGCTGGCTGGTGCGCGCTTAAAACGACAATATCAACAACAGGTCCAAATACGTCTTCGCTTACAAATAAAATAATGCTAAATATGAACTTGGACACCATCGAACACTGCGCCATCTTTGTGAATCATTATGTGTGTGAGTGTCTGTTTGTCTGTGTGTGTCACAGTGTCTGTATGTCTGTCTGTGTGTGTCAGTGTGTATCAGAGTGTTTGTGTGTATGTCTGTGTGTGTCAGTGTGTGTGTTTGTGTGTGTGTGTGTGTGTGTGTGTCAGTGTATGTATGTCTGTCAGTGTGTGTGTTTCATGATTCTGCACTGATTACGCTAACAACATGCCAACTGGCACTCTTCCAACCATCACACTGACACTGTCTGTCTGTGTGTCTGTCCGTGTGTCTGTCTGTATGTGTGTGTGTGTTTTGTGCACATGTTGGTGGCAACATGTTGCACGGCGCTGGAAATTGTTTCTGACTTCAATCTCTTGTTTCAACATCCTCTCTCTCTTTCTCTCTTTCTCTCTCTCTCCCTTTGTCTCTCTTCATTATCAGCTAGAAGTCGACTGAAGCAAACATTTTTGACAAATAAATCCATAGAGGAATTAATAAAATATGTTCACTCTTTCTTTCAATTTTATCTGCCTATAATCAGTAATATTTTTTATTGTTATTATTTTTATTAATTACAAGCAAATCCATAATAGCATGGGGAAGAGTGCAAGTGCACTATTACCACCCTGCGGTGGCCCATGTGTATCGGAAGTTCTCAAAAGATGTAGAGAGAAAAAGAGTTGGAAAATAAAATAATAAATATGTAACAATAAACAATTCATATGATAACACTCCATAATGTCACTCCGCCCACACTCCTCAACAATAAATAAATAAATAACAACAATCTACAATAAATAAAATTATATATATATATATATATATATATATATATGTGTGTGTGCGTGTGTGAGTGTGTGTGTGTGTGTGCGTGTGTGAGTGTGTGTGTGTTTTTTTCGCGTGTGTGTATCATTTGAGCGCTCTATCAAACATACGTAGTTGTTAAATACAATTTCAAAGAACCGCCTAACAAGAACAATAGAATATGTCGTTAATTAATAAGTGAAACTGGAAAAATGTAAATCTTCTCCTTCTCAATACTTTAATTATTTCCGAGAATTTCGTTTTTCAACTCGGGAAAATTGGCATTTACATTTGTTTTCATACTCCAAAATTATTCAGGAGTTCGTCGAAGCACTTCTCGAAGCAGGAGAAAACGCAACTACATTTTCGACGGTCAGCAGGGTGAATATTCTCGTGACGAAATCGATCAGTCCTGTACACGCAACTTCAAGCCTCAACAAGGCAGGAATTACATTAAATTCACTAATTATTCGCTCATATGTAATGCGCTTGAAACATTGAATATTATGGATTAAACCAGGTTAGAATAGGGAGGTACGTTTGTCGCTAATAATTAAATAGTATATCGGGTCATGATTTTTATTTTTAAATATATTTTTTATTATCAATTTAAAATATTGAATTTAAATCGAAAATTATATAACATTCAATTTTTTAAATATATATTATTATATATTGTTTTATAAATCTTAACATTTCAAATTATTAACTTGAAAAAAAAATCAAAATAGAAAATATATTTGTAAAGCATTTTTGCGTATTTTAATTTAATTTCCAGTGGTTCAACAACTAGGATGTGATTTGTGTTTATTAAAAACTGTACTATTTTGTGTGTGTGTGTGTGTGTTTGTGTAATTAGACACGGAAGGATGCGGTGGAACAGAAACACACACACTGAAACACAAGAAATACACAAACATCGAGCTTATAAAAGACTGTCAGAATGGCTACGGATTTTCATTGCGCTGTCAACAGGAAAAAATTTCCAAAGGAGACAAGCGAAAATTCGTTGTGTCTCAAGTACGACCAGACACACCTGCATACAGGTATCTGTATACCATACTGTATTTACATTCATACTTCATATCACATACACGTGTGTATACTGATGCATATTAATTCCACATACACAAACACATGTGCAATACTTGTACATAACCTTTTTTCTCTGATTCCCCACTTCTTAATACAAGCTAGCTTTTCATTTTTCACGGCAGCGCTGAGTAATCCAATAAATTCAGTGTTCCACAAGAAAAACACATTTCAGCAAGCCACCAGAATGGAAAATCAGCGAATTTGGCTTGATAAAACACACACACATACACACACATTTGTCCTTCTGTCCGACCCATATATTTCCCTAAATATACTTGGCAACCCCTCCATGTGAGTGTGTGTGCTCACCTATTTGTGCATTACGGGATATGAGCTTGCGCTCGAGCTGTCCCGTCTCCAACTAATTATTTATCCAGGCTTTCTTTTTGAACGATTGAATTGTTTTCGTTTTTACTATTACGCTGTATAAACTATTCCACTTTTCTACTCTCCCCGTATTAGGAAAAATGTCCTGTTTGAACTTCTTTCGGCATTTGGATATTTTTTTCTAGTTTCACACCATGTCCCCTTTGATCCTTTCATTCCAAACAATCCAGCCTTTCCAATCTCTATTTTACACTCTTCTCGTATATTTGAATTGGTATGTGTGTGTGTGTGTGTATGTGTGTGTGTGTGTGTATGTGTGTGTGTGTGTGTGTGTGTGTGTGTGTGTGTGTGTGTGTGTGTGTTCGTTCTGACCGAGTTGTTTCCGCAGAAATGAGTCAAAGACTCGTAGCTCTTGTCGCCCAGAGATCATTTACTTGTGTTTAAACATTTGTGTTGTGGTTTGGTTGACAATTTCCTTAAGTAATTTATTGCAATAATACATTGACCTGTATTGGGAAGATATATTTTTGCACATCTGTTTTGATTATTTGTTTTTGAAGGCCGAAATTATTATTCCTGTTTGATTGTGAGTGTGGAAATAATTATGTTTTCTGAATCTGTCCTTTTTTGTTAGGCATCTATACATGGTGAACATTTCGCCTCGCTTTCTTCTGTCTTCTAATGTGGGAAATGAGAGTTTCTGTAAATATTTTTGCGCAATTATGTCAATGTTTATATTGTTGTGTGTGTGTGCGTGTGTGTGTGTGTGTGTGTGTGAGTAGTTGTGCCGTGTTGTTTGCGGGAGATCGTGTGGTCTCAGTGAACGGAGAGTGTGTATGTCGTCTTCGTTTGTGTGATCTGCGGCGTTTAATCAACGCACAACATCACCTCACACTAACCGTGCAATACAACCTGGCTGATGACCAGGATGGCCACCAGAGGGAGCCACCATCATCATCATCTTGCAGCGATCGGTCCGCCGAGCTGGTGAGCGTTGTAGAGATTGGCAACGAGCGGCCCCCTCACGGTCTGGGTCTTCTCACCAACACCACTCATGACGGACGAGTGTTTGTACGTCAAATTACTGCGGCCAGTGCGACCGAACGGTGAAACAAACACACAAACACACATACACACACTTACACACAGATAGATAGATAGATAGATAGATAGATAGATAGATAGATAGATAGATAGATAGATAGATAGATAGATAGATAGATAGATAGATAGATAGATAGATAGATAGATAGATAGATAGATAGATAGATAGATAGATAGATAGATAGATAGATAGATAGATAGATAGATAGATAGATAGATAGATAGATAGATAGATAGATAGATAGATAGATAGATAGATAGATAGATAGATAGATAGATAGATAGATAGATAGATAGATAGATAGATAGATAGATAGATAGATAGATAGATAGATAGATAGATAGATAGATAGATAGATAGATAGATAGATAGATAGATAGATAGATAGATAGATAGATAGATAGATAGATAGATAGATAGATAGATAGATAGATAGATAGATAGATAGATAGATAGATAGATAGATAGATAGATAGATAGATAGATAGATAGATAGATAGATAGATAGATAGATAGATAGATAGATAGATAGATAGATAGATAGATAGATAGATAGATAGATAGATAGATAGATAGATAGATAATAATAACGCATAATAACGCAAGCACACATACACAAGCACAATCACATACACATACACATAAGCATGAATATACTGACACACACACACATATATATATATATATATATATATATATATATATATATATATATATATATATATATATATATATATATATATATATATATATATATATATATATATATATACATACATAAATACATACACAGACACATACACACAGGCATACATTGTGACGGTTTGACAGTGTAAACATTTGTCAATGTTCAATTGGTAATCAATAACAGGGCTTGAGGTTTTGCAGTGTTTTTAACCCAGAAGTATAATGATAAGACTATATGTGCCATATCTGCTTGAATATGTGTGTGTATGTGTGTGTGTGTGTGTGTGTGTGTGTGTGTGTGTGTGTGTGTGTGTGTGTGTGGGTGTGGGTGCGTGTTTTGACGCACGTGCGGGATGGCAGGTCGGGACGAGTTGGTGTGGGAGATCGTCTAGTATGTGTGGATGGAGTGTGTGTGGACGGTATGAGTTGTGTAGAGGTGAAGCGGTTTTTGAACAACTCACAAGCGGCTACAGTTCGTCTGGCAATTGTTCCCTGCAGCACGGCATCAAGTGGCCAACAATGTGAGACACACAAAAAATGAGCTGTCCAACAAGCACTATGAACTCCCTCCTAACACTAGTTAAAACAAAAAACATCCAATGAAAATACAGACTATAATATAAATTAACACTGAAATTAGTTAAAAAAAAATTTAAAATTAATTTATTCAGCAAGGTAATTTTTTGAATAATATTTTATCGTAGAAAATGTCGATTTTTCAGTGGTTGGGAACGACAGAGGCGCCATCTACTCGGCAGCAATGGAAGACGAGCTGATATTCAACGAGTCTTATAGCTGTATTTGCGGTGACAACCAGCCATTTAACGGCGAGTTTTTTACATATTTTATTATGATATTAATTCTCGTTTTTCATAAACAACAAAATCAATATTAACACCTGTTACAAACAACCTAATCTATCAATATAAAATTTTTTGATCATTGTTCGGCTACCAAAAGTGAAAAAAGCGAAAAATACTAGCTCTAATCCACAATTCACGTGACATTTTGCAATACGCAACCTCACTTGCAAATTACACTGCTTGATAAAATATGCTTTTCTTATGGGAAAACTCATATTTAACTCATAAATAAACTCAATATTAAACTCATTAATAAACTCAATATTAAACTCATTAATATACTAAATATATATTCATTAATATATATTCATATATATTCATATTCATATATACACAATATATATTCATTAATCATTATAATATATTCATTATCTCATTAATAAACACAATATATATCTCATTAATAATCCCATTAATAAACTCAATATAAAGCTCAATATAAAGCTCAATATAAAGTTCAATATTAAACATTCCTGCACGTGGTTGATTGTGGCTACAATATCATGATATTGGATATCATGACATGGATATTGGCAGGCACTTGTAGCGACTGTGTCACTGAGCAAAGACGAACGGCTCACGTGCAGTTGACGAGGGACCCGCCGGCTGCTGCTGTCGGCATAATAGTGACCAATCAGCCGTCTGGCGATGACGTCACCAAGTGTCACGTGATCGTCACCGACGTGCCGTCTGACAGTGTGGCGTGCAGGTGCGACAAGAAATCCCATAACTGTTTCATCAGCATGATACAAGAAAATACCTTGCAAGAAAAGTATTGAAATTTTCAAATTATTTAATAATCTAATATTGTATATCATCTTATCATATATTCATCCTTCTGTTCATTATTCTGCTATTCTTATCTCTATAATCTCATACTTGCTAGCTCGTCATTTACTCACTTCTATCATTGTCCCACCGAAGAATACCAGCGAGTTGACAAGTTAGCTAGTTTTTACCGTGCAGTTTGGACCGCACAACATGAGAACTATTTTACTGAGCACGATTAATATGCTGATATTGACGACAATATCGGCGCCAGGATTTTTACGTTCCGGACTGAGGAAAAAGATGCTGGGGCTTGGCGAAACGCGGAGAACTACACTCTAAATATTCATGGGCAACAATTTATTGAGGATTGAGCACGTTTTGAGGGCCTTCTGCAGAGCCGTTGCGAGGAATTATGGGGCCCCCCGAAGGCAACACTAGGGGCCCCCATTATAAATAAATCACCAAATAATGAATGTATTTATCAGACATAATCACATAATACAAGCTCAAGGGAAAACATCTGAGCAAAAAGTTAAAGGCGATACATAATAAATATGATAAATTTTAATATCATACGTGAAGCAACGGGGCCCCTCAACATTCGGGCCCCCGGCCAGGGAGTAGGGGGGCTGTTGCTACGGCTCTGGCCTTCAGCCCCCCCAAGCTTACCCTCCCTGTTCCTTGGCGCCTCGACTGATTGGTGACAAACTCGACAATGTTGTTGTGCGGGTCAGGAGTGGACAAGTTCGTCTGGGAGACCGTCTGTTGAGTGTGAACGGGCGCAGTGTGGTGGGAATGCAGAGTTCAGACGTTCAACTACTGCTGGATCAGCACTCCTGCCCCACGCTCTCCATCACTCTCGAGTTCAACATTCCACTGAGAATATTCCCGACGTCCGGAGACTTCACCATCGAGGTGATTCACCCTCATAAACTACAACAATAACATCACTATTGTTGATTTAATATACAACACATATATTTCACCATAGGCGCGTGTAAAAATGAAGAAAATACAACAGAAAGAAAGATAAAACGTTTGGAATAAAAACAAACAGCTAACGAACAAGACAAAACGGCAAATAGGATTGCACAGTTTCAAGATAATTGTTAATTGGCTGAAAACACGCTTGCATATAATAATCATTAAGATATAAACAGAATATTTGATGTTATTTAACTATTTATCTCTTATGAGATCATCCCTTCATATTTGGCTTTTTTGAGGTCTTAAATAACTCCGTTCAATTGTTGACGGAAAAAGAAGACAATCTTCCTGTATTTATTTCTAACAAAATGCACGTTTTTTACACGTGAAGAATAACAGGCTGACTTCCAATAACAACCTGGAAATTTGACGAATATTAAATTAGAAAATAAAGCTCTGAGGGCAAGTGTGTGTGTGTGTGTGTGTGATGTTTTTTTCAGCGATGTTTTTCCACCTGTCTGTCCGCTTATACCTTTGTACATGTGCGTGTGTTCCTTTTGCCCATACATGCTCACCTGCCGAAATGCCGAAGAATGCGAGCTGAGCTGTCGGTGACAGTGATAAATCCGCACTTCCGCTGAATGTATATGTGTTTGTGCCCTTGTGAATATTTGTACATGTATCAGTGTCTATTTGTTCAATGCCGCATTGTAAATATTCTACTGTCTGCGCATCTGAGACACATTGTGTAGATATTGCGCAATATAAATGTTTCAATAAATGAAATGAAAATGTGTGTGTGTGTGTGTGTCTGTGTGTGTGTGTGTGTGTGTGTGTGTGTGTGTGTGTGTGTGTGTGTGTGTGTGTGTGTCAATTAGGTGGAGGCTTGTGGTGATAACATAGGTCTAGTGGTGCGCAGTCCTTCACAATCCGCACTGTCTCCGCTGTCGCGCTGTCTGGTCGTCTGCGATATTGTGCCTGGTTCCAGCATCGACAGGTAAAAGTTCAATATTTATAGCATCAAGTGACAGCTGCCCTACGAGAAGAAGCCGAAGCTTATGAACACACACAGGTGTGCTCCGTGCAGCTCGCTGTCACCGCAGAACCGACCCTCTCCACGTTATGACGCCACAAGGACGGAAGAATGATTGATTTCTGGTACAATAATTTTGGTGATTTTGTGTCTAGTCACGTGAGTCGGTGGCACGACAACTTGCAGTGTTGAAATGTTGCATTGTTGCAGTATTGGTGGAAATTTTTCCATTGTTCCCTCCAGAAAAACAATTTCTCATTTACGCCTGATTTTCCACAAATGATATAATTATTGCTTCAATTGGGCGATAGTTTTATGGACATGGTTGAGTTAGTAGTGGAAAATTTTCAATTAAGAAAACAATCAGGTTAAACACACAGCAGTATGTCCTAGTACATTCAGCGAGTGAGCTTTCTCAATTATTATTACCTCGCTTACAATGAGGTTTGTTGGATTCCGTAGTGTTGTGGTAGCACACCCGCCTCACAAGCGGGAGGTCTGTGGTTCGAAACCCGGCGGAGGAGAATTTATTTGGGGGAATTCTATAATCCAACAGCCCCTGTCCACCCAGCAGTCAATGGTACCAGATATCAGTCATGTGTTGTGTCATGCATTCTGGGGAGGTGACCCTCTCTAATACGTCTTCCGTTCTTGTGGCGTCATAGCGTGGAGAGGGTTGGTTCTGCGGTGGCAGCGAGCTGCACGGGGCACACCTGTGTGTGTTCATAAGCTTTGACTTCTTCCCGTGTAGCAGCTGTCACTTGAGGCCTCTAACCTTTAAGTATGCTAGGTCACTATGTGTATGTGTGTGTGTGTGTGTGTGTGTGTGTGTAGGACGGGTGCTGTGGAGGTTGGAGATCTGTTGGTCAGCGTGCAGGGCCGTCAAATTGAGTTTCTCGAAATATCCGAGATTCTTCACCTGCTCGAAACATCAGCAGAAGTGGTCACTCTGGGCATCAGAAAGCAGGAAGTTTCCCATAACGGTACGCCACGTTTTTCTGTGCTCATCCAAAGTGTATGTGTAATTGTATTTTGCTTCCATTTCTAGTACGCTTGGCTTTTCAAATTTACACACAAATGTGTATACAATAGACTTTTCATTGAGGTAGGTGTGTTGTAATTGAATAGGCCGAAAATAGTTGAGGGTCTCATGTAATTGACTAACTGAGCCATCTTTGAACACTAATGCATGATGGCTGTCATCCCTACCGAGCCTCGACAATAATCCACGCCCTTTTATGACTGTATTTCTTGCTTTTGTATGCGTTTGGACTGACATAGTGTACGGATCGATCACTGGCGATTATGCGACCAACACTGATGAATGGATGTCTCATGCAGTGTTTGATGTCACTCTGGATGCCTCATGTCGCCCATTGGGTCTGAATATTTCCGGCTCAGAGGACCCCGAGTCTCTGACACACGTGTCTTCATTGAAGCCAGGCAAGTTCTACGCAAGCGTGGTTGCCGCGGAAATACGCTCTGAAAATATGATGTCCCTCGCCAATTAACTTTCTATTTGGCCAATATTTGAGTTTGAATATATTGAAAATTGAATTCGAAAGCAATTTTGAAAATATTGCGTAGATATCGAATACAAATTCCTGATAAATGTATCCCAATGATTGAAGATGTGTTAATATAGACAAAAAACAACAAAAATATGGTTATTTTTAATTGACCTCCTATGAGGTCACCGGTAGGTAATGTATTAATTAGAATAATTATTTATTAAACGAAAACAAAAGCAAGTAAAGTGCTGATGTTGAAGGGCTTTAGGGAGGTCCAAGAACTTAATCACAAAATGATGTTTGTATTGTTAATAAAAAGTGCATTGTCTATAATCATTGCGTTCGTGTGTATGGTTTCTTAATATTCCGGGGTCGCCTTTCTCTATGAAATGTCAAGGCAGGATAATGTAATTGAGTAGGATTGTGCAGGCCTCTTGCATTATAGTTGTTGTGTGGTCAGGCTTCGCCCTGCTACTGGTAACCGTGTAATTCCAGTACAACCAGATTCATGGTCGAGTCGTCGGCGACTAAACCGGCTCCCCTGGCTGTTCTGAAGTGAGGAGGGTGGCTAGACACCCCACACTGGAATAAAACAAAACCTGTTTCAAGGGCGGATGATCTATCTGATAGCCAACGGCCATCTAGCATGTTCCAGTTTGCAAACGTGTTTTCATTTTTCTATTTGTGCCTACTCCCTGCTCGCTGTGATGTTCCTGTCGGTTGTGTCTTTTTCGCGCCTCTGTATAAATATGTGCGCTATATTAAATATATGTTGTTGTTGTTGTTACATTCTTGTGTATGCGAACGCAGGAGGGGAGGCGGAGAGGTGCGGACTCTTGACCGTGGGAGATCGTTTGCTCGCTGTGGACGGTTGCTCGGTGAGACAGGCACCGCTGTCTCGAGTCATAGAACTGCTGATGCGTCGTCGTCACCAGGCCGTGGTCTGCCTCACGTTGTCACGACCGAATGTGCCTCGTCTCAGCTGGATGACAGAGTCAGACAAACTAGCACGGCCAGATAATATGCTGCAGCGAAGTCACTCGCATCATTACTGCTGCACTCGTCAATACAGTCAGTATTCTCGCAATCCTTCCATCATCCTATCTTCCTATCCTTCCATCTTCCTATCCATTCACCCTCCCATCTTCCTATCCTTCCATCATTCTATCTTCCTATCCTTACATCATCCTATCCTTCCATCATTATATCTTCCTATCCTTCCATCCTACAATCTTCCTATCCTTCCATCCTACAATCTTCCTATCCTTCCATCCTACAATCTTCCTATCCTTCCATCCTACAATCTTCCTATCCTTCCATCCTACAATCTTCCTATCCTTCCATCCTACAATCTTCCTATCCTTCCATCCTACAATCTTCCTATCCTTCCATCCTACAATCTTCCTATCCTTCCATCCTACAATCTTCCTATCCTTCCATCCTACAATCTTCCTATCCTTCCATCCTACAATCTTCCTATCCTTCCATCCTACAATCTTCCTATCCTTCCATCCTACAATCTTCCTATCCTTCCATCCTACAATCTTCCTATCCTTCCATCCTACAATCTTCCTATCCTTCCATCCTACAATCTTCCTATCCTTCCATCCTACAATCTTCCTATCCTTCCATCCTACAATCTTCCTATCCTTCCATCCTACAATCTTCCTATCCTTCCATCCTACAATCTTCCTATCCTTCCATCCTACAATCTTCCTATCCTTCCATCCTACAATCTTCCTATCCTTCCATCCTACAATCTTCCTATCCTTCCATCCTACAATCTTCCTATCCTTCCATCCTACAATCTTCCTATCCTTCCATCCTACAATCTTCCTATCCTTCCATCCTACAATCTTCCTATCCTTCCATCCTACAATCTTCCTATCCTTCCATCCTACAATCTTCCTATCCTTCCATCCTACAATCTTCCTATCCTTCCATCCTACAATCTTCCTATCCTTCCATCCTACACTCTTCCTATCCTTCCATCCTACAATCTTCCTATCCTTCCATCCTACAATCTTCCTATCCTTCCATCCTACAATCTTCCTATCCTTCCATCCTACAATCTTCCTATCCTTCCATCCTACAATCTTCCTATCCTTCCATCCTACAATCTTCCTATCCTTCCATCCTACCATGCTACCTATCCTTCCATCCTACCATCTTCCTATACTTCCATCCTACCATCTTCCTATCCTTCCATCATCCTATCTTCCTATCCTTCCATCTTAACATCTTCCCACCGTTCTCATCTCAATGCATGCAATGGTGTAGCGTGGGGGGGGGGGGACATTCCAGGGGCGACACGGAAGTTGCTGAAGACGTTGATTTCTGGTTATATTTGAGTCAAATTTCTAAATATACTATCACATATTTGCTGTTTCAATCTCAAATAACCAAGCGACGAATAAAGGCAAAATCTATTGAAAATAATTATCTTCTCTGACCTGGTGACTGGAGTTGACTAAATATGTTTTCTCAATATTTCTGTAGTGTTTCAAGCGAACAAAAATTGCAGTAACATCTAATCAATTCAGTCGCTCTCAAACTGTCGTATTAGATTGCTTCGTTCGATGTGATTCACTGGATGTTTTACCTATGACAATATAGGTCATGTGACTGGTAATGGATTATATAATATGGTGTGTCGAATAGTGCGCAATATATTGTGTATCTGTGTGTGTGGGGGTGTAGGTGATGACATTTCGCCAGGAAGCAGTCAGATAAGCAGCTGCAGGCGCACTCCCGTCACCTCAAACACCTCCGTGGAGGACATGCACCTCAGCGTGTCATCGTCACGACACACAGCCACAGGTGTTCACAATGACCTTGACCCGACCTACTCAGGTCACGGCCAGCAGCGACGGGTCGTTCTCTACAAGCACGAGTTCTACGAGGACTTCGGCTTCAGCGTGTCATCACTGGAGGACGGCTCTGTGGGCGTCTACGTGAACAGCGTGAAGCCGGCAGGAGCGGCTGATAAACCACTCGGTCTCAAGCCATTCGACAGAATTCTGCAGGTAATGAATCTGACGTGTCATCAACTGATCTAATCTCCCGCTAGTAAACTCGCAATAGCACCGTGCCTCTGTCCTATCAGTAGTCGGCTAATTCAGTGGTTCTTAACCGGGAGTGCAAATATCGTTTCTAAGGGGCGGGATAATTACTGTATTTTTTAGTTGGAAAATATATGGTTTTGCCTATAATTTATATTTTTCAAGGAAAAATAATTTGCAGTGTTATTTTCCATGAAAACAACACTGCAAGAAAATAGAAAAACTACTGAACTAGTTTCGAAGGGAACGTGTGATTGAGGTACACACGACAAACCAGAACACTGATTATGCGTCCAAGCGTGTTTTGTAAACGCGTGTGTCTTCGCTTATGAACCATACCCAAAGTGATAGCTTTAGGTAGAGTCCAGTTTAGCCCAATGTTATTCAGCCCTCAACTGTGATAACACCAAAACATAAACATTTCCTCTACTCTATCATTAGCTTCAATTATTTCCTATACTTGCTCCTCAACACACTGAAAACGTAGTGTTTTGTCTTTAGTCTGCATTTCACTCAACGCACTCGCTCTCTGCTGATGTTCGAAGTCAAATCATACGTGAACACAAAGACATCTTGTTGAGCCAACGTGCAAAAACTACTACCCAGTCACACTACGTCTATAAGTCACTATTTGCCTGATTCACTACGCTTTGTAAGTAACTCGGTGGTGTAGTGGTAGCACACCCGCCTCACTCACAAGCGGGAGGACCGTGGTTCATAACCCGGTGGAGAATTTCCTGAGCGAATTCTACAATCCAACAGCCCCTGTCCACCCAGCAGTAAATGATGGTACCAGATATCAGTCATGTGTTGTGTCATGCATTCTGGGGAGGTGGTCCTCTCTAATACGTCCTCCGTCCTTGTGGAGAGGGTCGGTTCTGCGGTGGCAGCGAGCTGCACGGGACACACCTGTGTGTGTTCATAAGCTTCGACTTCTTCCCGTGTAGCAGCTGTCACTTAGGTATTTAACATTTAACGTCGAAAAACTAACACACAATCTCGCTAAGTATGTAAGTCACTATTTGCCTGTAAGTCACCTAAGCCGCTTTGTAAGTCATCGTGCCGGCTGTTAGAAGGGAGCAATTAACAGGTGAACGTTGTTGTATTGCAGGTGAACGGCTCAGATACAAGTCAACTGGACTGTTGTCACGTGGTGCCCTTGATCGCCGCCGCGGGGCATAAACTTGACCTCCTCGTCGCCAGGGATGCCGTCGCTTGAGCAGAAACAGGCTGCACGAGACTGGCACGTGATGAGACCACGTTGTTCATATTTGCTCATAATTTACGTGAACACCTCATCATTAATACGACCATTTGTGTGAGATATGAATTAAACAAACTCATCAAATCATATACACACACAAGTGCGTGAATCTCACATGCTCAGCTCAGTTGCTCTTTACTCTTTCTGTTGTGTCATCGATATGTGACGTCACAACTATATGTGACGTCAGTACAGTGCATTTATTTAGAACGGCTGATAGTGAATAGTGTGACGTCACATAATATTGTGTGACGTCACGAAATTGTGCCTGAGTTGTTGTTGTTTTAATTGAAAAAAAAGAATGAAATAAAACACGTGCCAAATATATGTGCCTACTGCAGTGACTAGGAAATGTTTTCACAATAAACGACTCATGAGAGACAACCATTGTTACCATGGTTACCACCACCATGGTTACCATGGTTACCACGGCGGCCGCAAATGTGTTTGAAGTGATTATTTGAGCTGGTACGCGGCGTGTTGTTGATACCATGGTAACGATACACGCCAAACTGAGCGAGATGCTTGGTAAAGCGACAGTCAGCGCCGTGGTAATCACTCGAAGTTGTGTTGTCAATTCCGGCCGCAAAATGACCGTAGATGGCGCTACTAGTCTGTTCGAATCTTCGTCGCACGTCACCATAACGCTGCCAATACTCTACACAAACATGTACAAACATGTGTCAATATAAACAAACACACACACACACACACACACACACACACAAGCATGAACAAACCTGTGTTAATATAAACAAACACAACCACACTCACACACAAACATGAACAAACCTGTGTTAATATAAACAAACACAACCACACTCACACACAAACATGAACAAACATATGTCAATAGAAACAAACACAAACACACTCACACACAAACATGTACAAACATATGTCAATAGAAACAAACACACACGAATATGTACAAACATGTGTCAATAGAAACAAACACACAAACACACTCACACACACACTCACACACAAACATGAACAAACCTGTGTTAATATAAACAAACACAACCACACTCACACACAAACATGAACAAACATATGTCAATAGAAACAAACACAAACACACTCACACACAAACATGTACAAACATATGTCAATAGAAACAAACACACACGAATATGTACAAACATGTGTCAATAGAAACAAACACACAAACACACTCACACACACACACACACACATAAACATGAACAAACATATGTCAATAGAAACAAACACAAACACACTCACACACAAACATGAACAAACATATGTCAATAGGAACAAACAACACAAACACACTCACAAACACACATGAACAAACACTGGTACATGCACAAAACACACATACACATTCACATACGCACAAACACACATACATATTGAATACGCAGCACTAAGCCGTACATTCAAACATGTGTATGTGTGCGTGTGTGTGTGCGAGTGTATATCGAAATGCATACACCTCACAGATTGATGTAGGAAGAACACAACACACACACACACACACACACACACACACACAAAAACTCACATACACACACTAGCAAATATCAGAGTAATTGACAAAAAATTGATGCTGAATTTTTTTTTATGACAAAATCCCACGGACAATGATGTCGGGTAAAAGCTGAACAAAACCAAAAAAATAATAAAAAACAAATGTAACGCCGAGATAACAGAGGTTGAACACCCATACACAAGTCACTTTAATTCATGCTCAAATAGAACTGATTACTAATCGAAAATTTCATGATTTCCTCATAAAAATATAAAATTACAGCTTGCACGGCAAAACTAGCTTAATTAAAAGTGCGTGGACGCTCAAATACCGTTCATATTGCCAGTGCGTATGTCTGTCTGTCTGTCTGTATGTGAGCACACGCAAAGTCCAAGAACATTGTCGCACGACTCACATCAAGCAAACAGGTATCACAAACAAACTATCGGAGTTTGTTTGTCAGTGTATGTGTGTGTGTGTGTGTGTGTTTAATCAATGACGCTCTGACGTAAGCACCAACACACACACACAAACACTCGTACACAAACACACAACACATACAGTCTCTGTGTGTGTGTGTGCGTTATGTGTTGAAAATTTAATTTCCTAATTAATAAATACACAATGCGACAAATAGAAAAGAAAAATCATACAATAAAAATTTAAATGAACAAAAACATAGAAAAACATATGTTTGTTGAGAAACTGAGATTATTAAATTCAATATTTAAAACTTCATGGAGGATCTCACAACTATGAATCATGAGTTATACTTATATTGTTCGTGAAGCATAGAAGTAAAAATTCCACAATACTTTATATTCCACATGATTTCCCGCGCAAATACTTGAAGCTAGGCTGATAAGTTTGAAGACCACTGTATCATGACGTCATCTCTCACCTAACAGTGACGTCATATATGCGGTCGACCAATAGAATCGCGGGTGTCAGGTGGGGGGAAGCTGCGAGTTGGTGGGGATGTCAGGGGGAGAGTCATTATTGTTGCTTGTTGTTGGCATGAAAAACTGTACCAGCCGGTCAAATAGGAAATTATCAAGAATCTCGAGCAATTGTGGCACACGCGCCTTCACGTTCACGCCGGCAAATTTATTATGATCAATGTACAGATCGGTGATCATGCCTGCAATATACACACACACACACACAAACATAAATACACATGCATACATATACGCACACATATATACATACATACATAGACACTAACAAACGCGCGCACACACACACACACACACAAAATATAACACACACAAACTAATACACAAATACACATATAAACACACACACTAACACATACTGCCACAGACACACCCTAACACACATAAACTAACACACAGACACACACAAATATTCACTAACACACAAGCACACACACACACAAATATTAGCTAACACACAAACACTCACATATATACACACACACACACAAAAATTCACTAACACACAAACACACACACACAAATATTCACTAACACACAAACACACACACACACACACACACACACACACACACACACACACACAAATATTCACTAACACACAAACACACACACAAATATTCACTAACACACACACACACACACACACACACACAAATATTCACTAACACACAAACACTCACACACACACACACACAAATATTCACGAACACACAAACACACACACACACACACACACACACAAATATCCACTAACACACACACACACACACACACACACACAAATATTCACTAACACACAAACACACACACAAATATTCACTAACACACACACACACACACACACACACACACACACACACACACACACACACACAAATATTCACTAACACACAAACACTCACACACACACACACACACACACACACAAATATTCACGAACACACAAACACACACACACACAAATATCCACTAACACACAAGCCCACAGACACAGACACAGACACAGAGAAAGATAGAGAGAGAGAGAGAGAGACAGGGAGAGAGAGAAAGAGAGAGAGAGAGAGACCGTATAATCTCTGTAGCGAGGTAGATTGTTGTGCTGCTTGCTGTGTGAGCTGGGTGGCGTGCAGTAGAATGTCACGATGTTGGGGCGTGAGGAACAGGCCCTGCCAGTCTTGCTGCTCCTCGGCCACCTCCTGCAGCGGTTCCAACAGCGCCACCTGGGCGGCCAGCGAGATAAGCTGCTCGAGACGAGGTCGTACAATGTGCAGAGTGTGCACCACACTGTTACTGTTCAAGTCTGTGCCGACAGTGATACAGATACAGATACAGACAAACAGTAACAGACAAGTGACAAGGCACAAATATTAGCAGCAAGATTAATTAATTTTAGAATTTATACAATATATTTAAAATAAATTAACATACACATTACACACATAGACATTACATACACAAACACACACACACACACACACACAGACAAACACACTCATACAAACACACAAACACAAACAAACACACACACACACATATAAATTACACAATTTATAATCGTATAATTTTTAATCTATACATAATTTATACACACACATGCACACATAAGTACACCAATACACACACACAAACATACACACACACATACACACACAGACACACGTACAAACACACACACATACACACGTACAAACACACACAGACACACATACATACACAGTACACACACACAGACACACGTACAAACACAGACATACACACAGACACACGTACAAACACAGACATACACACATACACACACACACACACACACAGACACACGTACAAACACAGACATAGACACACAGACACACATACATACACAGTACACACACACACACAGACACACAAACACACACACACACATACATACGCAGTACACACACATACATACACAGTACACACACACACACATACACAGACACACGGACGAGTGCTGGTTGAAATACAGCTGAAAGACAGTCGGTGATCACACACAGACACACATACATACACAGTACACACAAACACAAAAACACACATACACAGTACACACAAATAAACACACAGAGACACACACGAACACACACACACACACACGGACGAGTGATGGTTGAAAGACAGTCGGTGATCACACACAGACACAACATACCGCAGTCAATGGAGACGAGGATGTTGCGCTGAGTGGCGTGTTTGGTGATGACGTCCTTCATAATTGACATTGTGGAAATATTGTCCGACTTCAGCTCCATTCTGCCCGCCCTGACATGATCAATCACACACACACATACACATATACACACAAACACACAAACACACACACACACACAAATACAAACACAAACATACACACACACACACACACAAATACAAACACATAAAGACACACACACACACACACACACACACAAACACACACATATATACAAACACACACATATATACAAACACACACATATATACAAACACACACATATATACAAACACACACACACTAACACTAATACACAAACACACACATATATTCAAACACACACACTAACACTAATACACAAACACACACATATATACAAACACACACACACTAACACTAATACACAAACACACACATATATATTCAAACACACACACTAACACTAATACACAAACACACACATATATTCAAACACACACACTAACACTAATACACAAACACACACACATATATTCAAACACACACACTAACACTAATACACAAACACACACACATATATTCAAACACACACACTAACACTAATACACAAACACACATTTGATATTTGATGTCCACGAAGAGATTTGAATTATACTTTTTTGGATTATTAGATAAAAGTATATATATTCCTCTTCTTATTATACTTGCGCACGTGTTTCTGGCGGCGTTACGTGGCCGGTGTAAATGAAAACGTTGTCAAAAAAATCGCTGTGTTAATATAAAAGAAAGATATATTTGAAGACAAAGAAACAAACATTTCACTGAATCCACAACATTTTTCAACAACCAATCTTTCTCATCTTGTTTAATCGATAACGCACAAAAACAGTTTAAATTACACTACACAAAAATCATTAACTCTCGTGATAAACATCATAACGGAACTCCGTAATGATTACACAGCAACAGAAACATATCATTTATTATTATTATTAATTACAGGCACATCCAGTAGCATGGGAAGAGTGCAAGTGCACTATTAAAAACCCTGCGGTGACCTCATGTGTACTGGAAGCTAACCAAAAGGTGCAGAGAAAGATAATTCGAAAAGTAAAGGTTTTAATCAGGAAGATGAAAGTTAAAGAATAAAATGAAATTATCAGATGAAAAGTTAAAATAAGAGGAGGATGGCAACAAGATAACTCACGTGTAATTGACTTGTAGCAGCGTGCCGATGAAGCAGGACTGGAAGACCAGACAGGCGGTGGCCTCCAGAGGACAGCGGGAGGGAACATCAGGCAGACACAACGCTACCCAGCCATGAGCCTCCGAGTAGCTGAACCGCCCGGCAATCACCATGCTACTGTACGGCCTGACAAGCAACGTTCAGCATAGACTACGTGGTGTAGTGGTAGCACACCCGTCTCACAAGTGGGAGGTCCGTGGTTCGAATCCCGGTGGAGGAATAATTCTTAATTGGGCGAATTCTATAATCCAACAGTCCCTGTCCACCCAGCAGTAAATGATGGTACCAGATATCAGTCATGTGTTGTGTCATGTATTCTGGGGAGGTGGTCCTCTCTAATACGTCTTCCGTCCTTGTGGCGTCATAGCGTGGAGAAGGTCGGTTCTGCGGTGGCAGCGAGCTGCACGGGACACACCTGTGTGTTCATAAGCTTCGACTTCTTCCCGTGTAGCAGCTGCCACCGCAGAACCGACCTTCTCCACGCTATGACGCCTTATGAGGCTATGAGGCCTTACGATATGAGGCCTTTAACCTTTAACATTTGACTAGTGTGTGTGTGAGGGAACATACAAGAATGAACTGTACAAGAAGTGCATTTAACACAGCAAACCTGTAATGCTAGTGGTATATATACGAATGAACAAGAATGAACTGTACAAGAAGTGCATTTAACACAGCAAACCTGTAATGCTAGTGGTATATATACGAGCTGTATATGTGTGTGTGTGTGTATGTGTGTGTGTGTAAGTGTGTGTGTGTGTATGATTGTGTGTGTGTGTGTGTGATTGTGTGTATGATTGTGTATGATTGTGTATGATTGTGTGTGTGTGTGTGTGTGTGTGTGTGTGTATGATTGTGTGTGTATAAGAGAGTGTATGATTGTGTGTGTATAAGTGTGTGTGTGCGTGTGTGTGTATGATTATATGTGTATAAGTGTATGTGTGTGTGTATGATAGTGTGCGTATAAGTGTATGAGTGTATGAGTGTGTGAACGTGTATGATTATGTGTGTGTGTATAAGTGTATGTATGTGTATAAGTGTGTGTGTGTATGTGTATGTGTGTGTGAGTGTGTCTGTAAGAGTGAATTCGTATAAGTGTGTGTGTGTGTGTGTGTTTGAGCATGTATCAGACAACTAACCTGTCGGCATCGAAATGATGTACTCGCGTGTGCAAACTGAGCGGCGCCACACGATACTGGCGCATCTGGCAGAACTTGGGCGCGTGACGAGGCAAGATATACACACGCACCGAACCGTACTGACCCTCGATCGTTCTCAGTCGCACCTGCATGCCGCACGTGCCCGCCTGGCACCGGTACGTAGCCAACAGGAAATTGCCACTCTGTCGTACACACAAACACACATATGTTCAGAAGTACTTCTGAAGCTGATTCAAAAAGAACTTGTGAGTCTTTTTTGTGTTCTCACTGAATTGTATTGTGTGCAGGACTGACTCAGCTTGTCTGTCCCACCTTCCATAAATCCAATATGAGTTTTTTAATACTTTGATAGTGTTTTTGTTTGTGACATTGGCCGCTAACTTATTACAATCTGATATACGAGCTCTATATATGGAAAACTATATTTTTTCTGATCCCGTTTTATTCTGGTTTTTTTTTGTAATAGTTTCTTGTTATGTCTCCTGGTAGATTTTTATATTTTAAACATTCCCTCATGTTGAATTGTGTCTTTTCTACTTAAACATTTGTATATCATTATGCCATCTCCTCTATTTACTCTTTCTTCTAGCGTTGGCAAGTCAATTTTCTGGATTATCTGCTCATAATCCAGTGGTTTCCGTTGAGAAACACACTTTTAAAGGACCTATGTACTGTGCATGTGTGTGTGTCTTTACAATAAGCTCTCCCCAACACTGCGTTCTATCACTTCTAACAAACAACAATACTCTAAGAAATTATTTCTGTTGAAGTCCTATTATATCTTAGATAACTTTGTGTACACTTGCCATGAATATAAGGTGTGATTTTCTCTCTGTGCTCTCTCTCTCTTCATCTCTCTCTCTATCTTTCTCTCTCCATCTCCCTCTCTCTCTTCATCTTTTACCTTGTGAATGTATGCGTGTGTATGTATGTGTATGTGTGTGTGTGTGTGTGTGTGTGTGTGTGTGTGTGTGTGTGTATGAAAGACACACAGCTGGTTCGCAATAAGAGACACTCTTGACTGCTGTGTTGCCCTCCAGCTCGGTCAAATCGACTGGCACATCAGTCTGAAGCAGAACAGTGTCGAGCGCACATCGCGTCTCCAGCGACAACAAGTAGGATGCGTCTTCACTGCACAACACCATCTGGAACATAGATACACACGCACACACACATCACACATACACATACATATACACACATAGATACACACACACACACAGAGATACACATAGATACACACACACATATATAGACACACACATAAACACACACACACACATACACACGTCATTCACAAGTTGTTTGAATCCTCGAAATAAACAGAAATAGTTAATTTTCACCTAGACACAGACTAAAAAATGAAAAATGACCAAAAATATATATAATTTACCAAATCGGCCAATAGAAATGTCGGGTAGTTTGCACAATGTGTACAGCACAGTACAATGTGTACAGTACAATAAACATCGGCAATGAAACCATTGTTTTTATAAAACACAACACCTCCATATCATAGCATAGTGTCATGTCTGACATGTGCGTGTATGTGTATGTGTGTGTGTGTGTGTGTGTGTGTGTGTGTGTGTGTGTGTGTGTGTGTGCGTGTGTGTGTGTGTCTATGTGTGTATATGTGTGTCTATATGTGTGTCTATATGTGTGTGTGTCTATGTGTGTGTGTATGTGTCTATGTGCATGTGTCTATGTGTCTGTATGTGTGTGTGTGTCTATGTGTGTGTATCTATGTGTGTATGTGTGTGTGTGTGTGTGTGTGTGTATGTGGAGATCATTGACCTTGTCGTTGACAGTGAACTGAGTGGAGGTAGAGTTTGGGAGAGGGCCAGTGGTGCTCACAACTGCCCCTCTGCCTGAATCATTCTGTTGTTCCTGTTTCGCTCTCTCTTTCTCCACATTCACTTGCAACGCGTCCAATTCCTCCCTGCATTTCAAACCAAACAAAACACACACACATAAACATATTCATTACGCGCTTGTAAACGTTGCTCGAGAAAACAACTTAATTGATCTGTGGTTCGAAGCCCGGCGGAGGAGAATTTCTCGGAGCGAATTCTATAATTGAACAGCCCCTGTCCACCCAGCAGTAAATGATGGTACCATATATCAGTCATGTGTTGTGTCATGCATTCTGGGGAGGTGGCCCTCTCTAATACGTCTTCCGTCCTTGTGGCCTCATAGCGTGGAGAGGGTCGGTTCTGCGGTGGCAGCGAGCTGCACGGGACACACCTGTGTGTGTCCATAAGCTTCGACTTCTTGCCGTGTAGCAGCTGTCACTTGAGACATTTAGCATATAATCAATAGAGTTCAATTGAGTAATACTCACCATTTTCACATAACTGAGAGCATGAGCGGGATATGCAGGCAGGTGCTGTGACTCATGAGTTACTGCTGTGACTCATGAGTTGACTGCTTGTCAAGTGCTCGTGCACACAGACACACACACACACACACAAACACACACACACACACAGACACACACACACACACACACACAGACACACACACAAGCCAAACTGAAGCTGTGCAGATAATCATGATGAGTGCAATCACATATACACACACACACACATACACACACACATGTATTGGCATGCGTGCGTTGCATCTGAGTCTAACTAGATCCTTGCGCATACGCTCTCCATTTTAGGCCTCATAACAGAACAAGAATATAATCTAGGTTCCATATTAAAGTGAATACATAAATATACAAACATTTAACAGAAACAATAACTCCGTTTATTCAGTTTTCGCTATATGAAATATATAAAAACACACAATGAATAACAACTATCTACTCCTCTTCTTCAGTCAACCAAACTTATTAATCTCGCGACATTGTTGTATGTTGGTTGTCATGGCAACCAGCATACAACAAGCGACAAATACATACAGATACAACTGAAATGAATATAAATGCGCCAGCAAATAAAAGTGATTAATTAAACATTTAATAAGATAATGTGTACATGATGTTTGTGATGGCGAACATGATATTTTGTGATTGAGTACACAAATAGGTTTTAATTGGTTGATAGGTTGGTGCCAAAAAGATTGTCAAATTGACGTAAAAAAGCCAATTGTGAAGTGAATCGCTGTGTAGTGGGATTGTGACGTGAGAAATACCTGAGTTTCAGCATACGTTCTTTGGTGGCCTGACACACGTCGCGATGTTGCTGAGATACGTCGTCTTCAGTGTTCAACATTTGAGACTGAACGGGACACAGACCAAACATCCAACCTGCACAAAAATACACCACACACACACACACACGACCACACACACCCACACACACACACACACACACACATCACTGGCTTATATCCACCGTCTGTTTGTATCTATCTGATTGCAAAATGTCCACCGATTCTTAATATTGTTAATATTAATTATAGGCAAATCCAGTAGCATGGGGGAAGAGTGCAAGCACTATTACCACCCTGTGCGGTGGCCCTATGTGTACTCCATGGAAGCGCCCAAAAGGACGTAGAGAGAGAGAGAGAGAGAGAAATTAGAGTATAATCACAAAGATGGGAGCTAATGAAGCTATTAAGCTATAAGCTATAAGCTAGAGGAGCTATAAGCTAGAAGAGAGAGTCGGTGGGGAAGGAGAGAGTGAGGGAGGATATATACACAACACACACACACACATACACACACACATGGGTTATCTCACACACTGAACCCCTACAGTATGATAATTGCTGATTGGCCCATTATCTCCCGGTGATGTCATATGAGATCACTTGAAATTAATCATATTTTGTAGTTTTTTTGTTGTCTATATTAACACACACAAAATTGATTGAAATTAATTGATATACAAGTTTGAAAATGTCAAGGTGGTTGTTCTCAATATAATTAGGAAAGGTAATGGGTTAATACATAGCAGTATTAAGTCGTACACTACCTGAGTAAGTGGTGACCAGAATCTCTGCATGTTCCGCACTACTCACATAACCTGCCTGAACTGAACTCACCGCACAGGATGCCGTCTGATCATACACACACACAAATACACACACACACACACACACACACACATACACACATTACATTACATTAAATTAAGAGATTTATATAGCGCCCTACACCTAGAGGGTCACACACACACACACACATACATACATATATTCATATGTATATACACAAAACATACATACAACATACATAAGCACACATACAAACACACACCTATATACATACACACACACACTCACTCACACACATACACACAAACACACACAAACACACATACATTCATACACACAAACACACTCACACACACATACATACACACTGACACACATATACATACATACAAACACACACACATTGAGCGCAGGTTTAGCGTGCGTGTGTGTTAGCACAATCAACTTAACAACAGGGGTTCACAAACCCTCTAACACTACAACACAATTATCTCCTTTCAAACGTCTTCGAGTTTTTCATCATGTCATATGACAATGGCGTGTGTGTGTTTGTGTGTGTGTGTGTGTGTGTTTGTGTGTGTGTGTGTGTGTGTGTGTATTCACCTATTTATACTCAGCTATTTGTTTATCACAGGAGATGAGCTGTCCTGCCTCCAACCCACCCTCTAGTAGCCTATCTTCCCTGAAATTACCAGTATTTCACACCAGTATTATCCACTATCTCTGTTTAAACTTTCCTCCTACGCTGGTGTATGTGAGCGTGTGTGTGTGTTTGTGTGAGTACATGTATGAGTCAGTGTGAGAGTGAGCTTGTGTGTGTGTACGAGGGAGTGAGTCTCACATAGATTGCTCTCAGCGTGGGCTCGATGGTGAATGGATCCAGTTTGCCAGCATCCTCATCAGCGCCCTGCTGCTGGTAGTAAGAGTACAGCAGAATACAACCATCATCACGCGCCACCACCAGGTCAGCCAGTCGGTCGCCTGTCATGTCACAATGGTGCAGACAGGTAATACTGGCGGCCGACCCCGCGACACCGTCACCAGCACCAGCAACAACAGGCAACGTCCAACCAGGAGTCCACGAGTCTCTGTGCGTGTCCATCACACATATAAACATACACATACATACATATACATCACACACACACACATGTAGCTGACACACATACACACATATATACACATATACATCACAGATATACACATATATATCACACATATACATCACACATATACATATCACACATACATCACACATATACATCACACATATACATATCACACATACATCACACATATACATCACACATATACATCACACATCACACATATATACAAGCATACACGAACACACATATACACAAACACACACATATACACAAACACAAGCATACACATATATACATAAACACAAGCATATACACATATACACAAACACAACCATACACACAAATATACACAAACACAAGCATACCTACGTATACACAAACACAAGCATACACACATATACATAAACACAACCATACAAGCACACATACACACACGTAGCCAGTGTGGAATACTCTGTGACAAATCTGCTGTATAAACACAAACACAATCAGGCCACACATGAAGACACACAGAAAAGACAAAGACACACACACAAATTAGGAAGAAAAAATGGACCGTTTTGTAAGATTCACCGGCAGGAGAGAGAGTGTGTTTGTGTCTGTGTGTGAGAGAGGAACACGCAGAGGACAGGAGGAGAGAGAGAGAGGGGGGGAGAGAGTAGCACCTGTCCACATGGAGACACGACACAGTGCCGTGTGATGATCCGTAGAGCAGCCATTGTCCATCAGGTCCGCCATCTCCACCGGCCCAGTGCAGACAGCGAGGCACGCCGTCAGTCTCCACCGAGTATCTTACACCACTCTCCTTCATAACGCGCAGACGAGCGTCCGCACAAGCCAGCACTGGCACCAGAGCGTTCGTCTACGCACGAGCACACACACACACACATGCACACCGTCGCACGAGCACACACACATGCACACCGTCGCACGAGCACACACACACACACACACACATGCACCGTCGCACGAGCACACACACACATGCACATGTACACACGTCGCTATTACTATTATTATTAATTACAGGCAAATCCAGTAGCATGGGGGAAGAGTGCAAGTGCACTATTACCACCCTGTGCGGTGACCCCCATGTGTACTGGAAGTGCCCAAAATATTCAGAGAGAAAGAGAGTTCGAAAAGAACAAATTCTAGAAAGAGAGTTGGAAAGGAAAATAATAAATAAATAACAATAAATAATAAACCATCATCCGATAACAATCCATGAGGATACAACGCACGCCATGAGGAAAAGCTAGGTGTGATGAACCTAGGAATAAATATAGGAAAAAACAGTTTTACCGATGTTGTTATATAATATATCTAGCTGAAAAATGTAAAAATTAATTCAATTCAAGCTGTAAATTAGCCTAGGCAATTGGCGAGACACAAGAGGTCAGTGAACTCTAAAAATTGCTTCAACACCATATTTGGCTTTGTCACAACATCCTTCACCTTCTCTGCCGACAAACTGATGACGTCACAAATGTTGTCGCTGCTCAAATAATAGTTGCTCTCGCGACACTCGTAGTAGCGATTATACACAAAATCGGCACACACCAGCAGGTCGGAACCGCTTACGTGACTGACACACACACACACACACACACACAAACACATACACATACACACACACACACACATACACATAATTACTACAGGAGTTCAGTAATTTGGATTATGAAGAGAGGTTAGAGAAAATTTGGCTGCCGACGCTGGAAAATAGAAGCCGCAGAGGGGATCTTATAGCTGCTTTTACGAGGTATAATATAGACATGGAAGTAATAGATAGAGATGATTGGGTGTAGTATGGAGTGAAAGAAACAACAGAAAACACGCTAAAACTCTTAGGAAAACCAGAGCAGTTAGGGATATCAAGAAGTATAGTTTCCCGAATAGGACTGTAGATGCATGGAAAAACCTAGATAGGGAAATTGTTCAATGTAGCAGTGTGAAAGAATGTAAACGTAGGTTAGATACATGTTGGCTGGGAGACAGGACAGCTCGAGCTTAGCTCATCTCTTGTTTTATACAACTCGGTGAGTACTGACACAAACACACACAAACACACACACACACACACAAACACACACACACGTGTGTCACTACACAGTAAATTCCCAATATGCTGGAAATGACTAGCCTGCAAGCATAATAACATCGTATATAAACATATCATAATATAATCAATCATTATCGATATAATCATAGAACAGACAATTTGAAAACGAATAGAAATGTATGAACACGATCCAACATAATCATCAACGTTTTAGCGTCAAATGAATGCACAAGAAAAATTAAATGCTTGAAATCACGTGAATGTTTGAAAGAAGCACCGCCTAAATCACTATCACAGCTTGCCTCAATCAATCAATCATGGTGGATGTGTTTGTAATGTGGTGGTGATTATTACATTCTGCGAATATCATCGGTCAAGTTGGTCTCCATGTTGAGAAACTGCTTGCCCCGGCGAGTGTAGCCAAGCACGCGGTTACCAGACGCCACAAACACTTTGTCTTTTGTTGAGTCTGGCGCAGCAGAAAAACACACAAACACGCGGACGAATCAGCCAAACACTGGCTTAATCCGGCCACAAGCCACAGCGAGACAAATGACTGCGTAAAACACACTTGCATCGACAAATCAGTATGTTGCAGAAAGAAAAGAAATGGTAAAAATGTAACTCAAAAAAAGAATTGTTAAGAATCAATGAAAGAAAGCTAGGCAAATACTTGCGCCAAGGATCAATGTCGTTAGTTGCAAGCGAACTAAAAGTGGAGCAAATGAAACACCGAGTCAGACGCGGTGAAAATGAGAAATTAGTTAGTGCACGTGATAATACGCACGCAGAGCTCCGCCCAGTTCAACGGCCGATACAGGTTTTGACGGCAGCGTCTTGAAAACCAGCTGTAAATTAGACTTGTGCAACGAAAACAGCTGTACCACTCCATCACAATTACCCACCAACACCTGGCCAAATTATTATTATCAAAAATTTATTTTATTTCATTTGTATTTGATAAGTCAAAGTGAGTAATGTTAAATGAAGAAATTAAATACCTACATGGACGAATAACGATATTATATAATAGGACACATGACAATATAAATATATCTACACATTATTAAAATATAAATAACCAATAAACAGGGTGGAATTGGATGAACGTGAAAGCTATAAATTACATGAGTGCAATTCTTATGCCTCTTGATAATCAATAAACATCGAAATATATTAGAATTTGACTGGCGTTAGTAAAGATATGTTTTGTGATAATACTATTCATAAATATTACTATTTAAACGCTTCAAGAAACACTTCTCCTTAAGTTGAATGAAATAAACATTCAAATTGAACGAAATACACATTGGGCTCAACAACGCAAAGTTAATTGCAGTTCACGATGTGATCGATTTCTTGAGCTCAACACACAAAATCTTTTCACCTTCTGAGTATCATTCACGCTAGAACGAGGCAAGAGACGGGTGGTTCTTGGCAGGGTAGGCCCCACTTGAGTGTAATTCAAGCGGGTGAAATTGATATCCATCTATATATGAAAATTCAGTTAAATTACGAAAAGAAAACAACACTAAGTACTATACTGCTTGCCCAAACACCAGATTTGGCAACAAAGCGCAGCATATGAATAGTGTTTTTGAATCTTGTAAGATATAAATGAAATATAAATATTTTTCTACGTAAGGCCGATGGGTGAAGCTAAATTAATTTCAAATATTGTGTCATATATTATGTTATGATAAATCTAATAAATCATAATTTTAGCTTTGTATATAGTGGAATGTTAAATGAATTAATTGTAATGTTAACAATATTCTTTAGTTATGTACCTAAAAACACGTACAATATTCAGAATAAACACATTTGCATTATTTTTGCGGACAGACATAATAAAGATGACGATATCGGAAATACCTGGGGATATACGATGCAATTACTTGGCTTATTTCCCTTCCTCTCCGTGTTCGCTCATATGAATGCAGAGAATTTTGATTACACGCTTCGGCGATTTTTAATTGGTTTTTCGCGGAGCAAAAGCCGACAAAAAATTCAGCAGACTCCGTGTGTTCTCTTGCCTCTAGTTTCATGAGGCTTACTGAATATAATGATTGTCTACTCATGCACACACACACACACACACATATTTAATTTAAGATAGTTGTGTCAAAATGTGTCTGATATATTTGAACAAAATGTTTTCGAGAGCAAATGATAGACGATTACAATTATGCCAGCTATTATTATTAATAATATTTTTATGAAAGTAAATTGGCAATATGACATGAGGAAGGTGTGCACGCTATAAATTACTTTAATGCAACCCCGTTGTACCCTGACCATCAAGAAATACAATCAGGGAAAAAAAGAAGAGCAATAGAATATAACATTAGGAAAAAAGCACAATATGTGGATGAGATAGAGAGAGAGATAGAGTGAATGGAATCATGAATTTCACATTATTTCTGAATGACAAAGCCTTGAGATATGAAATAAACACCACACATGGCGACCAGGTTCAATTTACCAATATTGTTTATCATAACTGGATTTGTATAAACCAGCGTGTGTGTGTGTGTGTGTGCTTGTGTGCTTTTCCGAAGATCCAATCTGTGTGTTAGACTTATTGTGCGTGTGTGTGTGTGTGTGTATGCCAGTGTGTATCAGTGTGTGTATGTGTGTCAGTGTGTGTGTGTGTGTCAGTGTCAGTGTGAGCCAGCCACTCCAACACATCGCCGACACACAGTTGATCACTCAGTGTCGTCATAACCGCACGAGCACAAACACACGAGCACAAACACACAAGCACACAAGCACACACGGCGTGCTACACTTCCCTACTCATAGGTGTCATCATCTACACAAATAGCTCACCTACCCGTCTGTCTGTCTGTCTGTCTGTCTGTATGTGTGCACATTTGCGCTGTTGCACATGCACACATGAACATTTTGCGTTGAGGTGTGCGTGTGTGTCTGTGTGTGTGCGTGTGTCTGTGTGTGTGTGTGTTGATATGGGTAAGTGGATCAGACACATTGTGTCTTGCAAGTGACTACCACTGTTGCAGTGCCGCTGTGAGGAATTTCAGTTGACCTTTTGCTGACCTCTCGTGATCCGTGACCTGTAAAACATCGACCCGCGTATTGACAAGAAAGGTATAGCCACCCCTGACACAGACACAGACACACATACACATACATACACACATGCATTCAAAAAAGTATCAGATTGAAGTATTTTTTTCTTATTATTCGTCAATTTTGTCACTAGGATTTTGAACACATCTTTTTGTTTAGGATCATTATACTGATATAAAGTCTAACAGTAATGTATATTAGCTCATAATTTTGGTTAAAATTGGGGAATTTACCAGTGTTTGAAAGACTACGTGTGTTATGCGAGTCTATTCGTACATTTGACTTGGTATACTGAATAACATTTTCCTCTTGTCTTTGCTTCAGAAAGCCGAAATCAGTCGGCTTCAGAAATCTTCTCTTTTGAATTGTATCAGAAAATAAACATCAAGAGATGTCACGATTTACAAGCGCCAGATACTAAGATTCAGCAGCCTACATAAATGTTGAAATAAATATTTTTCTACCTCAATGGATATATATATTTCACATTTTTATCATTTGTATCACAATATTTTTTTCTTCGTTTTTTCCATTTGTGCGAGAAGTGACACAATGTCAGTTTCACTTGTATAAAATGGACAAACTTTACACACTCTAAAAATGACAAATTCTAGCCAACTTGCAAATACTCCCAACGTCGGTAATATTTTCTTCAGTAATTCCATACTTTCTTTCACACTGTTCGGATAATGAGGAGAATTCGGAATTAAATGTATGAGAAAAGATAATACATTTTTCATATATATATTTTGTTTGTCTTGTAAACGTGATATATATTCTTGGACTATCGCAATTTTTGGAATAAATATTATTACCTGAAATCGTATACGATAAGAAACTAAATTGAAGAGCAATTAATCTAAGACTTTGCACTAATTGTCCAAATAAGCGCTATAAGTAAAATTTTGTGTAAAACAAGTGTGAGTGTCTTTCAAACACACACAATACATCCATCAACTTGTTCAAGTGTTTGTGTGTGTGTGTGTGTGAGTGTGTTTGTGTGTTAGTGTGTCTTGACGCGACATATTTAGACACTTTTGTCGCGCATTTTGGCTAATGGCGAGGTGTTCGACACCTGTAATAAATGACTGAAACACACTCACTCAGTGTCAGTTAGTCAATGCGGAAAATTGCCCACGCGCCCAACTTTGTCGACAAGCACCCAATTCTGCCAGCGACTATTTAGTGAGTGTTTTTGGCGCAATGTCAAATTCTTTCAATGGCCCGGTGTAGCAATATAGTGCATCAATTCTCAGGTACAGGTGCTATTTCACCTTGGCCAAAAGTGCATCGTTATACATATACATCATGATTGGACAGATATACTATTTTATCTACTTTATACAATATCTATTTACTCAATTATTTCCAATCAAACAGCCGGTTTTTATTTTATGTATTTGAAACATCCCAATAACTTTAACCATTACACAAGAGCTCTGATAACAAATTTTAATTAAACATTCAAATAGAAACACACAAAATTCTGCTAGATTTTTCGGCAGTTTTGTTTTAATGTAGTCGACTTATGATAATATTTATCATTCAACATGATGCGAGCTGCCTATTGCACAATCGGATATTAAAAGTTGTTCGTTATTAGTATGTGTAATTATAAATTGATGTCTGGCGTATCACGAACATATTTATCACGTGATGTTAATGTTTGTACATTTATTATTGGTTTTGCAGTGAGAGCGGTTACTTTGAATTCAACGGTATTGCGTTGATGAGATTTATTGAGATAGGAAGTGATTTAGTGTTCATGATTAATTATGTGTTGATGCTTGGGTGTAAAATTTTCTTGTCGTTTCATTAGTGTTTTAAATACAAGCTTTTACAGTATGATACGTCTTTTTAGCTATGGTAATGCAGGCGAATATATTGAAACACAAATAAATGAGTAGACTTTAAGACAGACACATACACGACTCCCTCCGTCTTCCAACCAACCCGAATTTCCGTGCCAATTGTTTCCCCAACACGTTGCCATGCCAACCCCAGAACATTTGACATAAAACATTTGTACATTACAGAAACCGCATCAACAACATCACGTGAATAATGTATCACATAACTGATTAATATTCAACAATTATCAGCTTATTAATTCCAACTATACATATATTTATTTGTATTTTAATACTTTTATCTGCTATCAGTAGAGAAGATGCCATGACAACGCGGAATTATAATCTAATTGTTTGGAGATAACGGCTAGGCTTAAAATTCAAGTGTATTAATTCACAAAAAAGTTTCGCTCATCATGGTGTAAATACTTGTTTAAAAATACAAAACTATACCATACTATATACTAAATGTTTTCAGCGTAGGATGTGTTATCCGATTGAAGAATTTATCTCATTATTAATTGTATTTATACCACAATATATATACACTTACACACATACACACACACACACACACACACAGAGAACAGGGTAGAAGTACTGATTACTATTCTTTCAGAATGAGTCGGAAAGAAAATTCATTTTGCTTGCACGGTGAAAACTTTCACTGTCCAATAATCAAACAACACTTGCTCACTTGCAATACGTTGCAATTGCACTGTCTATAAACTTTCCAGACAGCTGTCTCAATTGTCCGGGCCCGAAAAGTTCATTAAAGTTCGTCAAAAAGAACTTCAATACAAAACACAAACACACACACACATACACACATACACACACACACACGCACTGACGCGCAATCCTAGATGTACATGTACAGATAATAGATGTATATCATACATGGCTCAAAGTATAGCTATGTTTAATATAATAACTTATTCCAGACCAACAACAGGTAAATGGATGTAGGTACCAAGATGTAGATGAAATATTTGGCAGGATATCACCACAAAAACACTATCGCTAACAAATATCGTTGATTATAAACAATTTACTTAATGGCAGATTAGCTAAAAGACAATACGAAAGAAAAAGCCAATTGGAAAATATTAAAGATCTGTTTTTTAAAGTTATAAAAAGCGTTAATTGGACAATTACTGCATGATGCGGTTTTCGACGTTTAAAAAAGTCTTGAATCTCGTGACTAGAAGACACGACCACCTCACTACAGTTGACTGTCAAGGCCAAATTAATTCACCAAGTCGTGCATTGTCAAGTTGTGTACAATATGTGTAAATATGCAATATATATTATCTTGTTGATGGTGGACAAAACCTTGTAGCTCGCAACATTTTGTCTTAATATGTTATCTCAATCAGCACTGTTGCACAATTATATAAGCATAATGATAATATTAATAATATTATTATTATTAATTAAATTAAGAATAATAATGATATTATTAAATATATTTATCAGCGGTAGACTAGTGATGAATTAAAGCACAAACGCTGTCGTAAACTGACTTTTACTCACTTTTTTCGAATCTCTACAACTTGCCAACTATTATCCAATTTTAGACCCGCCTCGACCCTGATTGCTAACTCAACTACAC
Source organism: Sacculina carcini (assembly GCA_916048095.2). NCBI lineage: Eukaryota > Metazoa > Arthropoda > Thecostraca > Sacculinidae > Sacculina > Sacculina carcini. The sequence continues at coordinate 9,385,607 of OU696576.1, forward strand.
GCGCTGTGTTGACAAACATTAATGATACAAAACATCATTTGTTCTCGCTGACAGGGAAAGCTGTAATTAGAACACAAAACACACACACACACACACACACACACACACACACACACACACATACACACACACACACACACATACACAGACACACACACACACACATACACACACACACACAAGGCATGGCAAGGCATGGTGTCAGGTGTGCGTGATAGGTGATGTGTTGATTGACTAGGCGTGCACGTGAGATGACACTGTGTGTGTGTGTGTGTGTGTGTGTGTGTGTGTGTGTGTGTGTGTCTGTGTGTGTGTGTGTGTGTGTGTGTGTGTGTGTGTGTGTGTGTGTGTGTGTGTATTTATAACTTCACAACGATGAAAGGTTATGTTGACACATCATTTTATTACAACGTTTATCCGAGACAATATGTCATGTCGGGTGATGCAGGAAAAGCTATATATATATATACATTAAATTAGGTTAGGAAAAATTCAAATAATATATTTATTTTATAGCTCAGTGTGAGGAAATCGCGTGATAATTCGTTGATGAATCTTTCACTGAAAAATTACGAATGAATATCCGATTAGAGCAAGCATTTAATTTTTTATAATTTTAATCCCGATTTTTATTTATGTACTATTAAAAAATATAATAAAACACTTGCTCACTAGATTTAAAATTGTTTTCACATATATTAAATATAATTTTATGTTTTGATGGGCATGAAAATAAAATTTTACATGTACCAAAGACACCACAGAAAATCCTATTAATAATTAAACCTCAAGCTGAGTCCAATCTATAAAAAAATCCTCGGAAGAGGATTTTTTCAAAAAAATTTCATACGTATCAATTATTTGTAGTTATATTTTATATTATTCAGTTTTATATTTATATTTATATTTAATTCTATATAATTAGAAAAAACAAGATATTTTTGCAAGGCCGTGAACGGTAGATACTTGTATATGCAGGGCAGGTTTCTTCAGAGAAAATATTCACACTTGGCAAGCCTCTGACAGGCAGAAATGTCGCAGACAATCCATCATTGAAATGCGAAAAATAATTACTGACCTCAGACTCACATGAATGTCTTCTTTGGTGTATGTGTGTGTGTATGTGTGTGTGTGTGTGTGTGTGTGTGTGTGTATGTGTGTGTGTGGACACACGTGTTTGCTTAGCCTAATCAAAATTTACATATATCCTGCGTAGCGCAATATCACACCCTTAATCACATTCCATCCTACATTCTGTGTGTGTGTGTGTGTGTGTATGTGTATGTGTGTGTGTGTGTGTGTGTGTGTGTGTGTGTGTGTGTGTGTGTGTGTGTGTGTGTGTGTGTGTATTCAATCTGTTATTGTATATGCGGGCTGTACTGTTCCAAACATCAAATGAGATTAGCACAGGTGTAAGATGCGTGATTTCTGCCGCGTGTGCAATTGCAAATTGCAAATTGCAAGTGACATTGAATTATTGCATGCGGCCTGTTGTGTTTATCGAACTTAACGGTCTCGTCTGCTTAATCAAAATTCCACTGTGCAAACACCAATAACTTCCCAGCATAATTTGCCAATTTTGATAAATTAATAATTTGCAAAAATATCTTCTTAAATCTCGCTTTCAATCTCTTTTTTTCAATCTCTCCTATTCTCATTTTTCTTCAATCTTCCTCGCTTCCACTTCTCATTCAATTGTTGTTACTTCTCTTAAATCTCGGTAGCAAAGTGTCCAAACTCATAAGTTGCACCGTGGAAGTGTAATAATGTAATTTTCACGTGAAGTGTAATTATTGTTTGTTCCGCATGAAGAAAGTTTGATTAACAATTTGTAATAGTCTATTCTGTATAATTCGACACACACACACGCACACACACACACAACTACACGTGTAAAACATACAGACATACATGCACCTACATCCTTTACATGTTCACACTGAGACACGCGAATAAACAACCCCCAGACTGAATGCTAAATGCTGCAAGTTTTTGCACACATAACATACACACACGCACACATACACTTACACACTTACACACAACGTACATTGGGCATACAAATATCACTCACAAACATACACACATGCATTATACACATGCAAATATCACACACATACACGTAGACGCAGATACATGGGATCTTAATAAATATGATATATACTAGATACATTCTAGGTACCTACAGATTTATCGATGTTTATCTAGATGATGCTAACTCGATTGTAGATTTTATTAAAGTATATCCAACAATAATATTATTGTTATTATTAATACGTATAATGAAAATATATGTATTTCAATCGTGTTTTTCAATGCAATGTTAGTGGATATATTTTTTCACAGCAAACGCTCATACAAACACACACACACACACACACACACACACACACACACACACACACACACCCACACACACACACAAGCACACGCATACTCTACAAGCACACGTATGCATGTATGCATGTATGTGAGTGTTGTTTGTGTGTGTTTTGCAGCGGTGGTGTTATATAGTGTGCTGTCAGATGGCAGGCATCATCGTCACATTCACTCACCATACAGTGAAGGCAACAATATGAGCTCGAGTGAAAATCTCCACTGTGCCGGCTCTACGTACGACCACTAGCCCACCACGTAGCTATCCAAATCAATACGTATATATACATATATATATATATATATATATATATATATATATATATATATATATATATATATATATATATATATATATTTTGGAAGGAGGCCATTATGTATGCACGATTTGTTGAAATCAACAGCAATCTGGGCACTGTTGTGCTGGTACGATAGCTTCTCTATGCTTCGCACGATTTTTCTGTGTTCAGGAGACAACACACTCAGTTGTTCACTGAAGTATATACATATATATACGTATTGTTCTTTATTACTTATTTATTAATATATATTCTTATTCATTCATACTTCTATATTGTTTTAATTTATTGACCAACATATATATTGTTGATTGTTGATATTTATTGAGGAGTGTGGGTGAAGAGACATTATGCAGTGTTATCGGATGAATTGTTTATTCATTTATTTTTTACTATCTATAATTTTTTCTTTCCGAACTATCTTTCTTTCTGAATCTCTTGGTTAGCCTCCGGTTCACATGGGGTCACCGCAGGGTGATAATAGTGCTTGCACTCTTTCCCTTATATATATATATATATATATATATATATATATATATATATATATATATATATATATATATATTTAGCGCCTGCAAATGAGATTGAATTGTATTGCAGTTTCACATTTTGCAATATTTTTCTGATGGTGGATTCTAAAGCCAGTTTGTCAGTTTCTGGTCGTTTTAACTGAGCAACACTTGCTTAACAGCCTGTCTGTATCTGGTACAAATACATGAAATATATACATATATATATATATATATATATATATATATATATATATATATATATATATATATATATATATATATAATAAAATATATAAAATAAAAGCTGTAACAGCATATTTGGTGACGTTTTGGAGATACCAGACTCCATCACCAGATGATTAACAGTAAACAAATCACATGAGAACACAAATAAGAACACAAAATCAATGCATATATATCATTCTACAATGTGCTTGGCAGTTGCTGTTTCGTGTACAATATGGCCCGCGATCAGACGCTCTCGATGACTTGTGGATTTATTTGCCAGTTCAAGTATTGATTTCATCTCATACAGTCGCCGGTCAGCTTGCCATCAACTCGGATTATCAGCTGATATCGGCCGTCTGTGTCACAACGACAATTGATAACCCGGCTCCAATCACAACTTTGCACAAACACACACACACACACACACCGGATACACACACACACATAGCGTACACACAAAGACAAACAAGAGCGTTTGTTTGCAAGCTCTTATGTGGCGACAAAAAGCTGGTCCGGTCTTCTGGTTGTTCATACTGGGATTTTCATTTAGGCGCAGTGTTTTATGCCAACTCTCACTTTGTGGATAAATCAGTGAGCAAACGTTGGAGCCCGGGTGTTGAGTAGTAAAAGACTGTTCGTGGTTTTGAAAGAGTTCAGGAGTTGAAGGTTGCTGGAGGTCTTGAAGAATTTGATGAGTTAAAGCTAATCGGAGGTCTTTAAGAGCTAAGAAATCGAAGGTCTTGGAGGTCTTGAAGGAGTTGAGGAATTAAAGGCTGCTGGAGGCCTTGAAAGGAATTGAGGAATTGAAGGTTGTCGGAAGTATTTAGACAGTTGAGAAGATCTCTTGTTCGTCATCTTCCACTTGGACTCGTGCGATCATGGAGGTGACAGCTGTTACCTTGGAGACGTCCACACAGGCCAACATCAGCGATCCCTACCAGCTTGACACGGCCGAGGAGTTCCTCGAGCACACCATCGGTCCCAAGTACCTGCCCCTGTCCGCCGTCCTCCCCATCACCATCGTCTACGTGATCATCTTTGTGACGGGAGTGGTGGGCAACGTGTGCGTGTGCTTGGTGATTGTGAAAAATCCCTCACTGCAAACGGCGACCAACTACTATCTCTTCAGTCTGTCAATCTCAGATCTCACCGTGTTGGTGCTGGGTCAGTACAGTGGCACTTGCTATTTCACTGAGTCACACACGGTTCACTCATTGATCGAGTTCAGTCGTTTCTTTCATCATTTCCTATATAAAAAGTTACTTTTCTCAAATCGGCTTGAAGTCAAGAAGAGGAGAAAATACAGAACACTAGGTATTTTAAAAATAAAACACGAAATCACAATATATTCCGGTGTTATTTTCAACCTGGCGAGAAATCCTGCTCGTAAGTCCCATATTGCCGCCGTGGATTTAATTTAGCTTGTGTAGACCTTATTGCATTGGTGTTGTGTTTACAACTGTTTCATGTCATTTTATGTGTAGCATGTGGTTTACAACACTGTAACACTGGGAGTTTACGAGGTCCTCTGTTTGCTGTTAGCTCGTATTATCCGTGTCAACACGTGAAAACAACGCCTTCCTCTGATATTAAAACCTGACGCGTGTATATTCTGCACAGAATTATGCCAATAATTAAATATGTTGCCAATTAAAAATTAAATATCTACGCTGCTCTTATTTGCTGCAATTTTCTCAACTATTGTTTTATAAAAACAAAAAACTAATACATATATATATATACAAATTTTGGGGACGGATTAGTAAATCTTGGTTGGTTTAAAATATTCGGGAGTACTATATATGAGATAAAAGGTATCCTAGTGTTTTATCAAGAGAGAGTGGAGTTTCAGATTTCTGCATTATTGATTGCTCGTTTGAAAGAGCGTGCAGTTGAACATGGAAAAGCAATTTATCAGTTTGCCAGAGGCTATCTCCATGTGTGGCAGATATGATCAATTGAAATTTTATTGAGCGTAGTTGAGCTTCTATATAGTTAGTTATAGTTATAGTTATATAGTTAAGCTGAACTATAAACGGCGCACCGGATTCAACTCAGTTGATAATTATCTATAAATCTCTAAAAAAAAATCCTGTATATGCAGCATAAAAACGTGCATAATTTGTTGTCGAACCCCTTTACATTCAATATTTATATTTTGCATTAAATATAATATATTCAATGTATTTATAGTACAATTGTATATTTCTTATATATTTATAGTATATTTAATTCAATATTAAATATTTGATATTTTAATATTCGGATAAATATAATAAATATTCTCAAAAGCTAGACTTTCAGATGTGTCCAGCGTGTAAGCTTGCCGCAAAGTTTTCCAACACACAACACAAGTTGAAAATATTTTGTTCGTTGTCAGCAAAGCTTCAGGGAAGCAAGCCCAAGATTAATGAACACTATTACACACACACACACACACACACACACACACACACACACACACACACACACACACACAAACAGTCCGTTTCTTCTCTTGTGTGTTGTTGTGCTAAAAAGCTGAGCTAATGAGCGAGTGTTAGCGAGTGTGTGTCACGTGCTGCGTCACCAGTAATGGCACCAATTGGAGCACACATCTGGCGTCTCACATTTCTGTGACACGTGTCAGCGCCAATTTGCCTCGGGCAGAATGTCTGACACACACTGACACAGCTCATATTAATGGGCTTATTGAGCATAGGCCAAATATACTTATCATTATTCGCAATATATGTTGGTGTTGCTTGTTATTTGCCACCGTTTCAGGTCTGCCCAACGATCTGAAAGTGTATTGGCAGCAATATCCGTGGGGACTCGGAATTTCACTGTGCAAAATTCGCGCCCTAGTCTCGGAAATGTGAGAGCCACACACACACCACACACACACACATACACACACACCACACACACACCCACACACACACACAATATATACACAAAGGCAAATGGAGTGAAGAAATGTGGTGACGTCTCTTCTACTCCTTATTTACTTACTTATTTACGTATTTATTTATTTACTTACTTACTTATTTAATAACTTATTTAATTACTTACTTACTTACATATTTACTTACTTACTTTATTACTTACTTAATTACTTACTTACTTATTTATTTATTTACTTACTTACTTACTTACTGACTTACTGACTTACTTACGTAATTACTTACTCACTTACTAGTTATTTACTAGTTACTTTGGCTGATTATACCTTCTAATTTCAATTTGAAGGACTACATTTTGGACTATTTCTTATATTCCCTGCTTCGGTATCACGTGTTAACACAACATAACACACACACACACACACACACACACACAGAGAGACAGAGAGAGAGAAGTATATGGAAGGAGAAACATAGAGGAGGTGCTCGGTGATTCAGGTCACGATTTTGTCCAATCACCGACAACTTGTCAATCCAAGTCATCGCCAACATGAAAATCAAGCTGTTTGCAAATGTGTAGCGAATGCAAGCGGTTTAGCTGCAGTTTACTAGCATGACTCTTGAAGCTGTGTTTGAGTACCGCAATCGTGACTTCCCAATGCCAGTTTGTGTTGCCAGATTGTGTTGCCAGCTTGTGCTGCTAGATTTTATGCATGCTTAATTTGCGAGTTTTTCTAGTGCTCTTTATATATGCACGCACACGTACAAAACACATGCACACACTCACACACACACACACACAAACACACACACACACACACACACACACACACACACACACACACATACACATACAGCACATGTGACTAGCTTTGTCAATAATCAAATATCTATTCAACTTGATATTGGATTCTGAATTATCAAATTTCATTTGTCTAGCAGCAAAAATTTAACTGCAGAAATATTTATGATGGAAGTAGCGTGCTGAATTTCCTGGGCACTTTCCTATCGTTGTTGTAACTTAGGTTAACTAACCTAACTTCCCTATCGTCCAAGGGCGGAAGAGCTACTCGCTAGCCAACGGCCATCTAGCATTTATTTTTATTATTTTATATCCTATGCTTTTTTATTCTATATTCCCATTATATATTTTCTCTCTTTCCATTATATGCTCTATTACATTACATTATTCATATATGTATATGTGTATGCATGTGTATGTGTATATATGTGTGCGTGTGTATGTTTCGTGTGCATGTTTTTGTGTGTTTGTGTTTGTGTGTATGTGTTTGTGTGTATGTGTGTATGTGTGTGTTCAATTTTGCAAGCACCCATGTACTTTCTGTCGATTTGTGCTCCATATTTTTGTCCCCATACCGCTCTGTGTCTACACTTTATTACCCTGCTCCTGCTCGCGCCTTTGTCCTCGAAAGTGCGCTATATTAAATACATGTTGTTGTTGTTGTTTGTTTTGTTGTCGTGCTGATAAATTCAAGTTCATTTTTCGTAATTCAGCCTCTCTGCTGCTTATCAAACAAAACATTGACATAGCTGGAAATTATAGAAATATTGATGCTACAATAACATGTGACATAGAAAATATATCATGCATTGAAATAAGCTCCCAATGTAGCTTCTATAGTTTCTCCATTAATTATGCATGATTTATGCCGTCCAGGATTGCTATATTGCGATTTCACACTGAATGCACGTTCTTAGTACAAACCAGTTATTGATTGCATTACACCGTTGGAAACCGCTAGTTTTATGCAAATCGCTTTAGGGATTGATGCAAAGTAGAATTGGCTGATTTTAACGACAAAATCGATTAAGCTCGACGAATATATCAATCCGTTATTATATTGGTTATGATACCTCATTAAATATGCTAATTTTGCACAGGTTTTGTTAAATAAATTTTCTCCGTTTGATGGTGGAAAAATAGCTCTGAGAGGCGGGATATAATTGCCGGCACGAGAAACACAGAAATATCAAGAAAAAAAGCAAATAATTATTGTAATTTTATTGATTAAGTTTGAAAATAGTGTGCGTCAGCTTAATTTTGCCTTTGTGTGTGTGTGTGTGTGTGTGTGTGTGTGTGTGTGTGTGTGTGTGTCAGTGTGTGTGTGTGTCAGTGTGTGTATCGGTGTGTGTCCGTGTGTGTGTCAGTGTGTGTCAGTGTGTGAATACGCCACTGAAACGGTTTCTTTTAATTAATCACAGTGCACTGCAGATATGCTAGTGATGTGTGTGTGTGTGTGTGTGTGTGTGTGTGTGTGTGTGTGTGTGTGTGTGTGTGTGTGTGTGTGTGTGTGTGTGTGTGTGTGTGTGTGTGTGTTTGTTTCGTGTTGAATACTAGCGAGGACAGGCATCAAATGAGGCATCTATCGACCCACTACCAAACACGTTCACATGGTTGATCACACACTAACACACACACACACACACATCAACAGGGTTAATTGGTTTGGATGGATTTAATTGGTTTTTGATTGAAGATTGATTGATTAAGCTGATGTGCTGTGTGACTCCCATACACGCATACACACATGAATGTATATGAATGTATGCGCATGCACAAGCGTGAATGAATGCTCAGCTCACTGATCAATAATTATATATGTTTTGTATTTTCATAGTGACACCTTTATTGCCTCTTTTTCAATGTTATAAAACATTAATTTGTATTAGAAACATACGATATGCATGAATCCGGATGTGTAAGACATACTCTATACAGGTGTATATTAATTTCCTGTTTGATATTAAATAAGATTTAATATTTATTCAGATACAATCAAGGTGTATACAATATTGTTTGTGTGTGTGTGTCTGTATCTTTTTGAGGTATTTGTTCATTGCTGTTGTGTGTGTGTGTGTGTTGTGTTTCTACAAAATTATCAACGAACCTTGCATACACACAACAATGAACAAATACCACAAAAAGAGACAGGCCGACACACACACACAAACACACACACACACACACACACACACACACACACACACACACACACATCAACAGGGCTAATCGGTTTGGATGGATTTAATTGGTTTTTGATTGAAGATTGATTGATTAAGCTGATGTGCTGTGTGACTCCCATACACGCATACACACATGAATGTATATGGACGTATGCGCATGCACAAACGTGAATGCATGTTCAGCTCATTGATCTATAGTTATATATGTTTTGTATTTTCAAAGTGACACCTTTATTGTGTCTTTTTCAATGTTATAAAACATTATTTTGTATTAGAAACATATATGCATGAATCCGTATGTGTAAGACATACTCTATACAGGTGTATATTAATTTCCTGTTTGATATTGAATAAGATTTGATATTTATTCAGATACAATCAAGGTGTATACAATATTGTTTGTGTGTGTGTCTGTATCTTTTTGAGGTATTTGTTCATTGCTGTTGTGTGTGTGTGTGTGTGTGTTGTGTTTCTACAAAATTCTCAACGAACCTTGCATACACACAACAATGAACAAATACCACAAAAAGAGACAGGCAGTGACACAAACATACACACAAACACATACAGACAGACAGACAGACAGACAGACAGACAGACAGACAGACACCGCGAATACAAATAATTCCTCGGGGAGACGTGGCAATCATAATGCATTTGCAGATAGCACACTCAATTTCCCACAACGTCACTCGCCACTGTCAGACTACATTACACTGTTGTATGTCTGTCTGCATGTGTATGTGTGTGTGTGTGGTAGCCTCTCTCTAGCCATAGCATAGATATATGCATAATTATGGCGTGCACAGCATAATACAACGTGTGTATGATATCATATATCTCAGAGTATGAACAGTCAAAATAATTGTGGCTGTATAATTAAATCAAGTTGTATTAGTGTATATTATTTATTAACAAAATGTTAATTGTCATAATTATATGATTGTAAGAATCTGATTGTATGATTATATGATTGTATGATTATATGATTGTATGATTATATGATTGTATGATTATATGATTATATGATTGTATGATTATATGATTGTATGATTATATGATTTTATGATTATATGATTGTATGATTATATGATTGTATGATTATATGATTTTATGATCATATGATTGTATGATTGTATGATTGTATGAATATTTGATTGTGTGATTGTATGATTACTTGATTGTATGATTATATGAGTGTATGATTGTATGAATAAATGATTGTACGATTATATGATCTTTTGATTGTAAAATTGTAAGATTGTGAGAATATATGGTTGTATGATTATATGATTGTATGATTGTATGATTTTGATTGCATGACTGTGATTGTATGATCGTGATTGTATGATTGTGATGGTATGATTGTGATTGTATGAGTGTGATTGTATGATTGTGATTGTATGATTGTGATTGTATGATTGTGATTGTATGATTGTGATTGTATGATTATGATGGTATGATTGTGATTGTATGCAGGACGTCGTACGTGTCGGTGTTGATTATTGTGGCGTTCAGTTTGGAGCGCTACCTGGCCATATGTCACCCGATGTTGTCGTACACGATGGCCGGTCTGCGGCGAGCCGCCAAGATTATCACGTGCAGCTGGCTCGTGGCTCTGCTTGCTGCCGTGCCGTTCGCCTTCTACACCAACGTCCACTACCTCGAGTTTCCTAAAGGTATCAAGATAGGGAGCTGGATAGAAGTAAGCAAATGAGAAGACTGCAGCCAGGCTTTGCTGTCTCATAGGTCGAGTTATCGGTCAGACTACTTGATCAACGGTATGATTGAAACAGAGAGAGAGAGAGAGAGGGGAGGAAACAGAAAGAAGAAAAGAAAAATAAGCAGAAAGAGAGGCTGAAAGAGAGGAAGGAAGAGATTCAGAAGTGTTCATAATGAGACACGCTCTTTGACAACAAATAATTACCTTTCCAATCTATTTCCACCGTGTGCCAATTTCGTGTAGGAACCGAACGCAGGCCGTGGTGCCGCACACAACTAATTTGCAAAGTTTCTGGCTTTACTTTGTTGTTGGGGCTTCTGGGCAGACAAGGAGTTGGATTAATTTGCTTGGTGAGTCGCGAAGCATGCTCGACCGCGCATGGAATGCCGTTGCAAGGTTGCATTCGTGTGCAATATGTTGCGTTACTAGTCGCCCGGCTTCACTTGATAATAAATGCCAGAATTATGAAACATCAAACCAATACGAGCCAGCCACAACTATTGGTAAACGATTTCTGCCAGCATTGACGTTGAGAACCACTGTGATGGAGATTGAACATTTGAGTTGCTACCATTCAACTTGCAAGAAAGATGCAACTTTATACGTGTATATATATATATATGTGTATAGGCTGTAGTATATGTTATACCATATTCTGCATTATTATTCTCGTTATTATTATTGTTATTATTATTATTATACATAATAATTATATTATACATTATATTATTGTATTGTTATATTTATCAATTAGGACGATTTTCTCACACGCTCTCACATTTGTTTTTATTATATAATATCAAATTGCATGTATTGTTGCGCTCTGGAACTGGGAATGTTTTTGAAGAGACGAGTCCAATGATAAAATACGTG
>OU696576.1:9402487-9404987 GCA_916048095.2 Sacculina carcini
CAGCAGCGGCCATCAATAACTCGCACGAGCAATCGAAACGACGACGGAGAATATTATATACTGCATGCCGACAATCTAGTCTAATCTCGTCTGTCTGAATGAGATGAAACACATAAATACACATTTTACCAAGGACTACTAAACACTTACCAGTCCTTGACACTACCATACATATAGGAATACATGTTTGCATATACTTATAAGGCATATATCGTATATGTGTATCTGTAGTGAATCTAACAAATTTTTTTTTCAAAAAAGAAGTACAATTTGCATCACAATAAGCCGGTGAATTGGCATCGTGTATCAGTGTATCAGTGTATCAGTGTATCAGTGTGTCAGTGTATCAGTGTGTTAGTGTATCAGTGTATCAGTGTATCAGTGTATCAGTGTATCAGTGTATCAGTGTATCAGTGTATCAGTGTATCAGTGTGTCAGTGTATCAGTGTATCAGTATATCAGTGTTTCAGTGTTTTAGTGTGTCAGTGTATCAGTGTATCAGTGTATCAGTGTATCAGTGTATCAGTGTATCAGTGTATCAGTGTATCAGTGTATCAGTGTATCAGTGTATCAGTGTATCAGTGTATCAGTGTATCAGTGTATCAGTGTATCAGTGTATCAGTGTGTCAGTGTATCAGTGTGTCAGTGTATCAGTGTATCAGTGTGTCAGTGTATCAGTGTATCAGTGTATCAGTGTATCAGTGTGTGTCAGTGTATCAGTGTATCAGTGTATCAGTGTATCAGTGTATCAGTGTAGCAGTGTAGCAGTGTATCAGTGTATCAGTGTATCAGTGTATTAGTGTATCAGTGTATCAGTGTGTCAGTGTGTCAGTGTATCAGTGTATCAGTGTATCAGTGTATCAGTGTATCAATGTATCAGTGTATCAATGTATCAGTGTAACAGTGTATCAGTGTATCAGTGTATCAGTGTGTCAGTGTATCAGTGTATCAGTGTATCAGTGTATCATTGTATCAGTGTGTCAGTGTATCAGTGTGTTAGTGTATCAGTGTATCAGTGTGTCAGTGTGTCGGCCCTGGAAACACGGTGTTTTGTTTGTGCTTCTTGAACGCATTGGCTTAGCTCACTGGTCACGCGTGTGTGTCTACCTTGCTACACACATTTTCTCTACCTGTATGTGTGTGTGTGTGTGTGTGTGTGTGTATGGTTGCGTGAGGTAGTGCCATTAGGTGTGTCAAACTTGTGGGTGCTAAATCTTGAGTTAGGAAAACATGGCCTTCCATCACGACTGCTCCAGAACGGAGGCCACTAACTGAATTACATGCAATTTGTGCAAATTCTAGCAATCAGTAATATGAAAGCTTTCGGTCGCTCTGCTCGGTGAAGCTCCTCTTTCTGCCTGCTTATCATCACGCGCGTGCTCTTAAGGCTCTGTATCTGCCGTGCCAGTTCTTGCACCGTTCTCTATGTGAACCTCACCTGCAATCATCCAGTGATTTATTGGCTGAAAAATGTTCTCCTATCACGCAAATTTTCCCTAATTTGATGTGTTTTTCAGAAGCGAAAAATTGGCAGAAGCATAGCTTTTTCATGTGATATTATTGCTAATAAGTATATTATCATAAATATTTCATAAATATACAAATTATTATCATATACATATAATATTGTCAATAAACATATATACAATCCAAGCTAGCTGTTTTTTAAACGCTTAATTGTTTCTCGTCAGTTCAAAGCTCGTCAATTTCTGGTAGATGTCATACTGTACCGCATGGCACGCACCCAGAATGACACTATCGCCATCTGACGGTGGAATTTTCATCGCAACTCATCTGTGTGTTTGTTTTGGCTGTGTTATTGTGATTATGGCTGTTTTAATTTAATTGCGAGCTTATATTTCGATAAAATTGTTATATGCACAGTTTTCTATAGTATCAATGACAAGAACAAATCGTAAAATATATTTTGGTTAACATTTTGGTTGATGTATTTCTCATTCTGAAGTCAAACACTTTCTCCTACGTTATATATAGCGTGTAAATTGAGAGTATGATATTACATAACAAACCTCACATATCGGGGATGTGGAATAATTAGGTGATTCAGTATGTTAGTATATGCCAATATGATCAGCTTGTAACATAACAGTTAGCACATATCAATAACAAATTATTAGCCTTGCCGCTTTGGTCAACTGGAAGAAGCGATATGGACATCGTTACATCAATATTACTGTCATTAGCTTCTCTTTATCTCTATCTCTCTCTCTCTCCTTATCTGTGTGTGTGTGTGCGTGTGTGTGTGCGTGTGTGTGTGTGTGTGTTTGCGGTGTCATGAAGCAAAGCCCGATGGTATAATAATCCAATGAAATGTGTTGACACACACAAATTATTGAGATAAAAATAATTTCTCCCGCTTGCCACGCCCGTCTCCCGGCGTGTTCCATTTTTCTGCAACAATAGCATGCTGGATTATGTTGCAAGCGAGGTGTTCAGGTTTGTAATTCACTGTTGAACTGTTTGCAGATTCGACGGGCGT
>OU696576.1:9407487-9424987 GCA_916048095.2 Sacculina carcini
TCACAGCTTCACGGCCCTCACCCAACACCACAACCCGCAGCCTGCCTCTTGCTCATCAGCATGCCTCCATCTTGACTGGCGCTACTCACCGAGCCGTCGACACGCCAGCCGCATCATTATTGCCGCACTTACACGCCAGTACTGTCGCACAACCACCGCCAGTGCTTGAAACTCAACTGTAATGCGGTCTTCTAAGTCGGCGACGCATTAAACTTGTCACATTTAGCTCTCAAATGCATTTACACTTACCGAATAGGCGACTTTGTTGTTAGTTTTTGTCTATTGTTTGTTGTTTTTGTTTTTGATTTCATTCTCAAATAGACCACCACAAAAATACACCCAAACCTCTATCTATACACGCACATACTTTGAGACTAATATATGTTGTCAAAAAATATAATAACTGTATCATAATAATAAAATATAATGTATGGAATCAGTACTTAAATCAGCCCCAAACTAACTTTGGATTTAGCAGAACTTCGGCTGTATGTTGGGCGAATGTTGATGAGAAATCGGTGGACACTTGCATAAGCTGACTTAATTAATTATCTTAGCAGTGGTAGTTGTTGTGGTATTCTCTCGACCGCTGACAACTGTGTCTGTCACAATGATATTTGTGACAGCATGTCAGACAGGGGTGACAGTGCCTCTGCCGTAGTTGTAGTACTTATTGTTGTTGTTCTGTTGTGTTACATGTATTTCTGCCGAGCTGGGCATTATTTCCGCACGCATATATACATAAATGTAGGCTGAATTTCAAGCACACTTTGCCAAACACCAACTGACATCGCCGAACAAATAATGTTTTTCCACCGAAGATCAGCTCTCTCTCTCTCTCATACACACACACACACACACGCACACATTGTGACTCTCCTGGGCACGCATTGAACCAACATAAATTCAACACACAACAACATTCATGCTGACAGATCATGTTTCCGACAAACATGGCAAATATACTTGATTTTAAGCTCACAAAAACATAACAAAAACATCAGCTCACAGAAAAATCACCACCGTATTCATATCTCGCTGCGGTTATATAATACACCAACAGAATCTGATATATTCATATATCAGAGTATATATAATTTATAATCGCATATATTCGTGTTTATATGACATTAAGCAAAATTGGCGTCATTATTGTTTGCGCGTGACTTTTGCGCGGTCAGGTTGAGGTGTGTGTGTGTGTGTGTGTGTGTGTGCTGGCATGGTTGTCATGGTTACCAGTGGTATAATTGGACGCAGGGGTAATGTGTGATGTATTGATGTCCCTCATTTGGACAATTGTAATGTGCAGATACCACGCTGTTACAGTTGTCTCAGTCTATAACAGTGGTTCTCAACCTTTTTCTCTCTCTGATTCCCCACTTCTTAATGAGCCATCTCTTCATTTTCCACACAAAACAGCGCTGATAAATATAATAAACTCAGTTGTTACATTAAAGTAAATGTCATTAGAGGTTATTAGAAACAAAAATGAACGCATTTGAATTGATAAAAACACACATAGTTGTCCTGTTCTGTTCAACCTTTAGCTTCCCACCTGCCAACTCTTCCATTCCCGACCAGTGGGGAATTACCCACAGGTCTAGACTATTGTCAGCACTACAATGAAATAAGAGAACTGTTTTGGAGGGTAGTTTCTGATCAACAGCTACTAATTTCTGCTCTTATCAGCGCAATCAATAAGAAGGTGCACTTTTTGACGTTAAAATAATATATTTAATTCCTGATCCTCATAATTATAAGCCAATACATCAAATATATAAAGTATATAATTTGTTTTTATACAAAACCGCCTTTATTTTTAGGATTTAATAAGCTAGCTAAATATACACTAATAAAGATCTTATTATATATTCAAAATGGGTTCTATATATCCTTGCAATGATCCTTATACATCACATTATTACATTCTACCTATGACACATACAGAGATACTTCTGCCTGTGTTGCTGTGTGCATAGTTGCAATTTGCAAGTGCCGTGCACGTGCACGTGCGCTCGCGCGTGTGTGTGTGTGTGTGTGTGTGCGTGTGTGTGTGTGAAATACCAACTTACATTTTTTTCGTGCAAATATTGCATTTATCTATGAAATTTCTGCCAGTGAAGGCATTTTTGTTGAAAATGCACATGTATATTTCTCGTACATACACACGTGCATGTGTGTGTGTGTGTGTGTGTGTGTGTGTGTGTGTGTGTGTGTGTGTGTGTGTGTGTGTGTGTCCTAGAGACCCTCTAGGTGTAGGGCGCTATATAAATATCTACCTAATGTAATGTAATGTAATGTGTGTGAGTGTGTGTGTGTGTGTGAGTGTGAGTGTCATGTGATTGGTGATGGTGTTGTATTTTTTCACTGGGAATATGAGAGTGTATCGTGAGCGGAATGCAGCAACAACACGTGCACACAGAAGGCCCAGCAAGGAACTGAGCTTGTGCAATATTATTATATTAGTGGATGGAAGATTTGTCGGAAATAGCGTGCATCATTGTTTGAACACCTCTGTTAATTCAGTGTTGACGGTTGTTATTGTTTTTGGAAACTGATCTAAGTGTTGTGTCACTAGTTGAATGTCTAGAAATATAAATAACTTATTTGTCACGTGACTTTTGCTATCAACAGCCCACGCTATAGTGGTAGAAATTTATACAAATCAAAGGGTTTTGTTGCTAAGAAAATGGTCATATCTGATCGTAAAAAATTATCGTAAATTAGCAAGTACAGTGTTTTACACAAATCTACTTAATTTATTATTATGGATGCTCGATTTTACTGCAAAAATATAGGCTTATAGATTAATTAAATAAATATAAAAAATGTATTAAAAAATATGGATGATAAAAATATAGATTAAATATAGATTAATAATATAGATTTAGTGCTTGCACTCTTCCCATGCTACTGGATTTGCCTGTAATAAATAATAATGATAATAATAAATAAACGTTTAATTGGTTCATCTATGACCAATCTTCTACACAAACATTTTCTTTTGTGTTATGTATATTGTATTGTTTTATTTTATTTTATTTTATACCCGTTTTAAAAACGACAGTATCCTGCATTCAGAAACTTCTTCAAGTATAAACCGACAGATAACGATATACAAACAGACAAACAGACAGACATACAGACAGACATGTTCAGTTTTATTAAAAGTTTCGGAAGAGTTTGTGAGCTGCACAATGACACAGTTAATTTTCACATACTCCAATAGAGCAATTGTCATATTCCAGTTGTGGCACACGATATTATGATTTCCGCTGAGTCTGCAATTGAAAATCGTGCAATTGCTAACACATAAATATCATCATCGCCCAGTGTCTTTGTTTAGCAAACACCACAAACACTGGGCATTTCACGTGATGCGTGAATGAAATAATGAAGCTTCCTGATTCAAAAAATGCGAGTGAAAATGTTAATATTGGCAACAAAAATCAACAAATAATCATTAAACACCTAATAACAATCCAATTATCTTATGCGACACAAAATTCACTCCATCAGCTATCAGAGCTCAGCAAGGAAGCATTTGGGAGTGATATTCCCATCTATCGTCTAATATGGCACAATTACCAATATTCCACATGACTCGGGCATAACTGCAGCACGTGATTCCCTTCGGAGACGTCCAGGGAGATGGTCAGTGTTGTGTCATCTCTGCTCGTTGAGATCTGCCGTTATTCGCTCTCGACTCATCATCATCACTGAGTCTCCACGACTTCTGCGTACTCTTCGCTGTTTGTCGCGTGGTCTTCGATGCAGAACGTTGCAAGCAGCGTCGAAGTTGCCTTGGCGCAGTCGTTCAAGCAAGGAGTCCACAAGACCCTCGTCTGCTCCCGAGGAAGACGTGGGACTCAGTGTGCCGTCGGCAGATCGTGAGTGGTTGCCGAGAGATGAGCTCGGAGCAGAGCGGGAGGAGATCAATGATCGATGCACTGCAGGATCACACATCTGTCTTTGTCGAGATCTCTGTTCCTGATCGCGCCAACGAGTATTGTCCTTTGATTACAAGCACACAATCACAAACACATCGCATCACTTAAACATGACTAACGCAAGCAATTTAGTACTGCAGTTAGAACGTGACAAGTGGTATTAGATACCTGCCTGGCAAAATAATTCCGCTTTATCTCTGTATGATTTTTTTGTTTGTAATATTAAATTCAGTCTGACTGGATATGGTACAATTAAGACACAAGTTATTACAAGTAAAAGCAACGTAATTAATTTGATAAAAATAAAACAAAACGATTGAAATATTTTACTTTAAAATGCAAGGCTGCACAGCCGTGAATAACAAAAACAATTAACTATATATAAAAATATAAAAACATAAATCTAAATTACATAAATGAATTGATTAATATTTAATTATATATAAATATACAATTCATTACGTATATTAATTATATAAATTATATAGATTTGCATTTTCTGTTCACAGCTTATGAAATAATTATTTAGACACTCAAACATTCCAGTTGAACTCATAAAATTAATCGTATTTCTCGTGCCTGAAGCAGCACAGCTCTTCCAATCATGAATTTTTTACGCTACATTCGAGCAGGTTTCAGCACACGACGAATAAAAGATTTAGTAGCGAAGATGAAATAAGCTTATTGAAAGTGTTCTTAGAACAAGCTTGACATCAAGATGAGCTCATTACAAGCTGAAAACATATAGAAACTTAATTAATGGAATTGAGCAAGCAGGGGAGTCGCCAGGGTTTTTCCGATGGGGGCTTAGGAAAAAGACGCGAGAATTGGTGAAACATGAGGTAGTACATTAAAGGATTTTTGGGGGCATCTCAGGCAGGGGAGACTTGAGACTTTTTGGTAGCCTTTAGCTCCTTCATGCCCCCTCCTGTCACCGCCACTGCAAGCAAATACTCCTCGAGCTTATTGCTACATCAGGCTGCTTGAAAACAGCTCACAATACACTGAAACTGTAATGCAGCACTAAGCCGACTAAATCCCCGCACACACTGTCGTACAGTGAAGACATAGTGACCAGCTGCTGAGCAGAAATAAGAGCAACACCTCTGCAATAGTGTTTGAGCCAACAGCTATCTAGAACAATATCTCTCTTTCTCACACTCACACTCTCTCGATCAATATTTACGCCATTCGTCTTGTATTTTGGTTTTTAACGCTTGTCAGTTGTATTTGAGCGTAATCTCAAAAATATGTTGTAAATACACAACATAAACACGTGCTTTATCCAGTGTCTTAACCTCTGTTTTCAAAGTAAAAATTCCACATACAAAACAATAGGAAATAATTACATAACATTTACATATTAATGTTAATATTATAATGAAGTAATTCAATGTAAAATATATTAAATACAAACACATTATAGAAGTTAATATTTCAGAGCCAAGTAGAAGAGACGAACCACTTGAGCCAGAGAGATTTTATCAATGAGCACTGTAAACATTTTGAGGCAGTCTTCTATTTTGAATTGTTTCTCGTCCTCGCAGAAATGTTGTGCCATTTTCGTCTGGCAGCGAGCGATCTCCGCAAGACGAACAGATAACTGATTCAGCAAATCATCGGCAGAACGCAGAAAATCTGCACAATCAAATTCACAATCAAATTTATACCAAAATAATAGGTATATGATATAGCTAGTTTTAAAAATATACACGCATCTAATTCACGCTTTATTTTAATATTAAATTCACTTACGGCATTACATTATGCCGTTATATACTATATATATATATATATATATATATATATATATATATATATACATTTGCATATGAATATATTTCATAAGATATATACGTATATATGTATGGCTATCTTGTCGTGAAGTTTAATGTGGGCTTTATTTATATATATACACATATTTTGTATGTATGCATTATATTTTATAAGAATATATATATAGATAGATATATATACATTTTCTTGGGCTCTCTCACACACACACACACACACACACACACACATACACACACACACATACACACACTCACTGTTGCCACTTTCTTTGACATCCTCTGGAGCTGTAGTTGCCAGTAGTTTCTTCAAATTGGCAACACTCAGTTTGAGGCTGGCGATTTCTGAATTCACCAGCTCCATCGACACGCTGAGATCCGATTAAATCGCAAGAATAACAAAAAAACGTGCATTATTTTAGAAGCTGAACTCTGCCTCGGAAAAAATGATTATCTCATAATTACAATAGCCAGTATTCAATAAAGATATGATTAAATAATTATGAATTTGTTTTATAATTTAAATTAGTTTATTATATTAATTTGGCAGGATTTTTGCATCGTGTCAAATTCCAATTTGAACATTGTGTTTTTGAAGCTCTAGAGACCTGCATGTTTTTGCTGATCAAACTGCAATTTGCAATTAGCGAAATAAAAACAAGACTGATTTCATTGAATTAATTGTTTGTTTTTAATTATTGATAATTATTGATAAATAATTATTGGAATATCGCTAAATTTCCTATTTACGCGTGAACACCTACCTGGCAGCTTTGTGAATGCTACTGAAATCGTTGACAAAACTGAGAAGCTCGTGATTCTGTGTCTCGGCCACCTCCACTATAAAATGTAGCAGCGTCATTCTCGGCTTGTTTGAGCGAGTTTCAATAAGTTTTGGCAGAGCGCTCAGTCGAAACCCCATAGCATTACCAGCGTAACTTCCCTGCACAATGGATATATTCATTCATTCATATATTTGTATAGCGCTCATCCAGGAATACAAGCGCGGCAAACTACAACGAAAATGGGAAAATAAAAACATTAAACATGAAAGCATCGCACACACACACAAAATAACATGCTGACAACTATAAAAGCCAACTACGCTAGGAAGATACTATAAATAATAATAATAATAATAAATAAATATATTTCCTTTAGCGCATATAAATACACATGCGCGCAGAATAACAATTTAATAGCAAGAAGAAAACACATACCACACAGGTGCACTTGAAAACCATTGCAAATATAAATTATCTCATGAAGTTCTGACTATGTGTACAAGAAAATTACCAATTAAATAATGTTATATTATCAAAAATACTTTATTATACATAATATATTTAAATACAATATATTAGAATTTTGTTATATAAATATCGGTCATTAATTGGTTGCAATTTATTTTGTTAAATGTTGTTATCTTATTTATATATATTTTATTCTTCAGTTGAATATTATTAGATTATTGGAGCAATATAATCGTGGCGCATGAGAGGCAAATTCTGCGTGAAACTTACTGCATTCAAAAAGTTACCAATCTGTAGCACAAGAGCCAGAAATTGTTTCAAGCTCGACGACACGAGAATACTTTCAGCAGCCACCTCCACGCAGCTCAGCTGATTCAAAATGGCCGCCACACACGGCTGAAACTCACTTTTCTGCACAAACACAAGAACTTCATTAATTGCAGGATTTTATCGCTATGAAATGACGACCAAAAATAGATTTGTGTGGAGTTTGAATGCCCTGAATTTTTGTTGTTCAATTGTTATAAAGAAAGATATGAGCGAATAACATTCAATGATAAAAACATTGAGATAAATGAAAATATTTGCTGTTATAAGGCGTTCATAAACATTTTGTTATGTAGCAATATTTGATAAGCTAGCAAGTAAGAGATCATTGCTCAATTACACCTCACCTTTTACACCACCGCGATAACCTAGCTCATTTTTCCTCTCTCTCTCATCTGCTCTCTTTGTTTCGGCTCAACATTCTCATTATATTCTCATTACATTAGCATTACATTCTCATTACATTATCATTACATTATCATTACATTATCATTACATTATCATTACATTATCATTACATTATCATTACATTATCATTACATTATCATTACATTATCATTACATTATCATTACATTATCATTACATTCTCATTATATTATCATTACATTCTTTCATCTTCCTGCTGTAGGCATTCTAATCACATTCCTGCGTGGATATGTGCGTAGATGTGTGTATGTGTATGTGTGTGTGTGTGTGTGTGTGTGTGTGTGTGTGTGTGTGTGTGTGTGTGTGTGTGTGTGTGTGTTACCAGCAGCATCAGTTCTATTCTCAGCTCATAGGCGTGCACAATGGAAGTTTCTAGAAAAAACTGTTCCGCCTCGCCGAGTCTGCTACGAGCGCCTGTGTAGCCTTTCAGCGAAGCTATCTGCAAGCGTAGACAAATAACCCAACGACATTGATAATTAACACTAGAAGGACCGGAAAATTTAACTACCTAGAAGGACGGAAGCCCTCAATTGACGACTGGCAATTAAGACTTCATTTTTCTTAGAGACTTTTTTCCTAAAATTATTCGTAATTTACGTTTTCTAGTAAATTAGACATCGCTGAATCCAATGATGATAATATAATTGAAATCGAAGGAGATTTAAGAGTCGTAAATTCAATTTGAAAATCCTTACTTTTTTGAGAAATAACGAATTTTGCACGTCACCCATTACCGCTAAAATAACTATATTCTGCGAAAATATAACATTGTTTACAACGCGTTACTATAAATAATTGGTTCTCAACCTGGCGTAAATTACCCACATTTGGGTAATTTAGCAATTTTTCTGGGGTAATGTAGGAAAATATATCTAATGTTTTAGTTTAGCCATATATACAGCAATTTGACCAAATTTTGTGAAAAAGGTAACATGCAGGCTATGTGACCTGTTAAATTGGGTAGCAGGCTAAAAGTAGGTTGGAAGCCACTGGTTTGTATATGCTTGAGCTTTTGGAAACCCCTGATCTGTCCAATATACACGACACATAGATATTCGACCATGGAACGTTTAATAACGTGCGATTGTTTCAAGGTCACCTCTGCAGAGTCGGGCATTATCCTTTTGAGCGTGCGTAGCTTTTCAACACCGAGTTGTGAAGGATCTCCTTGTCTCACAAGCTGAGCAATGCTGGACGGAGACATTTTCAACTGCCTCAAGCAGATATTCACCATCAGCGATCTCTTGGTGTCGAGAATGGACACTGCTTGATCTTGGCACGACGCATCACACACGTTCTCCGCCTGATTTCTGCCCGAATTTTGACTGCGGCGAGTTCGGGTCAATGTAGTTGACGACACAGAAGAGGAATTTTGGCTTGAAGTCACCGGTTGTGAGAAAAGTTTCTCCAGATCTTCGTAGTCGACTTTCATAGGAGAACTGCTCCCCAAATGTACCTCACACCACATTGAATTGGCTGAATTCGTTGCACAAAAACGCGTCGTTTGCATTAGAAAAAAACAAAAAATGTCACACATAAAAATCGAGCAATCAAACCGCATAAAAAGTTAAGAGAGTTTTCAATTATTTATGGCATGATGTACCCGTCCGATAAATTCGAATTGTTATTGGGATAAGTCTCAATTAATCTAGTGTAATATTGATTGAGTTAATTTATCAGCCAGGAAAGCAATTATTGGAAAGAGAGAGGTTATCATCAAAATTATGACCGAAATATCGAATGTCATATTGTCCACAGTAGCATATCCAGAGTGCAATTGGGGGGGGGGGGGAGCTGAATGATTGGGGGGGGGGCTGAAAAATTGGTCAATGATGTATACACACATTTACAAGCGCATTATGCGCGAATATGCTTTGCGATAATGCTTATATCAACAAACTCTATAGAAATACTTTTTATTGACCACTTTGAGTGAACCTCTTAGTTATGAGGAGTTGATGGAAACATTTTGGGGGGAGTTTAAGCCCCTAACCCCCCTGGATCCACCAGTGATTTCCGTCAAGTAAAGATGACAACAAATGCACGTGTTGTTTACCTATGGTTCGATTCGGAACCTTGGACCAATTCAGCGTCTTCATTCGTTTCTTGGGAGTCGGTAGCGACGCCAGAAGCTTACTGCTCTCAGACATTTCGGCCGTTTTTGAGGACGAAACAGGTGACAATGCAGCTGCATGGTGTACATACCGCGATGATCTTGTACTCGACGAAAATGAAGGTGCAGGAGGTGGTGGAGGAGGAGGTGGTGGAGGGGGAGGTGGAGGTGGATTTTCTTGAGGTGCAGGAGATGACAGAGGTGGTGGAGGTGGATGTTCTTGAGGTGCAGGAGATGGCAGAGGTGGTGGATGGGGAGGTGTTGGTGATGGTGAGCTATGTTCAGCTGGTGATTTTCCACTTTCAACAGATGCTGTGACGTCAAATGATTGAGAGAGTAGCGATGATGATGATGATGTGCAGAATCGAGAAAGCTCTGTTGTTGGAGTCGCTTCATGATCGAATTGCTTGTTTTGTAAGAGAGTCTGCTCGTGTGAAGCAGGAGAAAAAAGTGGCTGATCAAAGACCATAGACGGAGGCAAGGAGCTATCAGTTGTGACTGAAGTAAGAGACGGTGTAACGGTAGAAGGTACTGAGGTGTCGCCGACTGAATCACCATACAGGAATATCAGCTGCGATGGTCGCTTATGTAATGAGCGAGGCGAGTGAACTGCAGGAAGAGATGAACTAGGAAATGGACGTGGACGGAAATCAAGAACGTTCTGCAGAGGAGCAATAAAGTCACTATTGGCATCGGACAATGACGATTGGGGGAACGGCCGAGGGCAGCGAAACCTACGTATTTCGTCATCGGTCAAATCAAATTCTGCATCGCTGATTACACTAGTCAGGTCCACCACATCGCTGGTGCCCATAAACTCTTGCTCCAGCGACTGCTGCTTCTGAGAAACGGGCGAAGAACATCGGAACTGATCAAGACTGTTCCAACCTGGCTGATGCTGCGACCAATCAAATCCACAGAAGGAAACATCACTGCACCGGACCTCTCCATCCACCTGCTCTTCATCCAGACATCGGAGAGTATTGGTGCTGCCGCTGAAGCCATGATCCCAGCTGTTGTTGTTGTTGTTGTTGTTGTTAATGTTGCTCTTGCCCGTGTTGGTGTTGTTTTTGTGAGTGATGGTGGTCGGCTGCTGACGCAAAAAAGATTTGTAGTTGCCCATAATGGCTTTGTCTGGACAAGAAGCAGTCCTTCTCAAAGAATCATTCGAACGAACGCACTGGCTTTTCTGCAGCACAGACTTGCATCGTTTATTCCGCGCTCGTGCTACTCCAGTCTCGGCCCCCTTGTGCGAGACACCCCCCGACTCTTTTGAAGTTGCAGATTGTTGTTCTGTCGCTGTGGCGATGCTCGCGCAGTGCGCGTGAGAGCAGCGTTCTGTCACGCACCGCCAGAATTGATGGCTGAAATGCGAAGAACAAAACACACGGAGTATCACACGCTTGTTTGTAGCGTGATTAACACCGATCTCATTGGCATTTCAAACAAAATTCAACACACAGAGAGCGCGCTAGTTCACACAGACACACACACACGCACATACACACACGCACACACACACTGAACTTTCAACACTAGCAAACAATTGAAATTGACGCAACACTGGCAAACAAAGAACTCAGAAGACGAGGAAAATGAGTTGCTAGGTTGACGAGATGAGACACAGAAAATGCTGGTGGAAAAGTGTGAAACTGATGTCGCACGCGCAAAAAGACAGATACTACCACCAGTACAGTTACCACACACAGACACACAAACAGTGAACTGTAAACAGGCTGGTGTTAAGGTCTTGATTATCAACACGACGTCGACTACGACGACATGTGTCGTGAAAACACTTGTGTGTGTCACACACACACCCACACCCACACAAACATACACACACACACACACACATACACACACACACATACACACACACACATACACACACACATACACACACACACACATACACACACACACACACACACACACATACACACACATACACACACACACATACACACACGCTCTGGCGATTGTTCACCGCCAGTGGTGCGTTCACAATGAACAGAATTCTGTCTCACACTCAGAAAACACACACGTCACAACACTCAGACGAGAATTGCGTGAGTGTGTGTGTGTGTGAATGCTGCATAGTAATATGTGTGTGTGTGTGTGTGTGTGTGTGTGTGGTACTGCAGGTCTTTATGAGCAATATGTTGCAAGTATTTGCACACCTACACCCACACCCACACACACACACACAGACACACACACACACCGTATACTGGCATATGTTACTGTGTTGGTGTTGGTGTACCATTAACGCGTGAAGAGTCACACATTTCTGCGACTCTCGAGTCAGCAAATATGAGAATTACTATGAGTTTTTATTTGTTGTAATCGAGAAGCGACAAGCGGTAATTTCACAGCAAGCGGCAGATGATAATTTCACAAGAAGGTCGCGAATCACAATGAGAAACGAGATATATAAAAATATTAGTTAAATTCATGTGCTGATAACAAGAATGAATTGTACAATAAGTGCATTTAACACAGCAAACCTGTAATGCTAGTGGTATATATACGAGCTGTATATGTGTGTGTGTGTGTGTGTGTGTGTGTGTGTGTGTGTGTGTCTGTGTGTGTGTGTGTGTGTGTGTGTGTGTTTGCTGTTGGAGTGTTCAGTCAGGATAGAGTTGAGTCCACTTTAAGACCAAAACATTTGACCGATATATCAGAATGGAATAAATGATATCACAATGCATTCATACACAAACAGCCAAAATATATTAATAATAATAATAATATGTGAGCTAATTTAATAACAAAATATATATATATGAGAATGTGAAGTTTACTGAGATTTCTTGTCTACTTTTACTGGTGGGGGTCGGTGGGTCGGATTGCAATAAGAAATCCTAGCATATTTGCGGACCGGAAGCTAAGTCTTCGCGGGCCGGATGTGGCTCTTGGTCCGGATGTGACGGATGTTATCCTGCTCTTGCTATGTCACCCTTGCTTCCGTCTCTGTCTCTCTCTCTCTCTCACATCATTCTCTGTGTTATATCATAGAGTAAATGTTGTGGTGACATAATTCAAGACGCCCCTGGTTCAAGATTAATACAATCCACGATATTTCAAGATTAATACAATCCATGAGATTTCAAGATTAATACAATCCACGAGATTTCTACATTTTCCAGAGAAAAATGATCAATGAATAATAATCAGTAATAACAGGACGTAATAAATGTAATAAGGGCATTATATAACATATAAACTAATGAATAATATAGTATAGTAATATAGTAATAACAATAATTTAAATAATAAATAAATAAATACAAAACAGACGAATTTCAAACCGCTGACTTGCATTTTATTCAGAGCAAAAGCACGTGACAATGTACCAAACAGCACCTCCGTGCAATAATTTGTTCAGTGTTTGTGCAATAAATGAAATATATGAATATATGAATATAGTAATGAATGGCGTTTGAAATCTACTTTTAAAAATATGTATATGAATTCAGTTTGCAGAGTATATAGGTCTATTTTCACTTGAGAATTTCTGGTATCATTTAAGGCGAGGTGCCGCAGAATTTGGGCTAGGAGATTGCTCAGCATATTCTAATTCTAAGTCCACATTTAATTATTCCTAAATTATTCCATTTCGGCAGGCTGTTTGGCCAATATATCCCAATTGAAATGCATCAACTTTTTCAATTATTCCGCCCAAGCCACGAATATTGCAATTACAAACTTCCACTCGGACTTCTGCGCAAATAACAGATTATGGAAATGTCGCAGATTATGCAGGAAATACATTTATGCATAATAACCGTAACATATGACTCAAACGCACACAGAGATGGCTCATTCGTTCGCTAAACCTCCACTCTGTCTTGGTGTACGTGTGTGTGTTAGAGAGAGATAGATAGAGATAGATAGAGAGATGTTTGGCACTCGGGGGGGTTTTTCTGTTTTATTCGTCGACGACATTATCAGCTGAGTGAAGGTAAAAATACACGTCTCAGCGACAAACAGCACAAGCAGCCAGTTGGTAGGATAAACTACAGCAGCTGTTGGTGTTCGCATCAATTTCAACATCTCCATTAAGATTAGCGCCCGGTGACAAAACAACGCAGCACAAAATTGTCCCGTCTCCAGCAAGATTTAGCTCGCTGATCCTACGACACTGTATATATATACATATAGATCCATGCAAGCATATATCAACCAAGTTGAATGATATTTAAATAAGTCCTATGTACAAAGATACAAACATGGTAAAAATGGAATTTTTATCTCATTTATAAACTGACAAATTGAGGTTTTAATTCAGTGCATTAATTTGATTAATTCACAATTGTAATAGCATTGAAAAATATGTCGTTGTATATGTCATGTGTATTGTGCTTTTATGAATTGTCTGAAGATGGAGTCAGCAAACTCCGAAACGTTACAGAATATAGGAAAGCTTTTGAAGTGTTTGAGTCAAAGCGACCAGAAAGTGGCAAGAGATTTAGAATCCACCAGGAAAAAGATTGCAAAAATGCGAAATTGCAATTGACTTTAATCTCGTTTGTGAGCGCGAAAATATTCTGCCTGGCTTATATATATGTATGTACTCGTATATCACCTGTTCAAAGTTGTTGCGTGTAGTTTGGCCAGAGAACGGAGGAAAATTGTCAGACCTTCTCTCACTTGTCCACCAGTATCCTGACACATTGCAAAATCACCAGATTATATAATGTCACGTGAAGCAAGCATAGCAAGCGTTTTTTAACTGTTTTACTCGATAGAAAACTTTGCCGAGTATTAAATTTAATAAAAAATATTTAGGTAAATGCATGAATATAGGTAGGTAAGTATATGGTATTAAATAATAAATGAATAAATATATATAAAAATAAATAGGGGAGAAAGAGTTGAAAAAAGTTACAAATAACAAAGTTAATCAATTTGACCAATCTAACAATAATTATATAATAAATGAATAAGCAATGAACAAATTGGAAGTAGAAAATTAGAAAATCCAATAGAACCTTGGTCATGAGAGAATGAAGAGAATATTTCAGTTGAGGATGTGTTGGAGACAGCGTGGCCAGAAGAACGTTCTTCTGAAGCAGCAGATCCGCTGTGTTTTCGCTCTCATGCAAACTCTTCTTCACCAGCTCTAACAGTCCACTGTCTGGTGTCAAATTACACACAACTTTATTGTGTTGTATTGTATTGTATTACGCGTGGTGTTTGACTTTTTAAATCGGACTAATTTTCTATATAAACACAGACACACACACATCCACATTCATTATCCATCAATGTATCACATAGTAAAATATCTAAAAATCAAAGAACAGTATATAGAAGTTACATGTAAATATAAAGAATATGAATGAAGAAGATATTATTGAGAAATAAAGATGAATTAAATAAAAAAGAAGACAAAATGGAACAAAAAAAATTATTCATTTTGGAGAAATAAAAATATTGATCACACAAATAGAAACAAAATTGAAATTTAAACATCCTAAAAAACTAAAAAATGACTCTTCGTAAAACACATATTTTAAGTACTCAACAACTCAACTGACATTATTGCAATATTTTATTTACTCAATCCAGTCTTATATGTAAATCAGCAACTTCAAAATCTACATACATAAACGATGTGTACGACAAATGACACGTATGACACACACAAAACACGTGTATACAACGTGTTATGTTCTGTGTATGTTATACAGACACACACACATACAAACGTACACATATACACACATACACACAGACACATACACAGACACAGACACAGATACAGACACAAACACAGACACAGACACACACACACACACACACACACACACACACACACACACACACACACACACACACACACACACACACACACACACACACACACACAAGCACACGCAGACACACACACACACACACACACACACACACACACACACACACACACACACACACACACACATACACGCACAGGCACACATAGACACACACACACACACACACACACACACACACACACACACACACACACATACACGCACAGGCACACATAGACACACACACACGCGCACAGACACACTCACTGATTACAGAAGCGGTGAATGTGAGGGAGACAGCGGAATGCACTTCAATTCTGGCCAGACAGCAGTTGACAAGCGTGAGCAGGGCGGTCTTGTAATGGACATCTTGCGTTGATTTCATTTCAGTAAGCAGCCATTTGCCAACATTGCTCTGTCATTTGAGCGAGACAAGCAGAAAATATGCTTGATAATTAACATAGAAAAATCATGAGGCGATAAAAGTGAAAACTGCGAAAAAAACGTGTATATTTCTCAACTATTTAACGCCATCTTCTATGTGACTTGTAGCCAAATATATGATGATGATAATAATAATTGTTAAATTATCAGGAATTATTGCCAAATATCAGATATTATCCCAAAATATCAAGAATTAATGTCAAAAAGAAACACGGGCAGCTCTCACAAATGTTGAAGTGATACACTTTAAGGTCAGATGGTGACCCGATGGCGAGGCGGCACACACAGCACTCAACAGCTCTATAATTCCGGCTTTCAACAACACACTGCCACACATCAGGGCTGCCAGCACACACACACACAGGCACACACACACACACACACACACACACACACACACACACACACACACACACACACACACACACACACACACACACACACACAGGCACATATACTTGACCATGTCGATAAGAGTGGTACATGCCACTGGTATCGTCCAATTAGGGTCCACAATCAGCGACGACATTACTTTTCTGGGACCAATGAAGCTGATTGTCATGACTCAATGACTTGTGTGTACTAATTGAGATAACTTCCAATCATTTTCTCCTTGTATATATATATACCGATTCTGTTTTTCTAGCTTGGGCATGAACTGATAGAAACGGCTTCAAATATTCACCGCAATGTGACTTCTCGATCAGAAAATATGGAAAATGCCAGAAATATGAGAACAAAACTGGGAAATATTCACGCGCTTCTCACTGAGATAATCTTTCATTCTCTTTAATCCACCTTACAAGCATTGTGCTAAACTATAGCTCACTTATAATAAATTATTTACTAAATCCTTTTTGTCAGCAAGACATGACTTGGCGTTTGCTGTTGGTGGTGATGTTTGAGTTTGCGTAGTTACTATGACAAAGAGTGGATGCGGTGACGGCAGGATCTTGACTGATAAAATGATGCAGGCCCGCCTGCGAGTTGAGAACACATCGCAGGGCTGCCACACATTCCATGGACATGACAACTTCAAACAGATCCATTCTGCGTTGACGCGGAGACAACGGAGCACCGGATTCATCACAGAGGAATTGCTGCTTGTGGATGTATGATGGAGATGATGATCGAGGCAGAGGAGAACAGAGCAGTTGGAGGGAGAAAAGCAGAAGTTGCAGCCCTCCCAAATGCAAGAACTCCACCATCCAATCTCTGTTGTCATAAACACACACATATACACACATAACACACACACACACACACACACACACACACACACACACACACACATAAACACACATAAACACACATAAACACACATATACACACACATATACACACATAAACACACACACACACAGACACATAAACACACACATAAACACA
>OU696576.1:9429987-9469987 GCA_916048095.2 Sacculina carcini
AAACACACATCTCATGGTCGACACACGGACATACATGCACGAAATCACAATTATCACCATGAGAAGAAAGAGAAAAGGTGAGAACTTAAATCGCGGCAGCACACACTCACACTGACACTCACTCACACTGACACACACCCATACTGACACACACACACACACACACACACACAAGGTGAATGGAAGGTGTAATATTAGACAATAGAATAGACAATTACACACTATAATTAAATATAATCATATGTCAGAAGGCGACGCGGCAAAAGTGAATCAAATGAAAAATGACTTCGAAACAACGACTTATTTATTTAGATTTAATCATTATAGTTTTTATTAATAGATTTTGATTTATTCACCGTTCTTTTATTATTCAAATTATTTATATATTCAAATCCATCAGCTGCTTAGTTCAGTAGAGCGAGTATTTTTCCTGATAAATCATATATGCGTCGCAAACGTCGCCGGCTAATGTGAAAATATTGTTGCCTAACAGTCATAATTGTACAGAGTCGTCGAAACTGTGTGTGTGTGTGTGTTCCGTGTGTGTGTGTGTTTTTTTGTTTTTTTCAACACAAACAAATATATTTACAAACGTGTACACACACACACACATGTGTGTGTGTGTGTTGATGTGTGTGTGTGTTAGTGTGTATGTGTGTGTGTGTGTGTGTTTCCTTCTAGACGTACTCACTATAATCGTTGTCTCTATCTTAGGACCCCGTATTTACAATAAGCTCTCCCCAACACTACGTTCTATCAATTCTATCCCTGTTTTCAAAAAACACTAAGAAATTGTTCATGGTGAAATCGTATTATACTCTAGAGAGCACTGTCTATATTAGTGATGATTATAAGGTGTAAATTATCTCTCTTCTTTCTTTACATTTCACTTTCTGTGTGTGTGTGGCTATGAGTGTGTGTTTCTGTGTGTGCGTTTGTGTATGTGTGTGTGTGTGCGTGTGCAGCGCCCTAGAGACCCTCTAGGTGTAGGGCGCTATATAAATATCTACCTAATGTAATGTAATATAATGTGTTAATGTGTGTGTGTGTGTTAATGCGTGTGTGTGTTAATGTGTGTGTGTTTGCCCAGTGTGTGTGTGTGTGTGTGTGTGTATGTTTGCTCAGTGTGACATTGCAAAATTGCAAAAATGATAAAAGCGAAAAATTCAGTGTACATCTCGGTGAGAATGCGCCAAACTCTTCAATAAACTTATCAACGCTCGTCACGAAATATGACAAAAGCAAAACTTTGTCAAATTCCTAATGGTTTTTACAGAAGCCGAGAGGAAAACACACATACATACACACACACATACTCACTTATTGTAAACGCCAGGAAAACAACTACAGTTGGCAAAACTTTCACTCACCAAATCGCACAAAAGCAATTATGAACAGAAATATTGGCATCACGGCAGAATCGTGTCAGAGGAAGTCCTATGGTGCTATATTGCTGGTTCACAACATGATAACAAGAATATGATGGGGTTATCACCCAATGTTGGGTGCAATCAGAAATACCCACACCCCGTCCTTCACCCCACTGGGGTAAGACAATCAACCCCATATTAACAAACAGATATTATACACCCATATATCGCTACCTGTATAAATTCGACCCCCAAGATAACAATATTTTGACGAATAAAAACAATTATTCAGCTAGTGCATCGCCTAAATTATTGTCAAAATTAATATATAGTAAAATCTTGCCAATTTTATCTCCTGTTTCACAATAAAAACATTCAATTATTCACTGAACGAATATAGCTGCAGTCGTCAACAAAAGATACACACGCACACTTCAGTGCTTAACATAAACTTTATTCCAAGTCTTGTATACAAACACACATGATAAAAAACAAACACACACACACACACACCAATCTACAACCATCATGCGTAAATAGAATAATATAATTCACACAACCAACAATAGAGCCGATTATGTACGAGTAATCAGACTGAGTCAGCTTCTAGATGATTGGTTCATAACCAGTGTGGTGAATTCCCCTGTCTGGTGGGGAATGGAAGAGTGGGAAGTTAAGTGGGAAGTTAAGTGGGAAGTTAAAGGTCGAACAGAACAGGACAACTATGTGTGTGTTTTTATCAATTCAAAATCGTTTATTTTTGTTTCTAATGACCTCTAATGACATTTACTTTGATGTAATGACTGAATTTATTGAATTTATCAGCGCTGTTGTGTGGAAAATGAAGAAGAGATGGCTCATTATAAGAAGTGGCGAATCAGAGAGAAAAAATATCAACAACCGCCGGTGTAGACAACCCCCTCATAACTCGGTGCCGCCCAGTTTACACAAGAAACTCGACATAGCATAGGTGCAAATATTGCTAGCAATAGAGACAGTATTATTGCTGTCTACACTTGCAATGCTCATACACTTCAACCACCAGTACATGCACACACGCGTGCCAATCATACGCTGGTATTTGCAACCAAAAATAACAATAAATACAACACAAACAAACATGAACACAAACATGCATACAAGTATACACACACAAGCACAAAAGCACAAACAAACACATAAATACACAAACAAACACACAAACATATACACACAATGACAAAAACATACACATATAAGCACACATACATAGAAGCACAAACATGAGCACACAAGCCCAAGCAATCAAACACACAAGCACACACACACACATACACACACACACACACACACACACACACACACACACACACACACACACACACACAAATACACAAACAAACACACAAACATATACACACAATGACACAAACATACACATATAAGCACACATACATAGAAGCACAAACATGAGCACACAAGCCCAAGCAAACAAACACACAAGCACACACACACACACACACACACACACACACACACACACACACACACACACACATAAGCGCAAGCTAGTTGTCTGTTACCAGACATCACTTCCACAGCAGAACAACTCTGGCGTCGCCCTCGCCCGCTTCTTCCAGCAGTCTGCTTTTAACGCCGGCCACTGCAGCTCCGCCGGCCGCCGCGCGCACACACACCGCGTCCAGCGAGTGACTGCCCTCCAGCAGCGGCGCGAGCCACGAGGACACGCGCGCCGGCCCGTCCAGCCCGCCGCGGCCGCCAACCACCGCCGCGGACGAGGAGGAACCAGAGGAGGACGAGGCAGGACAAGCGGCCGAGTCACAACACGAGTCACTCAACAACACCGGGTACTGCACAACACACACACACACACACACATGTATATGTGTATATATGTTATATTTACAATAAGCTCTCCTCAACACTACGTTCTATCACTTCTATCCCTGTTTTCAAAAAACACTCCAAGAATTTTTTCATGGTGAAATCGTATTATACTCTAGAGAATATTGTCTATATTAGTGATGATTATAAGGTGTAAATTATCTCTCTTCTTTCTTTACCTTTCACTTTCTGTGTGTGTGTGTGGCTATGTGTGTGTGTGTGGGTGTGTCAGTGTGTGTGCGTGTTTCTGTGTGTGTGCGTGTGTGTGTGTGTGCGTGTGCAGCGCCCTAGAGACCCTCTAGGTGTAGGGCGCTATATAAATATCTACCTAATGTAATGTAATGTGTGTGCGTGTATTTTTTGCGTTTATTGCACTCCTTTTGTCAAACAAAACGGCTTTTCAGTGCAAAATTACTACGCAAAAGAAACATATATATGTATATATCTAGTCTCACCATCCACACACACACACACACACACAATCACACACAAAACACCCCCTCACACACATGTATGTGTATGTGTGTGTATGTGTATGTGCGTATGTTTTTTTGTTTTTTTAATTCAACCACCGAACGACTGCAACAGGAGAAAACACAGGTGGATTATCGCTGCTTATTGTTGCAGTCGTTCCCCCCCTTCTTGCCAAGCTACCACTCCTCTCCACCACACTCCCGCCACCATCCATCCCCACACCCGAGCCAACGCGCCCCGATACGGCACATAGCCCAACACCACCCCACATATACACATGTGCCTATGTGTGTGTTCTTATTTATATATATAAAATTATGTACCATTGTGCTGAAAAGCCTGCGATGTATTGTCAAAGGATGTACAATAAAGCAATTTACTTCACTTTACTTTTACTTTACATACACAGACACACATATACATAAATACACACACACACACATACATACACATATACATGGATACACACACACGTACAGATACAAATACAGACATAAATACAAATATAGACAAATACAAACACACACACACATATACTAACAGGCTCACAGATACACACACACGCAAAAATTAAATTATTAACAAATATCCACTACATCAAGAATTAAATTATTCTATCAATATGTTATTATCAGATGTATAAATATTGCCTAGTTTGAGTGTGAGTGTGTGTGTGTATGTGTATGAGTGTGTGTGTGTGTATGTGTGTGTGTGTGTGTATGAGTGTGTGTGTGTGTATGTTTAGCTTGTGTATTTGAGTGAAGGCACAAGTGGAAAAATATTACATGTTTTAATACAATACAAACATATACGGCACTGATAATACAACATTCGCTAATACTGCGCGTAATATTGTAAGCATGCTGAATGCACTAAGCAGTTATTATGACCGACAGCACCTTGTGCACGCGACGAATTATGCCCTGAAGCAGGCCGAATTGAACCAGCCTCCTCTCGTCAATATTGAGCGCGTGCAGGTTGAACTGCATGCACACATCTCGCACACTCTTGTTATGTGAGAGCGCGCAGAACAAGCGAAATACACCGCCAACACAGGCAGGTACACCGGCTGACACACACACACACACACACATACACACATACACACACACACACACACACACACACATACATACATAGAGGAATAAAGGCTTCGAGAAGAACCAGTGAATTATTTCAAACGAATAATAAACGTTTAACAGAAAGGAAAACAATTAAAATTCGAAAAACAATTAAAAAACAAAAAATTCGACCGGATAATTTGAAATTTGCACAAATCACACACAAAAAGAATATGAAAAATACCAAAAAAATAAAATATATAGTTTACATAATGGAGATTAACAGGAAACTATTAGCCCCGTGAGACACTGGTGAAAAAATGACGTATCAGATTGGTTGATAAGAAAATGGTTAAACAAAAACTTAGATAAAAGTGGAATAGGTGGTAATAGGTGATAAGGATCTTTAGCTCAACACGTCCTTCATCCAGCACAACCAGATTGCTAATAGAACAGCCCACATTGAAATCAGATCCAGTAAAAAACAATGCTATAAAACGCCAGCAAAACACGTGCTGACTTTTTCTGGCCACTTTCAGTGCGCATTCTGCCTGCAGCTGTTTGTCCGTGTAGAGTCGATTGATGCCAGACGTGAGCGTGTATGAATTGCTGTACTGAAATATCGATATCAACTCGACCAAACCATAATACCTGCCCAAACACACACACACACACATACACACACTTACAGATACGTAAAATGAGAAAATGTAAAAATGCAAGTTAATTTCATATATGTGAATGACAAAATTCAGAGCCAAAAAGTATATACAAATTTGAGTGTATTTTTTTCATACATTTGTGATGCATTTAAAAACAGTACTTGATAAATCCTTGTTGAAGCGAAACGTCGTACAAATGCAGCGAGAATCTTGCCTGATGAAGTGCAAAACTTAATATTATAGTATGTGTGTGTGTTAGTCGGGGAATGATATGTGGGAGAGTGCGGAAGGGTTATTTGGGAGGGTTATTTGAGAGGGTTAAAGGTTAAATGCCTAAGTGACAGCTGCTAAACGGGAAGAAGGTTATTTGGGAGGATTATGAGGGAGTGTTATATGGAAGGGAGGAAGTTTTATATGGAAGGAAGGGAAGTGTTATATGGAAGGAAGGAAGTGTTATATGGAAGGGAGGAAGTTTTATATGGAAGGAAGGGAAGTGTTATATGGAAGGAAGGAAGTGTTATATGGAAGGGAGGAAGTGTTATATGGAAGGGAGGAAGTGTTATATGGAAGGAAGGAAGTGTTATATGGAAGGGAAGAAGTGTTATATGGAAGGAAGGAAGTGTTATATGGAAGGAAGGAAGTGTTATATGGAAGGGAGGAAGTGTTATATGGAAGGGAGGAAGTGTTATATGGAAGGAAGGAAGTGTTATATGGAAGGAAGGAAGTGTTATATGGAAGGGAGGAAGTGTTATATGGAAGGGAGGAAGTGTTATACGGAAGGAAGGAAGTGTTATATGGAAGGAAGGAAGTGTTATGTGGAAGGGAGGAAGTGTTATATGGAAGGAAGGAAGTGTTATATGGAAGGAAGGAAGTGTTATATGGAAGAGAGGAAGTGTTATATGGAAGGAAGGAAGTGTTATATGGAAGGAAGGAAGTGTTATATGGAAGGGAAGAAGTGTTATATGGAAGGAAGGAAGTGTTATATGGAAGGAAGGAAGTGTTATATGGAAGGAAGGAAGTGTTATATGGAAGGAAGGAAGTGTTATATGGAAGGAAGGAAGTGTTATATGGAAGGAAGGAAGTGTTATATGGAAGGGAAGAAGTGTTATATGGAAGGAAGGGAAGTGTTATATGGAAGGAAGGAAGTGTTATACGGAAGGGAGGAAGTGTTATATGGAAGGAAGGAAGTGTTATATGGAAGGAAGGGAAGTGTTATATGGAAGGAAGAAGTGTTATATGGAAGGGAGGAAGTGTTATATGGAAGGGAGGAAGTGTTATATGGAAGGGAGGAAGTGTTATATGGAAGGGAAGAAGTGTTATATGGAAGGGAGGAAGTGTTATATGGAAGGAAGGAAGTGTTATTTGGAAGGAAGGAAGTGTTATATGGAAGGAAGGAAGTGTTATATGGAAGGAAGGAAGTGTTATATGGAAGGAAGGGAAGTGTTATATGGAAGGAAGAAAGTGTTATATGGAGGGAAGGAAGTGTTATATGGAAGGAAAGAAGTGTTATATGGAAGGGAGGAAGTGTTATATGGAAGGGAAGAAGTGTTATAAGGAAGGAAGGAAGTGTTATATGGAAGGCAGAAGTGTTATATGGAAGGGAGGAAGTGTTATATGGAAGGGAAGAAGTGTTATATGGAAGGGAGGAAGTGTTATATGGAAGGAAGGAAGTGTTATATGGAAGGAAGGAAGTGTTATATGGAAGGGAGGAAGTGTTATATGGAAGGGAGGAAGTGTTATATGGAAGGGAGGAAGTGTTATATGGAAGGGAGGAAGTGTTATATGGAAGGAAGGAAGTGTTATATGGAAGGAAGGAAGTGTTATATGGAAGGGAGGAAGTGTTATATGGAAGGAAGGAAGTGTTATATGGAAGGAAGGAAGTGTCATATGGAAGGAAGGGAAGTGTTATATGGAAGGGAGGAAGTGTTATATGGAAGGGAGGAAGTGTTATATGGAAGGGAGGAAGTGTTATATGGAAGGAAGGGAAGTGTTATATGGAAGGAAGGGAAGTGTTATATGGAAGGGAGGAAGTGTTATATGGAAGGAAGGAAGTGTTATATGGAAGGAAGGAAGTGATATATGGAAGGAAGGGAAGTGTTATATGGAAGGAAGGAAGTGTTATATGGAAGGAAGGAAGTGTTATATGGAAGGAAGGAAGGGTTATATGGAAGGAAGGGGTGTGGCGCGTGACTCACAGCAGATTGCTGATACACGCTTTGACCAGCTGCACCTGTACGTCTGCCAGCACGGCAATCTTGGCTACGTGTGCCGTGCCGTCAATATGTGGCACCACTTGTTGTGACGTCATGTCCCACAGTGAGAGATGTGCCGGCCGTCTGCCCAGCCACACAGGCACACTTTCATCCAGCACGACACTGCACGACTGTGGGGCTCGCACCAGCTTCAGGTGCACCGATACCCCACCGTCTGACAACACAAACACATACACATATACACATATACAAAAATACACCTACATACACATATACACACATAGAGATTTTTTTTAATTCAATCACACAACGAATGCAACAGGAGCCAGCACAGGTGGATTATCACTGCTTATTGTTGCACTCGTTTCCCCCCTTCTTGACAAGCTACCACTCCTCTCCACCACACTCCACGGGGAACCGGCATAGAGAGATGTAGATAAACACACATGTAATATATTAAACAGTTGAGCGTCAGATCAGTGTGTGTCTCTGTGTGTGTGTGTCTATTAGTGGGGGTATGAAGGGATTAGTGTGGGTAAGAGGGTGTGAACACTGATGTATTACCCGTGACCACAACCTTGTGACCTCATGACTTCATGACCTCGTGAACTTGTGACCTCGTGACCTGCTCGCCGCTGATTGGCTGACAAAAACTCACAAATAATCGTGTGTGTGTGTGATAGTTTGGCTGATAGATGCAGTTATCAATACTATTCTGTCTCTTGCTTCTATAAGCACACACACCCCATAGGGGACGCATAAGCAGAAATATTACTGAGAACGCTGTGTTGACCAGCGGCGGAGGTGCTTTTAACACGGACCCACGTGCAGAACGGCGCGACCGTTGTTGTTGAGACTATCGCGCATGCGGCGCAGAACGGCGGACATCTTGCGCGTGACGTCAGGGCCGCTGAGCAGGCACGTGTGTCTCTCCTGCTGCTCGAGCCACTCGGACACCTTGCGCACGATGGGTTCATAAGGCAGCGTGCGACGACCATGCTCGCAAACCACACACACGTTGAACATGAAAGCGTTGCGTGTGTAGCGCCTGTGTTCAATAGAGTTCGGGTAGCCAATGAACTTGAGCCCGCGGCATGTGACGTCACCACAGCCAGCAGCGGTGACGTCAGCAGAACTGGCAGTGACGTCACCAGAAGTGGCGGGATTATCAGATTGAACCTCGTCAAATAATCTGATCCACACACACACAGACACACAGACACGCATACACATATGAATCCACTGATATAGACAGTGAAATATGATTCTTATAAAACAAATTGATAAATTTATTTATTAACATACACATATATATTTTCAGTAATATCTTATTAGAACTATTAGCATAAACATGAACGTCGAAAAAACGCAAAAATTGCAACTTAAAATGCGGCGGAATTTTCAGTGTGAAAATCACAAATCACGCACATGGTGTTGGTGATGACCCTCCGCTGAATCTCCGGCTTGGGAATGATATAGACGGACACTGAGTCAAATATCTCCTTCGATATGAAATTCTCCGGAGACTGACACACAAATTGACACAAAAAACAGTTAAAATATAGTTAAACAGTATTTAATTAATAACAGTCAGTGTTCAACAAAAAAACTACCAAAGTTAATTTTTATAAAAAAACACTAAAAATGGACAGTATTCAATTCAATCTAAAGTAATAATTGTGAAAAACTGAAAATATTATGCTTGTAATCCACCCATTGTGGACTCCATGCATTGTATGCATTCGTTCAGGCCAAAGCGAAGAAACAAGACAATTGTGGTGTTTTTGCGACAAATAGCGGCGCACCTGACACACGATACGCGGGCCGTACTCGGCGTGAAAGTCACAAAACATGACGCATTTTATCTCGGTGAAATTGGCAGCGTTCATAGCGAATGCTCTGCGATAAAACGCACGAGCTTATCAAAATATTCGACCTGAAAAACAACAAGGCTTGTCGTGAAAACAAAAAAACATTTCCACAACGGAAAAAAGACACACGCACACACGCACACACTATACTACAACAAACAAAACACTCAAATATCATTGTAGAGAAACTCATTGTAGAGACAGATAATACAACCGCGTTTAACAAATGAAATTGAGAATTGCCCGATAAAAAAGCATAACTTTTTGGTGTAAAATATTCCACAAATATGGCGCAGTTCAAGCAATACGCTTCAAACAGACACGAAATAGTTTCATAAAAACATACTATATTGCTCATATACACACGTATTTGACAACAGGAAAACACAACAGGTAAATGAATACAAACATCAAGCAATGGGCCCGTATACAGAAACTGTGTCAATGCACAGACACTGTGTACAAGCACCACAAACAATTACACATATTCCCCAGTTGGTGAAATTCAGCAGGACACTATGACGAGGCAGACAGGCGTCGACAAGCAGACTGAACTGCACGCGCCAACGCTGTCTGCAGACGAACAGACAACGACTGCAGCGCCCCCGCGTGGCCATCTTGTAAACTAGCGGCGCAATGGCGGACCACACAGAGCAGAAGACGACTGAACGAGATGCTCTTTAGCTGCGCACCAGGACAGCGAACACACGCGCTGACCACGTGCGATGTGAGATGGCCGGTAGATGGCACCAC
Organism: Sacculina carcini; assembly: GCA_916048095.2. NCBI lineage: Eukaryota > Metazoa > Arthropoda > Thecostraca > Sacculinidae > Sacculina > Sacculina carcini. The sequence continues at coordinate 9,440,276 of OU696576.1, forward strand.
TGGTAGCAGCTCAAGCAGCCACGTGACCACACTGCTGTTTATTACCCCCTCACACATACACCTACACCAACACGCACACACATACACATGCATGCATCACACACATCTCTACAATTATGTCCAGAACAATAATGTTGACTCAGAGAAAAACTGAAACTCATTGGAAAGTCAGTGGAAACGTGCGTTGTGTACAAACACACCTTCAAAACATACCTGCATATCAATCGAACGTAGCAGCATAGAAAAAATTATAGACGCTCACACAAGACAACACATACAGACAGACAGGCATACACACATAAATCCACACGCCACACGGCTTACAAAATGAAGATTTTTATGCATAAAATTTGAGCAGCTTGCAAACTGCACTCACTCAATGAGGCGAGCACCGTGTGCATCATGAAGCCGCTCAACCAGCGCTGATCTCAGCTCAGTGGGCGGGACATGGTCGTGGGTCACTGCCAGAGGAAGCAGTAATGAGTCACACACCGCGCGACCGTGAGCAGCACACAGTAACAGCAAACAGCAACTTAACTCACGAGACACAACCTCACTTTCCAACAGTAACTGAAACAAAAACCAAATATGGAAACTAAAGATTAAAGACCTCAAGTGAAAGCTGCTACACGGGAAGAAGTCGAAGCTTATGAACACACACAGGTGTGTCCCGTGCAGCTCGCTGCCACCGCAGAACCGACCCTCTCCACGCTATGGCTCCACAAGAACGGAAGACGTATTAGAGAGGGCCACCTCCCCAGAATGCATGACACAACACATGACTGATATCTGGTACCATCATTTACTGCTGGGTGGACAGGGACTGTTGGATTATAGAATTCGCCCAAGATATTCTGCTCCGCCGGGTTTCGAGCCACGGACCTCCCGCTTGTGAGGCGGGCGTGCTAACCACTACACCACGCAGTCCAACAGGGAAAACAAACGAAAAAAAGTGCAATGCGCATCAAAATTAACACAAAATCATGTGAATTGTCCAAATATATGCAAATATATAAACGCTATGGAAAATATATATTCTTGTTTTTATTATATATCACAGCTCATATGAGACCCCCGGAAAATGATACCGAAATAGCCAGAAGCGAGTATAACTAATAAGCACGTGACAAAGCCAGCTGACCTTGTTGAGAAAGACGCACTGCAGCCAGACACACGCCACTTGAGATGAAACAGGCGCCGATTGTGACGTCAGCTGCGAGAGAAGATGATCAGGAACATTGGCCGACTGCGAGCCAAGGAGAACCTCACGTTGTACGGTGTCAGGGAGCGACAGGAAGCGGGTCATTTGTTGTGGATCGGTAGGAAGGCCAGGCAGGTGAGATAGAACGGCTTGCTCCTCTGCCCTTTCCTCTGCTCTTTCCTCTGCTCTTTCAGTATTGTCGCTGATATTCACCACCGAATATCTCATCTTTTTCCTACGGACAGGAGAGGAATTATCATTATTTTCATTGGTGGGAGTTGCATGGTCGAGCTTGTCACGAGATTTCCACTCAGAATTAGTCTCATTCGACTCAGAATGTCTCATCTTTTTCCTACGGACAGGAGAGGAATTATCATTATTTTCATTGGTTGGAGTTGCATGATCGAGCTTGTCACGAGATTTCCACTCAGAATTCGACTCAGAATGCGCCACCAACGATTTTTCCGCTTCACATGAAGTCACCATTTCGTCACCAGTGTCAAAATAACTTTCGAAAATGTCACGCATCGAGTGATGCCAATCTGGAGAATTATCGGTGATGTCCGCGCCAGCAGCCGCACGAGACTTGGTCACCTCAATCGCCAGCGATACCAAATCTTCATTGCACGCGCTGAATTCATACGGAGCATTGTGGTCGTCTTGCACCAATGATGACAAAGAAGACCAGGATGAGGAAGACGAAGTGAGAAGGTCAGATCCATCAGATTCATCACTCATGTTGCTGTTGTCGTTGTTGTCCATGATCCCAGACTACTGCGACCTAATGTGAATACACTGAACGTCACCGAACACAACAACAAATGCCCTGACACCTGTGTCCAAATTGTAATTCAGCACCACACACACACACATAATACAACACTGCACACAACACACACACCCGCGCACAAATCACCCACAAGGACCTGTGGAACAACCCGGTCGGTGCCGTGTCTTTCCCCGGGAGCTCGAGGTTGCTCGGCCAGACAACCTGAGCAACATCACCAACAACAACAACAAATGATAACATGCAATGAAGTACCACACACATACATTATGCAACACTGCACACAACACACTCTCATCTAAGACGTCACCACATCACTAAACCTACCACAAGGATCTGTGTGTAATAATCCAATCACAGAGCGATGGCTTTGCCCAGCAGCTCAGCAGGTTATTTGGGGACCAGACCACCTGAACGACTTCACTAGCTCAAACATATGAGAAACACAACGAAATTGCCCAGCAAGACGATGATAGTGACGCAAGCAAGCCGTGCTACACGCGCTCCAGCACAAGTGTGAGTGCAGCACCAAATACAGCACGTGAAAACGATATGTGCCAGTATCGGTGGCTAGTAACAATATCACCAACGATAATGCTTAACTGACACGGAACACAACTGCTACACGGCAAGAAGACGAAGTTTATGAACACACACAGGTGTGTCCCGTACAGCTCGCTGCCACCGCAGAACCGACCCTCTCCACGCTATGGGACCACAAGGATGTAAGACGTATTAGAGAGGGCCACCTCCCCAGAATGCATGACACAACACATCACTGATATCTGGTACCATCATTTACTGCTGGGTGGACAGGGAATGTTGGATTATATAATTCCCCCAAAGAAATTCTCCTATGTCGGGATTCGAACCACGGACCTCCCGCTTGTGAGGCGGCTGTGCTACCACTACACCACGGAGTCCCACAAAATATCAGTATAAAACACAACCTACTGATACACACGCTATGTTAAAAATAACTCCTACTCCACACGTACTCAAATACGTTCACCGCTTCTTGTCTCGATAAATTGGACCTCCCAGTCAAGAACAGACAAAACATTGACTGCGTATGTAATGAGGTATATGTTTTTGTTCAAACTCAATAGTTAAAGCATAATAACAAAAAAAACACAATTCATGCATTTCATATATATTAGGAGACATTAGCAAGGCACATATAACAGTGTGGTTCGGTCTGAAACACACTCACTCGCTCACTGTCTGTGTGATATAGGCATAATAGAAGCAACCCTAATAAATCCTGATCACATCATAACAGCTGAAATCACGTTGCTATTTCAACATAGCACAACAGAATAGCATGGAAACTAGCACACACAAACACACACACTCAAACACACACAAACACACACAGACACACACACACCACACACAAACAAGCACACACACACACAAACACACACAAACACAAACAAACACACACCACACACAGACACACACATACACACAAACACACACACACACCACACACAAACACACACACATACAGACACACACAAACACAAACAAACACACACACACACACACAAACACAAACACACACACAAACAGACTGGTGCATTCAATTTGACAGTCGTGCAGCCAGAACAACACTCTGTTATATCACAAGCCCATTGAACATTTATTAATCAACACAGTCGTTTCGCGCCGTGACGTCACTGCACGTGGCAGATGACGCACGTGCACCGTGTTCGTCGCTGGTCGTGGGCTGCTTGGCCTCGGACAGTGCCCGAGAGCCGTGCGTGATGACTGTCAGTTTGAGTCCACGACTGGCGGCCGCCCGCACGAAGCCCACGTTGGCAGTGACGGTGGGCAGGCGCTGCTGCTCTCCAAGACCAAATATGGCAGAGGAGCGTTCATTGACCTTGCCTCGAGCCGACTCCCCGCCGCCTCCGCCACCCACGCAGCCAGCAAACAGAGCCTGGTGAGGATCGTCTAGCACGTGCACTCGCACGAGCAGGGCACGTGCACGCTGCTTCTCCTGCGGCCCGGCCACTGTGTCGACGATTGAGCAGAACGCACGCTCGGCAGAGCGGCAGCACAACAGGCGGCGGTCGACAAAGAGAGAGTCAAGGAGCGGCTTGACAGGTCTCTTCCTCTCCCACTCTGCCTGCTGCCTCAACAGAGGTTGGCTAAACACGCACTCACAAAAACCATTGGTCAAGTTGGACACATACGCTAGCATGGCGGTGACGTCCAAATTCAACGCAGTCTCACATGAGAGCCACGTGGGAGTGCGGCAGATCGCGGCAGACGGACTGGCACGTGCACTGGCTTCACAACTGTCTTCATTCATTTCGGCACGTGGTGATGAAACGTGGTCTGCTGCCTTCTGACAACATCTGATAGATTCTTCATCATGCCGATCTTCATCACTATTCCCATCATCATCCTCATCATCATAGTCGTTGTTGCTGGAGAAGACGCCCAGTTGCGAATCATCAATCACCTCTCCCGCCACGTGCACGCCGAGCGAGGCCAGCTGGTCGCGCACCGACCGACCGACGCCCGCCGAGAACACGAAGCGCACGAGCGGGGCGCGGAAGAAGTGCGGGTTGGCTCGGGCGTGACGCAGGTAGCGACGCGCCTGGTCCACCACGGACCGCTGACCGAAGTCGCCGTGGCCGGCAGTCACGCGGTGCATGGCGGCTGCGTTGCGGGACACTACCTTGCACCAGCACGCGCCACGCTCCAGCACAACGTCGACGACCAGCGGCGCGCCCGAGGCAGATGTGGCGCGTGCGTCTCTGAACGGCGCCAGCACGGCCACCACGTGCTCGCTGTTGTCTCGCACCACCTGGCAGATGGCCTGCAGGTTGTCCAGATTACTGCTACGCAAGTGGTCTCGTTTCAGCTGCACTGGCTCGCTACGGAGTCGTAACAAAAACTTCATCTCGGCTTTGATTTTTCGAGACAATTTCGAGCAACCGTCCACGTGTGAATGTTGTGCGAGAAACGTCATCATCTCATTGCCGGCTGTGATTTTACTCTCCAATAACCGCTGACAATCCTCATCCATGGAGGTTTCTTGAAGAGGTCAAGCACGAAAAACAGCCGGACTTCAGGACGGTCGATGAAACAAAAAAAGTTTCAAACGCACGAAATATGGAGCAAAATTAGACTGTTTTTATACCAGATGCAGAAAATTAAAACCCCAGAATTAATAAGTCAAAAATAGACAAATAAGACCCAAGAGGTTTAAATTTATAACCCGGGAATTTCATTCGTTTCTTATTTCCGTCATATTTTTGTTTGTTTGACATGTTTATATTGTTTTTCTGAGACAAACATGAGTGACATGGCTGTCGCGATGAATAACGATTGGCGAAAGCAAAAACACACTTCAATGGCGCTCGCATCATGACAACAATAACCGCTCAAAGTGAATGGCATATTGTATTACAATGCACCGAAAGGATAACAGATGTGTCTCTTTGTCCGATTAAATCCGACCGCAAAACTGCTTTACTTGAACGCTATTAACTAAGTGTTTGTCATCACTACTATAAAACCAACCACGAAACCTAATTAAAACCAACTCAATATGTAGGATATAAACATTCATGAAAATGCCAAAATCACACTACTTAATGGATAATTTAATAATCGAAAAAGACATTCATTGATAGGTATTCAGTTCCAAATAGACAAAAACATTACAAATAAAATCTGCATCACAGGTTTAAATATACCAAAGACAACCGCTAAACGAACAAACACGCAACAAACTACTTCAAATACCAACAGCGTCATAGCTGTCTCGGCTTTAAGTATGCAAATATGAATCCACCACTGACCCAGATTTCTCGCCTTGCACGGTATAACGATGACAGCTTCAACCAACACTGACAAAAATTGTGCCACAAAGAGGCATAAGTTTAATAGCACAGTAGAACACACATTGACTGATTGACAAGTTCACGCACAGCCATTATTCACGCGATATCACCGTGTCTTTGCACCGGAATACAACACCAGCGGGAAATTATCCGCCAGCACACGCCCTCCCTCGAGCACAACCACCACACTCACTGAGAACTGCAACTGAAAATGCGCCGCATCCACCGAGCTGCACGTGAACAAACGAGGAAACATCATATGCAGGGGGATGGGGATGTTTCGTGGGGGGTCGCCGACGGCCACCTGGATACTCTGCACCTGAGACGTGTGACTGGCGCCGCTGGCACTCACCGTTTCCACGCGCATCAGCTGCAACTCGACCGAGTCTATGACATGGGCCGATCGCTCAACTATCAAGTGACCGCTCAACGCCTGCTGCAGCATGCAATGCACTGAATCAAACCTGCCGCGCATGCGCAAATCGCCCTGTTGCAGACCCGGCGCAATGACGAAATTGACGGCATGATGGCCAGGCGAGCCTGTTGTACTGCAACGCAGCGTGAACTCCTGCGAGTGCCGCGCCTCCTTGGCCAATAGACCGCGTCTCAGCTCGGCACACACGCAGTAGCGCACATTGATCAGCACGCCGTGGTAGGTGTCGTAGAGCGGCGAGCAACTCGTCGATGACGGCAGCGCCACCTCAAACGGCAGCTCTGTGCGACCCGCCGGCAGCTGTCCGGCCGCCTGCAGCTGAACAGGCACGTGCAACAGCTGCAGCTGTTTGTGGGACCTGCTGAGCTCAAGTGTACCAACGACAGCCACTGCCAGTCCATCGTGGTGCAGCTGGGAGCGGCACTGCACCACCACCAGCCCACGCACAGACTCGCCCGTACTGTACTCCTTGCTGGCGCGTGATAACTTGACTTCAATTTCAACGGCGCTCATGATAGCAGCCGACAAAGACAAGCATTATCACATTCTCACTGAGATAACGCAGTCAAGCAACAACGAAAATTATTTACCGTGTGCAGCAATAACAAACTATGGACACAAATTTTGCCTCTTCGTCTTAAACACTGAAAAGGTGTGTATTCATACGTGAATAATAAAAACCCACGCACGCGCAGCAGAAACGACTTGATAAAGATTAACTGTATGTAAAAAATGAATACCAATGATCCGTTCGCACTTATTTCAAGACAGGAAGCAAGTAAATTCCGCCACTAAAAAGAAGACGGCCCACTATCTGACAAAAACACCACCCCGTCACAGGTCATATGACAAATGTATATCGCGCCGCAAATATAGCAAGAACACCATATACGGCAAAAAATGTATATTCGGTAAGCCATTTCAAGACCTCAAAAAAAACAAATAAAACTTTTAATGACAGTTTATCTAAACCTCATAGAATATGAGTAAATTTCCCACAGAATGATATATTCATATAATATCACCAAACAATGTGAATAACCAGTTTTGCACCGTGCGTTAACTTTCAGATTTTCTGTTTGTTGTGTGGTTAGAAACAGTTGTAATATATCCGTTCTATATTGAATTATCCGTGTCTGAACTGTCCGAATAAGAGAACGCTTGTAAAACTGGTAGCTTCGATACTGAAGTGGACGGGAGAGTAGAATCGCTTGATTGAGTCGAGCTGAAATATTCTGAACTGGCCTCTGCCTGAGTCTGGATATCTCTTAATTGTGCGGTGCTATGAGGTCGCATGGACCGCTGTGATACTGGACCAATGACCTCTCCAATTGTTGGCTGCGCATCTGTGAGAGGGGACGGTGCAGGCAATGGCGATGCTGCAAGTGATGCAGCAATTTGTGCAGCATCATCGCCTGAAAATATTCTCGGACGCGGGCCTCGACGTGCATACCTTAATGCCCGTGAGAATCCTGTAAACAGTGGCGGCGCTATGGGAGGGCTTGTAGGAGCTGGAACCTCCTTAGAAGTTTGCCAAGCCCCCCCTGAGCCCCCCAAAAAAATCCGGTCATATACATTTCATCATCTTGTTTTGTCTCTTCTCAGCCCCCATAAGTCTCAACTAATATATTTTTGGTTTAAGAGTTACAGAAACGAGCTATATTTTGCATACCATTAATATTATATTTATTGGTTTCGCTACGAGCCTGGTGTAATTTAGTCAATACATATGCGACGAGGTGGGACAAATGCGATGTGTTTTTCTATAATACTGCTATTTTTTGGTTTTCTTTTCTAGTTTGTGCCGTATATGCTGTGTTCTTGTGTGTTTTGTTGGATTAGAGGGTGTCTTCTCAACGGTGAGAATCATTTTTCAAATATTATTGTTATAATTACGATTTCATGTGACTTGTGTTTACATATGTTTTAGTCTAATTATGTTAATTATGTTTATTGTACTCTGTTATTGTGTTCATCAATCACCCTTCAATGTGTTCATCTCATTGTGTTAATGTGTTTATTGCGTTACTTAAATTATGTAATATTTATCCATTCATGTGTTCTTTTTATTGTTTCCTTAATAACTGTTTTAGCTTTGTCCGCTTGTTCATACTGTATAGCTGCTGCGCGCCCGTGTATGACAGGCGCTATAACAAATACACTGAAATGAAATGAAATGAAATGACTATTGTGTCGTCGGACGTTCGTGCAGTTAATGGGCGAGCACACCTCCGTTATTTCAGGAATAACAAATCAAGATGGAAATTCCGGATTTCAATAGCCACTTATCATGTTCAGCTTGGAAACAAATCAAACGACAAATCCTGGCTGCGCTACAATCATATATCGTTGCATTGTCTTAGCCGAGCGAGCAAGTTACAAAACAACTTTACGAATTCATTGCTGTTCAGCATTAAGTCACGAGTGATAACACAATTGACTAACTGTAGCAGCGTGGCTGTTTTTGTTTGGCTCATTCTCGTTGAGTGCGTGCGTGTTGATATGGCGATGCCTGGCGAGACACACGAGCACGCATACACACGAGGCGAGTGAACTTGTACCGACCTGTGCTGAATCAGCTAATAGTGTTGGTCTGTCTATGTCTGTGTGTCTGTATGTATGTGTGTATGTGTGTGTGTGTGTGTGTACGGGACAGGTAGTGTTACACAGGAAGCAAATGCATAAGTGCTGATTCAGGAGAGACACAGTTGTGCAGATCTTGTGAGCGTCATAGAGAGTCTTGTGTGAGCGCTTATTGTGAGCGCAGTGTGCATGAGCGTTGTAAAGTGTGATGTGGTTGCGTCATGTAATGTTCACTGTGAAATATATATAATGTGTTCTGTGTAATATACAACACGTGTGTTGTGTGGTCAAGGGTGCGTGAGGATCACTGTGCGTACGTATTTGTACACTGATTGGTCGCTGGTTGGTACTCTACGCTTATTGGTTGCGTGAGTGTAACTGTGTGTACGTAAACTGCTGTTGTGTGTGAGTGTGTGCCTGTGTGTGTGTGCCTGTGTGTGTGAGAAAGTATGTCCGTGTGTAAGCGTGGTCGTGGTGGGTGTGCCCGCCTGGGTGTTAATTCGCGTATTGTGCATTTTTTCTAGCGTCGCTCCACTAAAAATTTGTCCTATCTCCCTTCTTGATCTCCGAAGCATTTGTGAATGTTTCTACGGTGGCATTTACCTTTTGTGTTTGGTTTCCTCGCGTTGTGTCGGAGACGATTTTTGACCAACTTTTTCAGTTGATTCACTGCTTCTAGTTTGTTCTGCCAACAAAATACAAGCATCTTAGTAACACCCGGTTCTATGGTTTTGTGTCTCTGACAGTAATTTCTCTCTCTTTTGCCTGGAATGTCATTCACTTTTTATTTTGCAGACATTTTAGCGTGTTTTATTTTGGCGTGTCCAGTTTTACCAGCAGTGCTCGTTGCATTTCTTCAGCGCTGTCTCGATCGGTGATTTCTTGAATTGAGTTCAGCGCGCCCTGTTCTTCAAACAGCACCTCTCTTCTTGCCAGCTCGAGCTCTGTAGAATTTCCATCAAAAGCAATATGGCCTGATTAAAATGCTGAACTATGCAAGGCTTAAGATGAAACCTTATTGGAATTTTGAGATAATATTCTAATATTTTGTTGTGATCGTATTCACTCAGAGAGAACGTTTGTGAGAGATTGTGTCTGAGTGCGTGAACGTGTTAGTGTATCTATGTGTGATCGTGTATTGTGTGAGCGTGTGTGTGTCACGGTGTGAGCGTTGAGTCGTGTTCGAAGTGTGATGGTGTTGCGACCTCTTGTAGGCGCGTGTGGGGCAGTGATGCCCACGCGCGCCTGTCTGTGAATATATTTTAGTTGTTTGTTTTCTTTGCATATTTTGTATACAATTCCAGCGTTTTTAATATGAAATGTTCGATTATTATCGTTCAGTTGCACTTAATTTGCTGACGTTTTTCGAACTCGATCTGCAGTGTTTTTGTCAAGTTGGCCGCGTCGAGTTTGATGGCGTTGACTTGGTGAATATTTCTCTTCAGTTCACCCAGTGCATCCTTGAGTTCCAGCAGATTAAACGCTATTTTCTTGAACTTTTCCAGCAGCTGTATGCTGTCGTCGCGCCTGAAACATAAACGGTGCAGACCAATACTAATCACGTGATTACGTAGGTTTTCGGCATATCATCAGCTTATCGAAAAAAAATATGTCTCAACTACAGGTTTTTCCACCGTTTTTCATTGCTACTGAACAAATTGTGCATTCACTCAACTGTTGTTCAGTTGTTTTAGTCCAGTGGTTCTTAACCAGTGGATAATTGCCCACTGGTGGGGAATGGAAGAGTTGCCAAATGGGAAGCTAAAGGTCGGACAGAACAGGACAACTATGTGTGTGTTTCTATCAATTATAATTGGTTTATTTTTGTTTCTAACGACATCTTGACATTTACTTCGATGTAACAACTGAATTTATTGAATTTATCAGCGCTGTTGTGTGGAAAATAAAGATATGGCTCATTAAGAAGTGGGGAATCAGTGAGAAAAAGGTTAAGAACGTCTATGTTCTAGTCTATTTGAAAGGTGTTTTTGCTAGTTCACGTGATACTTACAGTGACGTGTCGCGCAGCTGGGCAGAAATTGTCTCGACTAGTTGGGCATTGACTTGGTCAATGTTCCACTTTTCCAGCACGCGAGTGGCGCCGTCCACTTCTTTTGTCCATTTTCCCCACTGGCAGTCGTGCGTCTCCAGCTGGTCATGTAGTTGTTTGTCGTTGTCTAGCAGTATTGCCAGCCGGTTCTCTCTGTCGAACACATCGTCGTCAACTGTCTGATCGCTGAGTTTTGTGTTTCCTGCGCTGACATCGTCCATAATACACGACAATTAGTTCGATATCAACAGAATAATAGGATTAATTTATCCGTGTGTGTTCGGTGATAAATAAAGTTGTAATTTTTAATCCCGTGACAATTCGCCGAGTCTATCTTCTTATACATATGCTGATTGCAAGCTATAATACGTTATTAATTTTGGGAGTCTCGTTATGTGAAAATTACTCGAGTGTTATAAGCTGCAAACTGTGATAATCTTTAAAATTCAACGAGTTTAACAAAGTTATTATCGCGTATTTAATATTTGTTGGTAAATAATGTGGCTGCTGTGGCTACTCGAAAAACATTTATCTTCAAACAAACGGAAATCTTTGAATGTCATCTGTTTTTGCAGGTTTTTCCATATTTCCCAATTGACCAAATGTGGTTTTATTCGTTCACAGGACGATAGTGGAATACCAATGAAGAAGATAGCGGAAGGTAAATGAGCATTTCATATTTCCTACAACACTTGTGGACATTTATTTCGAGGATGAAACATGTGAAGCATTGTTTGAACGTCGAATGAGCCATTTTTCTATCAGTTATTGTGATGTGAGAATGGAAGGTGTTTTTTTCCAACATTTCTGTCTGTCATTGCTTGTCATGTTTTTGTGTTACATAACTGGGTTCTACTGGGTTGTATGCGCTGTGTTTATGGAATATTCAATTAAATATGCATGAATGAATGAAAACCCGGTTCTTTCACGGAGTTTCATGTAACATATTGATTGATTGATTGGTTGATAATTTTGTCTGCCATACACGTGGTTATCACAGTATATCACAGTAGGTTATCATAGTATAAGTGACGGACTAGCGGCAACTCGAGCGGCATGTGCTAGAGATCTGGAGTTACCGAGGGTCAGACTGAGCTGCACGCAGAAACAAACAAACAAACAAACTGGCATATAGAGCGGCTACAATAAATTCACTTCATCAAAATGATGTACGCTTGTATGTGGAGCATGTGTGATTCGACACTATATTTAATTCCCTTTGACATGTATGTCGCCCAATGTTATGACATTATTACGCGTTTTTGTCCATATCTAATACATTTTACAACATTGAAACATTGTCTATAATAGCCACTGTATATCATACACTCATAAATCATACACTCATACAAACCACATCGTGTTTTGTATGAGTGTATGATTGTGTATGTGTAATATAAATTGTGTGTTGAAAAAAAACCACTGTGTGGACAGACATGAAATACACATTCACATATATGCAATCACTGGCAGGTAATCATGACAAGGCGTGGAACGATCCTCCTTTGTTCTCGTACCAGACAGCGGCGTCTCCACGACGTCGCACTGCACTCAATAAGCGCGTGCCTTTTCCTCTGTCCACCGCCACACCGTCCACCCACCTTACACCAGCTGTCACCAGCTGTTCCACCATGAGAACACCCCCGCTGATGCCGGCCAGCGGTCCTGCTCCTCCTGTTGTGATGGTGCCGGCAGTTTCTGCTCTTCAGTGGTTGCCTTCTGGTGGTTCTGCTCCGCCATCAGCTCCCTCCAGTACTGACAATCATCCCTGTTCCACTGCTGGTTCCCGTGATGATGTTGAACATCCACCGTCCTACTCTGGTTCATCGTTCAAGACTGAGGTTGCGTCTCACATCACACCATCCCTCGCCGCAGTGACTCAGCCACCTAGCTCGTCACAAGAGCACCAGCCAGACCTGGGCCACAGGTTGATGTCGTTGCTGGAGGACCACACGTCCACTCTGACGTCATCTGCTCGCGAGGAGGTCAGGCAGCGCGTGCAAATCGTGTCTCACTTGATCGACAGCGACCAATTAAGTGCCTATGTTGTGGCCGACCTACAGAAAGTAGTTCTAGGTGAGTTAGTGATGGTTGACAGGTTTCATTGTGTACTTGCTGTGTTATTTTACGTTCAACATATACCTGTATATTTGGACGACAAACACACACACACACACACACAATTACTTATTTACTTATTTGGACAGTGAGGCAAGCATTGTGATGTCTTGTCGATATGTGACTCGTTTCTCAGCGACTAAAAACGTGGCCGGATCATTTAGGAACCTCTGTTCTAGGCTGACAACGACGCATATATTTTGCCAGTAGTTTAGCTGAGTGTTGATATATGTTGATAATTTGTGAATGATATGTGTTGTGTTGTGTTGATGATATGCGTTGATAATTTGATAACAATGAACAACAATCTCAATCTTCATCAACACCGAAAACCCGCAACAAAACCGTCTCTCCTCTACCGCTTCTCTCCTGCTCAAACTCAAGAGCAATTAATTATATAAACATTAACAAAGCTACCTAACATCGATATACACACATTGAATTATTAAGTATTTAACATCTCAATTAACATATAACGGTTCAACTATAAACATCAATTAATTGATGTTTTGATGTTAAAACATTATCAATTTTATAATTATCCTCATCAGGAGACAGTCGCGGCGCACATACATACATAAACACTCATAGTAGTCAATTTCTTTCGTTCTCATAACTTCAGTTATTCACGTGTGTCCAGCGCTGGAGACGGAACAATGGCAGGTGGCGGATGAGGCGATGCGCGCGCTGTCTGTCGATCACGCGACCAGTGTCGGCGCGGGTTGGATGTCGGCACTGCGCCAGATTGTGTTTCATGCTCGACCGCGTGGGGGCGCCACCGTACCATAACAGTGACGTCACGACCACAGTCATTGCTCGTGTGAAATACGTTGTTATCCAGTTTTCCAGAGATATATTGCAGCGATAGCGTAGCATAGAAAAACATATATTCTAAAAACTGTGTTGTTATTAGTTTGGTGTAGATATTAGTGGTTATTAAGCTTTTTCAGTGTTCGAACCCAAGATATAAATACGAACGACGTAATAACAAAAACCATCCAATTTTCATTTGTACAGCTTGAAGCTTCTGTAAGAAAAAAACGTTTTTAGGGAAGTATATAAATGATAGACAAAAACATATTTGTCATTAATTTTCACAATAATTCTCGCACTCTCTAGTGGTTAAGAATGTTCTATTCTTGGCTAACACATATCTTGTGATTAATTAGCAATGTTATATTGTCAATTGAGCGTTTATTGTATCAGGTATCAGAGTTATTCGGTGTTGTGTGTTTTGTTGCGAATGTGTTAAAACTCGTCTTCAATACATAGGTGTGATTTGCTATGGTTTCCATTCATCGGCTGTCTTTGAGAGTTGATTCGCTTGTTTGGACCTGTTTTTAACCCACCCTGTTCTTAAACAAACACAAACACTCTCAAAACCGATGTAATAAAATAATATACAGTTCTCTCTCTCTCACACACACAATCTCTCTATCTCACGTACATGCACATAGCTCCACAATCAAACAAACACACACACACACACGCAAACAAATAAGGCACAATGTTTTTGCGTTCGAAATCGAACCCACAAATCATCAAGTGGCTCACCCGACTCATAGAAAGACTTCAATATATGGCCAGCTCTGCGCCGAGCTGTATGTGTGTGTGTGTGTGTTTGTGTCTGTGTAATAAGGCCCTCAGAGCATATAAACTCACCTACCGCTCAAAAAACAACGCCAGAATAAAACACACACGTTAAATAAACCCTATATAAACACTGATATACAAGCACGCACACACATATGTACGCATATATCGCTAGCTCACACATGCACTAGCGTGCGAGTCTAATAGCGCGCGCACGTCACGAGGACAGTTGGCGCCGACCGCCAGACAACACGGCATGCTCGTTCTTGAAGCGCTCCATCTCGACGCTCTGTCTGGTCTTGTTGAGCGCGTGCGTCTTGATAAAGTCGACCTTCTTGTAGACGATGCCGGACGAGGAGCGCACGCCGTCCACCACAGCCGCTGCCGTCGCTGCCGTCGCTGCAGTGGAGGAGGAGGAGTGGTCAGGTGTGGCAGCGGCAGCCACACTGCTCGATGAAGATGACGAACATGATGCTGGCACGGCAGTCGTCGCAGTCGTCGTCGATGAACCGCCCAAATCCAGGTCCAGGTACTCGATCTCATGAAACTGCACACACACAGACACATACACACACACTATTAAGACCAGTGTTTATCAACGTGGGCCATATGATCCCCTTGTGGACCACGAGATTCTTCTGGGGGACATAGGACCGAGTTTAAAAATGGGTAGTCGCCGTGTTTTCTCACTATCCACGAAAGATATATGACAATCCATGTGTATATGGAGCCACAAGTATTTCTAGGGGATGAGAGAACTGTTTCTCGGGTGCCACAAGGACTCGTATTGTGTTGAAGAGGGTTACGTCAAGAAAACGGTTGAGATACACTGATTTAGACTATACATGTGTGTATTACATATGTGTGTGTGTATGTGTATATACATGTGTATGTATATAATGTGAGGAGTCTCGGCTCAGCGGACATGTGTCCCACCTATGCGGTGTTTAGTATTGTGTTTACTGTTATATGTGTGTAATAAAGTTACTTTACTTTACACACACAAACACACACACATAGACGTCTAGTCGTAATGGACAAATGCACGCGAAACTCGCTCGAGTAACGCTGGACTGTTGAGAATATTTGTATTAATGCATATTGAGTACAGGCTGTGATGCGAGTGGAGAAAGAATAAGAACGAAGACGTGAAAGTGCATTGATAACTGTCACGTGACACTATGACACACACACATACACACACAGTATGCATATTCGAGGTTGTCGCGGTGCTTGCTACCACAAAGTCGGGTTTGAGCCAACATTTTACCCGAAAAATATCCACCGCTGAGCTTCGATACACTAACAACTGTCAGTTCACGCACTCCAAGTGTATATGAGTGAGTGAGAGAGAGGGACAGAGGCAGGAAGACAGATACAGACACAGAGAGAGAGACGGAGAAAGAGGAAAAGACATACACAGAGATAGAGAGAGACGGAGAGAGAGGAAGATACAGACACAGAGAGAGAGAGAGAGAGGAAGATACAGACACAGAGAGAGAGAGGAAGAGACATACACAGAGAGAGAGAGAGGAAGAGACATACACAGAGAGAGAGAGAGACGGACAGACAGAGAGAGAAAGAGAGAGAGAGAGAGAGGAAGATACAGACACAGAGATAGAGAGAGGAAGAGACATACACAGAGATAGATAGAGACGGACAGACAGAGGCAAGAAGACGCAGAGAAAGACAGATCCTTATGATCTTCCAGACAACACATCTCACCTGGTCTAGTGAAGACGTCGCAGTACCGTTGTTGATTGCTGTGTTGGCCGGCATACCGGCGACGACCGGCGAGGGCGAAGGTGCTGCCCTCTGCGGTCGACCTCCACAAACAGACACGCCGCCATGACGCACCGGAGGCGGCGCAAGATTGAACACTGCACCAGCACACACACACACACACACACATACAAACATACATGGAGGTAATATTTACGGAGAGACGCGCGTGGGCCTGCCTCACGCGCGCCTACAAGACGTCACAACAAGACCATGCCTCGAGCAAGACTCCTCAACACACATCCACGCTCACACCGTCGCTTACAGGAGCACGCACGAACACACACACGCGCTCAGTTCAAACATTGCAGCGACCAATCAGCGACGAGCTGGTCACTCGCTCGTCGCCGCGGGGCATAAACACTTGACAAACACACACACAATCGTACAGGCAAAATCTCACACAAACACACAATCTCTTTCTCTCACCGTACACAATCACACCACATACTCACATTGTCTGCACTATTCTGCGTCCTCTATGTTGTACAACATAGAGGACGGCAGAATAGTGCAGACATTTTGTTGTTGTTGTTTATTTAATCATATTTATTGTTGTTGTTGTTTATTTAATCATATTTATTGGTGTTGTTGTTTATTGAATCATATTTATTGGTGTTGTTGTTTATTGAATCATATTTATTGTTGTTGTTGTTTATTGAATCATATTTATTGTTGTTGTTGTTTATTGAATCATATTTATTGTTGTTGTTGTTGTTTATTGAATCATATTTATTGTTGTTGTTGTTTATTGAATCATATTTATTGTTGTTGTTGTTTATTGAATCATATTTATTGTTGTTGTTGTTTATTGAATCATATTTATTGTTGTTGTTGTTTATTGAATCATATTTATTGTTGTTGTTGTTTATTGAATCATATTTATTGTTGTTGTTGTTTATTGAATCATATTTATTGTTGTTGTTGTTTATTGAATCATATTTATTGGTGTTGTTGTTTATTGAATCATATTTATTGGTGTTGTTGTTTATTGAATCATATTTATTGGTGTTGTTGTTTATTGAATCATATTTATTGTTGTTGTTGTTTATTGAATCATATTTATTGTTGTTGTTGTTTATTGAATCATATTTATTGTTGTTGTTGTTTATTGAATCATATTTATTGGTGTTGTTGTTTATTGAATCATATTTATTTGTGTTGTTGTTACTTATTGAGTCATATTTATATTTATTGTTGGATGTTTCTTATTGAATCATATTTATTGTTCTTGATTGTTATTTATTACTTATTTATTAATATTTATTCTTATTTATTGATGGCTGTTATTTACTGAATCACATATTTATTGTTGATTGTTATTATTTATTGAGGAACGTGGGTGAAGTGACATTATGGATTGTTATCGGATGATGGTTTATTATTTATTGTTATTTATATATTATTTTCTTTCCAACTCTCTTTCTAGACTTTTTTCTTTTCGAACTCTCTTTCTCTCTGAATCTTTTGGGCGCTTCCGGTACATGGGGTACCTTAGGGTGGTAATAGTGCTTGCACTCTTCCCATGCTACTGGATTTGCCTATAATTAATAATAATAATAAAAAAACATGTTGTCATGAACAAACACACATCCACGCTCAATCTTCATCACAGGCACACACACAAAGCCGCGCTTTCAATATGCCAATTCGTGTATCAAGGAAGCACTGAACCTTTGCCACAGTTGTGATGAGAAGCAGCCGTGCCACGATGAGTGTGAGGCTTGCGTGCCCTGTTAACAGCAGGCGGGGCAGAGCCGGGCGCCGGCGCTCCGCCAATACTCAATGATTCCGGCTCCACGCTGTCCACATTCTGTTCACTCACCTAACACACACAAACACACACAGCTTGTGATGCATGTGTTTTTAGTTCGGGTAGAGGACAAGATAGAGCTGCATTAATACAAAGGGTGTGCCAACCCTGTTGGATTATCCCCCCCTTGGTGTGGCAGTAGAGAGAGGGAAGAAGCAGAGGGTCGGCTTTTAGTCGCCTCTCACACGACACGCAGCGGGTACGGCGACAATATTCTTATCAACTGACCGCAGGGTCTGTGATGCATGGAAACACAGGAATATTATTGTTGTGATATCGTGCCCAGGTGGCATGGGCACCGCTTGCTATGAGGAAATCTTCCATTGGTCTTTCGTAAAAATGCTAAAAACACTAACATCATATATTGTATAGGTATAATACTTAATATATAAGCATTATCAAATGTGCACTCAATTTAATAGCAATGTGGTGCATAATTGAACACACACACACACACACACACAGACACGAACCTTGCGGGGCTTGAGCGTACGATTGA
Organism: Sacculina carcini; assembly: GCA_916048095.2. Classification (NCBI taxonomy): domain Eukaryota; kingdom Metazoa; phylum Arthropoda; class Thecostraca; family Sacculinidae; genus Sacculina; species Sacculina carcini. The sequence continues at coordinate 9,458,998 of OU696576.1, forward strand.
CGGCCGGTGGAGGACGCACGGAGAAGTCGTAGTTGAAGATTTGTCCGCGAGAGGTCGCCTGAGTCGCTGGCAGTCTGGCGGCCGTGACGTCATCCAGTGGCACAGTGGTGGGGGTGCGTGGCGTGGCGCTGTCAGAGTCACACGTGCAGTAAGCAGACGGCGTGACTCGCAATAAGTCGCAGTTCTGGTAGTTGCTCGCATCACTCTGCCAGCACACACACATACACACACACATACACACACACACACACACACACACACACACACACACACACACACACACATATGCAAGTGAACATACAAGGCATGACATTAAGCACATAGATACAGGAATATACACACACACACAGACATGTAAGTGAACATGTCATACAAGACATGACATTAAGCACATAGATACAGGAATATACACACACACACAGACATGTAAGTGAACATGTCATACAAGACATGACATTAAGCACATAGATACAGGAATATACACACACACAGACATGTAAGTGAACATGTCATACAAGACATGACATTAAGCACATAGATACAGGAATATACACACACACACAGACATGTAAGTGAACATGTCATACAAGACATGACATTAAGCACATAGATACAGGAATATACACACACACACAGACATGTAAGTGAACATGTCATACAAGACATGACATTAAGCACATAGATACAGGAATATACACACACACAGACATGTAAGTGAACATGTCATACAAGACATGACATTAAGCACATAGATACAGGAATATACACACACACACACAGACATGTAAGTGAACATGACATACAAGACATGGCATTAAGCACATAGATACAGGAATATACATACACCCACACACACACACACACACAAACACACCTACACACACACCAACACATATATACACATGGACACACAGAGATACAGACAAACAGAAAGCAATATATAAAGCAGCCATGCACATAGACGCAGATATGAACACACGCAACAAGAACACAGCTATGAACAATATACAAGTGTGACACAGTCAACACATCAAGACAATGAGAATAATGACATTGACATAGTTTTTAAGTTTTTTTTACACACACACACACACACACACACACACACGCACACATGCAAGTGAGCATACAAGACCTGTTATTAAGCCCATAGACACAGGAATACACACACACACAAGCGGCAATACAACTTACATATTGCAGAGGCTGTTTCGCTAAATCTAAATGTACTCCGTAATTTAAATACGCATTAAAAAGGCGCTTGGACCAAATACCAAACCGCGCCCACGATACAGCACAATACAAGATTGATTATCTGCACGCATATGTAGCGATATAGAAACAGTGACAGTATTGTGGGCTGAAGAGCAGAGCCCACATACACACACACACATACACACATACACACACACACACACACACATACACGTCACATCCGCCAGTACTGACCAGATGGGAGGGTTTGGGTGGACGTGGGGGTCGCGAGACACGAGGGGCAGTCAGTGTGTCGGCAGGCGCGGTATCTGGCACACTTCTACTGCGAGAATGACCCCCGCTCTCGCCAGGAAACGTGTCCCAATTGACCTACACACACAGGTGCATAATCATGTTCACGTACACAACCACATACGTATTTTCACGCACACATACCAGTTTTGTGCTTGTGTGCGTGAGTGAGAGAATGAGTGTGAGTCAGCAGTATTTGTTGAGACGCCATATGTGTCGCACACGTGTTAGCGAGCAGTAATTGTACCTGTGGCGGAGCGGTGGAGGCCGGCGGTGATTGAGACGCCAGTGCTGCACGCCGCGCCACCTGCCGCTGACGACACGACGAGAACGGACGCAGAGAGACGGGCGCACGTACCGGTGCCGGCGGCGGTCCACTGACACACTCGCTGATCGGGATATAGGGGCCGGAGAAGCTGCACGTGGACGCCGGTGAGACGGGGGCAGAGTCAGATGAGTCTGCTGCCAGAGCAAGTGTAGCGACCGTCGCGGTGTCGGCGTGAGTACAACACGGCGTGGTGCGACAGCCCGGCTCACACACACCGTCCGTCATATCTGCACCGTACACACAAACACACACAAGCATACAAACACATACACAAGCATATAAACACATACACAAGCATACAAACACACATACACAAACATACAAACACACACATACAGAGACACAAACACACACACACAGTCACACACATACAGAGACAAACACACACATACACATACAGAGACACAAACAAACACACACACAAACACACATACATACAGAGACACACACATACACATACAGAGACACAAACAAACACACACACATACACACACACAAACACACACAAACACACACATACACATACAGAGACACAAACAAACAAACACACATACACACACAAACACACACATACACATACAGAGACACAAACAAACAAACAAACAAACAAACACACACAGACACAAACACATATACATACACAGTTTTCCATATAACTCAACAACTGTCCAATGACACGAATCGTGCCTCGGAGATAATTTCCAGATATATAAACTGTTGGAACTGCCCACGCATAAAAGTGTACGTCATAAACACACACACACACATACACACACGCACGATTACAAGGCTCCAACATGTACATATATTTCTGTATGTGTGTATGCATGTTTCCACTTTTGCGCAGATGAAATGAAAAAGGGATGAGCACAAGTTATTATGTTATTATAATAAAATTATCATGTACTTATCCATTTTTTCCAGTTCGTCTTCGCCAACTTCCTTCGCCAACAACTTCCAATTGCGATTAATCTCACAGCGTTCTTGTTTGTATATGTGAACACAGGTGGTTGATAGAAAGACACAGTGTTGTGATGAACATATTCACTTCATATTATGTATGCTATTGTGTGTGCTATTGTGTGTGCTATTATGTGTGCTATTATGTGTGATATTGTGTGTGATATTGTGTGTGCTATTGTGTGTGGTATTTTGTGTGATATTGTGTGTGGTATTCTGTGTGGTATTATGTGTGATATTGTGTGTGATATTGTGTGTGGTGTTCTGTGTGGTGTTCTGTGTGCTATTGTGTGTGCTATTGTGTGTGTTATTGTGTGTGCTATTGTGTGTGGTATATTATGTGTTGTGTGTGGCCCGTCGTGTGTTTGTCGTGTTATTAGCGTGTATAATCTCATTAGTTTGTATCAATAAACAGTTTTATTAGCGGTACTGTTCAGTCTGTTCACTTGATTCAGCGAAATATTCACTACGAGAAAATTGGTGTTTCGTCTTATTATGATTTATATTTAATAATTACAGGCAAATCCAGTAGCATGGGGGAAGACTGCAAGTGCACTATTACCACCCTGCGGTGTCCTCATGTGTACCGGAGTTGCCCAAAAAAATTCCAGAAAGAAAGAGAGTTCGAAGAGAAAATAATAAATAAAAAACAATAAACAATAAACCATCAGCCGATAACACTGCATAATTGGCCAGAACAGAAGTATGTCTTAGCTGAGCCTACTATACAAGGCGGCACAGTGAACGCGTATCAGAGGCAGCCTGACCTCGACAGATAATGTTGTTGTTGTTGTTGTTGATGAGCGATGAGGCGGCGAGTGATGAAGCCAGGCCGCACGCCTGACTGATACACGCCACCCAGGCGAGCATATCCGCCCGGCTATCAGCCACCAGCAAGAACGTGCGCTTCGGCGTGCCCACGTCGAACATATGATCACCACGGGCACCGCCACACTCGGACACACACCTCACCTAACACACACACACACACAAGGAGATATAATTTCAATCCTTTAATCAGGACTGAGGCTGGAAGAAAGCGGCTAAATTATGATGCTGCTAGATTCATGTATGGTGTATTTTCTTACTAGTATGTGCTTATACTAGTGTGCAAGTGTCATTTGATGTCATATATACATACCGTGTTAGTATGCATATATGTGCAAATATTTGTCAGAGAGAGTGTGATTGTGTATATATACACATATATTGTTTGAAATTGTACTGAAAAGCCAACTTAATGGAGTGCAATAAAGCAATTTACTTTACTTTACAGGCGCACATACATGCACACAATATAATTAACGAAACAAACACACTACACAGAATACCACAGGACATGGTCTGTGTAAAAAAGAAAGTGGAGTTGCTCGACTAGGAATCATGTTAAAGATCGACAATAGCAATTGACTATCACAGTGGGCGAGTGTCGAAAACAACTGTGAATCCCACCATCCCACCTAGCTCCCCAGTAGTTCAGTGTTTAGGCGCTGAGCTCTCGTGTCAGATGTTCGCGGTTCGAATCCTGACCCGGGTTCGTTCATCAATATCTCCGCTTGAGTTTACCGGGAGTCACCACTGTAGATGGGCGCGCCATATAGTCTAAAAAACTGGCTGGTGCGCGCTTAAGACTACAATAACATTAACAATCCCACCATACCCTGAGCTGTGCAGTTTCATAGACACACGAAGAAACGGTGTGACGAGTATACTCTGAGCTGTGCAGTTTCATAGACGCACGGATAAACGGTGTGACGCGTATACTGACCCGGTCGCAATGTTCCAGCTCTATGCGTCCTTTCAGCTTGCGTCTGCTGCAATCGCTGAAATACTCGAGTACGGCCTGAGACGGCAGAGGACCGCAGCGACGTAGAATAAAGTAGCGCCGTCTCCACTTCTGCCAACGTCACAAACACACACACACACACACACACACACACACACACACACACACACACACACACACGAGACGTGGAGTTGTAACGTCCATCATGCATGCAATAAACTATCAATGCAATGCAATTTTGTTGAACCTTGGTTTTTTTCAACTTTTGGATAAGGACCAGTGATAGTAGTGATTCGTTTGTGAGTAGTGATTAGTGATTGTTTTCAGTGTATTGTGAAGTGTAAATCCGAGGCATTGATAATGTAAGTTACTCATAATAACCACCTAGTGGACGAGTGCTCAATACAATTCAATTCAATTCAATAAATGCCGCTGTGCATAGCTTATGATGTCACTAGTTTGCTCCACAGTACGGTACAAAAATTGATCAAAACGAACAAAATAGCGGTAGACTAGAAAACAATTATTAACAAATAATAATAAATGTTATTAACATTAATTAATTGACACAATATAATTGTCTTTATTCCAATGAAGCAGATACAATATAAAACCTCCCATATACACGCATATTTAAACAGTGGACAAAACACAATTTAAAGGCCACAATACGATGTCAATTACAGTAAACTCACAGCTCTGGTGAAGCGTTTGGAAGGCGGTGATTTGACCAGCCAGCCATGATGGATCACATCTGATTGGTCCATCTCAGTACGAATCACAAGACGTCCACATTAGAGAGGATTCACCTAGCCAGATAATCCGTTCAAAATAACCAAAGCCAAACAGCCAGAGAATCCGTTCAAAATAAGATAATTAAACCTGCAAACAGAATAGTGTCATGACACCGAGACATAAATGTGTACTGAACACAAGAAATACAGTCCACCCAGGGGTAACCACAATTATTGATGAAATAAAAAATATATAAAAATTACTGTGAATCCCAATGCAAGGTATGGACCACGTACAAGCAGAATGGACAAACAAATCCTATGCGTTCTCAGTCACAAATAGATAAAAGACGATAGAGAGACCCAGATAGAGAGAATTATATACCCAGCATGCTATATTTTCGGACGATATCCGATATAAATGTATTAGAAAACCTAGAATAAACAAACCATTCGGCAATTCGTATGGTGGCCTATCCCAATACAATACTGCCAGTCAGGCTTCCAGATTAGGACCAAAAGAAAGTCAGCGAAAACTATTTTCGGTTTAGGCTCAACGTAATATTGTAAAAATATTTAGATATAAAAACTTCGTCAAAACTTTGAATGGAAGGGTTGATTTAGTAAAAAAGTATAAATAAATATTATCAATCAATTGCGGTACCTTACGCGTCACATTAGTAAAAAGTTTCATTGTTCCTGATCACAAGTTATCTTGTGGAGGAATTATGCTTTAGGTTGTCATTGTTCTGGTGGGTATTCTACGTATATAATTGACACTCATCAACCTACTGTCTCTATCACTCATTCAATATATATTTGCGTCACTTTTCACCTTACATGGTAAGCGAATATCCATATTTCTTGAGCTGCGGTGTCCATGGGTTACCATATTCCTGGGGCATGTATTGGGTTATGTGCAGGCCATTGATTATCAAATCGACATTTGCTAGTCATTAATCGGTGTTATGTATTCCGTGACTCGTATGTGTTGCATATGCATTTGTTGTTCATCGTGATTGAATGTACTGAATTGATTGAATTCCAATTACATAATGTTTGCTTGTCCAGCTGGCTGAGCCCAAAAATGGCGGACGCGAATCTCGCCGTGTTCGAGTTTGTGCCGCCGCCTGAGGCAGCCGTCTTTCGTCCTACCGCCGAGGAATTCGTCGATCCGCTGGCGTATATTGACAAAATCAGACCGATTGCAGAACAAACCGGCATTTGTAAAATTATTCCTCCTAAGGTGCCCTCATTGTGTTCATGTTGCCACTGTTTGCTATTTTGTTTCGCTGGTGCTTTGTCAATGCTCATGGGGTTTCCCAGTTTATTGAAGGAATTTAACGTTTGGTGAAGTAAGTTTTTTCATTAGAACTGCATAAACTTTCGATCTTTTCCACGTGCTTTTGTTGAAATGCATCTACTTTCGTGTACATATGAACATATCAGTTTCAAGTTAATAAAGTATTCATTATTGTTATTTATGCCACAGTTCATTTGTGTACACTGGTCAGCAACCATTGGCATCTAATGCGTCGTGTGTGTGTGTGTGTGTGTGTGTGTGTGTGTGTTTGTGTGTGTGTGTGTGTGTGTGTGTGTGTTTGTGTGTGTGTGTGTGTGTGTGTCTGTTTGTGTGTGTGTATGTGTATGTGTGTCTGTTTGTGTGTGTGTTTCTTGTAGGATTGGCAACCGCCATTCGTGGTTGATATAGACAATCTCAAATTTACTCCTCGCATTCAGCGTCTCAATGAGCTCGAGGTTAGTGAACGCGGCCACCTCTATCTCCTACAAATATTGCTGCACAAATCCAGCCACTCGGGAACTGTTATTGCTGGTTTTTCTATCGCAAATCTTTTTGTGTACAGTTTTGCTATTGATGTGTGTGTGTGTGTTTGTGTGTGTGTAAAGTAAATTGCTTTATTACGCTCCAATAAGTTGGCTTTTCAATACAATTTCAAGCATATGTATACACACTCACACTCTCACTGACAAATATTTTTGCACACATATATGCATACTTACACGGCATGTATATATGACATCAAATGACACTTGCACACAAACATATTTACACACTCTCACATACACACAAACATAAGCACATACTAGCAAGAAAATAAACCATACATGAATCTAGCAGCATCATAATTTAGCCGCTTCCTTCCAGCCTCAGTTCTGATTGAAGTATAAATTATATCTCCTCGTGTGTGTGTGTGTGTGTGTGTGTGTGTGTGTGTATGTATGTGTGTGTGTGTGTTGTGAACAGGCACACACGCGAGTTAAGCTCAACTTTCTCGAGCAGATAGCCAAGTTCTGGGAGCTGCAGGGCTCGCCACTTAAGATCCCGCTCATTGAGTCCCGCGTGCTTGATTTGTACACGCTGAACCGCGAGGTTTCTCGTCTCGGTGAGTGTGCAGTGTCGGTTCCAGTGCTTTCATGTCTGCTCGCTCTGATGACTGTGTGTTAGCGTGTAACATTGTTGTCTTCAGTCGTGATAGTTTAGTGAAGCAGGCCTCTTAATGTTGTGCGCCGCGATAACGCTTGATGTCCGATTCCAAACAGTAGTTTTGTTGAAACAATGTATTTCGTCGTGATATTGAAAGTTGCAGTTCTTAGCTCTATCGTCCTAACGTTATATTCAATGTTCTATCCTATCTATTCTGCCTGTATCTGCTAGTCTGTCTCTCCTGTCTGTCTTCCTATCTGTGCTCTTGTTCTTCCTCTGAACCACTCTACTTCTCTACTGAATCTCCTCTACTGCTGCTGCTGCTCAATCTATCTCTTCCCGCTGCCGCTTCTATCTATCTATTCCATATCTCTACTGCCGCTGCTCTTCTATTCCTATCTCCATACTGCCGCTGCTCTTCTATCTCTATATCCATCCTGCCTATCCCCGAATGGTGAAAACACTGTGCTTATATAGTGCCAGCTAGCGCCGCCTATTTCATTCTGCAGCTCCAAGTTGTGCACGACCTCATTAGTTACGAACCACAAGGTCACCACAATGCAACACGCCCGGCACACGCACATAGCTTTACACACTGGTGTGGGTGATATATGCGTGTTCCCGTGCTTCTCTGGTTTTCTCTTAATGTCTTACAGTGTATGTGTGTGTGTCTACGTGTGTGCAACCAATGCTGTGTTCTGTATTGTAACCCACTGTGTTGACAGTGATGCATGTGTTTACGCTCACTTCCTGTCCTAACTTCTATCCTATCCTATGTCACTTTCAATGCACAACATACAATACACAATGCACAAAACAAACAACGATTACTAAATAAAGATATAAAAATACAAGTTATATACAACACCGCATGAAATATAAACATTGTTACATAGCGTTTCTTAAACTTTTCTCACCGTCCGAATCTTTGATAGCTATACGAGAATATAACAATACAAACGACGTAATAACAAACATTTTCTATTCAATATTCATTCATACAACTTCTTTAAGAGGAGTAACTACGTTTTTCAGCAAAAATATAATGCATAGGTTAAACATAATTTTTGAGAAAAATTCACAGAGATCCTCGCACCTGCTAGGAACCAGACTCGCATCCCTTGGAACCACTGGTTTTTGTCATCGTGTATGTATTTACATGTGTGTCTCAGGCAAATTATCTCGTTCGCCATTTGCTTTTTAATAACTTTAGCTTTGGCTTAACTTAACTTAACTTTACTTAACTTAACTACTTAACTTCACTTAACTTAACTTTGGCTCTTTTAAGAAGCGTAAATATTACACAGTTTTGAGCGTGAATCAATTGTGTGAATCATTACTACTCGGCGTAATTTGTGTGAATAATTAGCAAGTGGTGTCATACACAATTATTCACGTGTAAATATTGTCTGGTGTATTTTTAGTTTACCAGAAAGACAGCATCATCTCGCAGGTGTCCATTCTTCACCGTTTTGAGTGAAATGTTTGTCACTTACATTTCTTAGTATGAGCTGAGAATGGACAAACAACAATTTTATACCGATTTATTATCCGAAAATAAGGGTGTGCGCTTTATAGTGGAATAAATACGTCAATTGCGTGATTATCAGGCGGTGATCACGTGCTGACAACGGGTCGTCTCTGGTGCAAGCTGGCACACCGCATGGGTTACCTCGGCGCCAAGAACAACGTCGCCTTCCAGCTCAAACAACACTACCTGCGCATCCTCCAACCGTTCAACGTGTTCAACGCCAGCAAGGTGGCCGACCGTGTGTCTGCTTGTGTGTGTGTCTGCTTGTGTGTGTCTGTGTATGTGTGTGCTTGTGTCTGCTTGTGTGTGTGTGTGTGTGTGTGTGTGTATGTGTGTCAGCTTGTATCTTGTTATTGGTATTTTTAAGCATGGCACAGCAGCCTGTTGAGCAGTGCATATGACACGCCCCGCTCTGTGCCCATCTACAGCCGAGTGCCTCCTGGTAAACTGAGACGGGAGATGTTCGGCATGAAAGCCAGGAGCCAGGATTTAAACCATCGCCAACCTCTGACACCATAATTCAGCTACTGAATATATGGTCATGTGTGTGTGTGTGTGTGTGTGTGTGTAGCCGAAGCTGATAAGGCAGGAATTGGAGCGTTCCCAGCGCGAAAAAACCGACAATGACGTCAAGTCAGGTCCTAGCGACAACACAACAACAACAGCTACTGTTACTACTGACAACAACAACACTCAGTCCGAGTCTGTTGAGGTATCTGTCTGTGCCGACGACAGTAGCAAGTCTGTCACCGCCTCTGCTGTTAAGAGCGACCCTGCTGCCGCCGGCGCCGGGGAGACTGTCCCAGCCGCCTCTGTCACTCCAATGCGGCGCACCAGTCGCATGTGCGCCATGTCTGCCGCCAATAGCGACACATCAACTGTGAGACGACACATCACATCATCACATTGGCCTCCATGCGCGTCCACACGACGTACCTGGCGCGAGAGGAAATATTGATTATGTTTCCTTCTTTGTTTTTGTTTATTGCTATTATCGAGGAAACCGTGTTTTGTTTTTCTTTTTTGCCCTCAAAATGCACGACTGGAATTGTGGTGAAGGCATGAAATGATATTTATATTCATGCATGTATCATATGTGGTGTGTGTGTGTGTGTGTCAGAGTTCGTTGGAGTCGCCCGGTAGCGGCAGCAAGGAGCTGAAGCGGTTGTTATTTTACGGCGCCGGTCCCAAGATGCCCGGCTTCCAGGAGAATACCGGCGCCGCCGTCAAACCGCGCCCCAAAAAAGACTCCTACGACACAGACCCGGTGTGTGTTGTGTTTTGACATTGCCTTTGTTCATGTGTGTGTGTGTGTGTGTGTGTGTGTGTGTGTGTGTGTGTGTGTGTGTTGTGTTTTGACATGGTCTTTTGTTCATGTGTGTGTTTGTTTTGACATTGTATTGGTTCATGTGTGTGTGTGTGTGTGTTTTGACATTGTCTTAGTTCATGTGTGTGTGTTTGTGTGTTATTCGTAATTTATCCTTTTATGTGTCGTATTCCTTCTCCTTCCTGTCTTTCTTCTTTCTCATCAGTTTTCCACATGTGTATCAAAGTGGACGTAGAGGCCGTATGATGCTGCTTACAACGCTTGAGCTCTTGCTGTGTTACCTTGTTCATTTTGTCCGCTAATCATAAGAATATGTGTGTGTGTATGTGTGTGTGTGTGTGTGTGTGTGTGTGTGTGTGTGTGTGTGTCAGT
>OU696576.1:9474987-9524987 GCA_916048095.2 Sacculina carcini
GTGTGTGGGTTTGTGTGTGTTTTTATATATGTGTGTGTATGTGTTTGTATATATGCGTGTGTTTTTATGTGTATATATTTGTGTGTGTCTGTTTCTGTGTGTATATGTGTGTGTCTGTTTCTGTGTGTATATGTGTGTGTGGGTGTGGGTGTGTTTGTATATATGTCTGTGTGTGTGTGTGTTTGTATATATGTGTGTATATGTGTGTGTCTGTTTTATATGTGTGTGTGTGTGTGTGTGTGTCTGTTTCTATGTGTGTGTGTGTGTGGGTGTGTTTGTGTATGTGTTTGTATATGTGTGTGTTTTACGTGTGTGTGTATGTGTGTGCTTGTATATGTTTGTATGTTTGTGTACTCAGATGGCAGTTGGTCGTGAGTGTGTGGAGCATTACTCGAATCTGCGCCGATTCTGTGTGTTCTCGCACGACGAGCTCAGTTGTTCAATGGCTCTGCAGCCGGACACACTGAGTCTGCTGGTAGCCACGGCCACCTATCACGACCTCATCAAAATGGTGCAACTCGAGCGCAACGCTCGTGCTGTGCTGCTGCAGAAGGTGCCGCCATTCACCTGCCCACGGGCCAGCTCCATACACTCGTACACACACACGCACGCACACACACAAGCATGCGTAGACTAAGGGGCGACTTGATTAATGCCTTTAGAATATAATAGAGCGGGTATACAAAAGCTGGATATGTATAATTGTGTAGTTTGGGATAATTCAGACAAGAGGGGTCATGGAAAAAAACTGAAATCGACTAGATGTTTGAGAGATAGTTTAGAGAAGTATGATTTCCCATACACAGGTGTGTGTTGATGTCTGGAATCAGTTATTGAGGAGGATATTGTAGGAGCTAACAGCGTAGGGAAAAGTTTAAACAGAGATAGTGGATAGTGTGTGAAATACTGGTAATTTCAGGGAAGATAGGTTACTAGAGGGTTGATAGGAGACAGGACAGCTCATCTCCTGTGCTAAACAAATAGCTGAGTACAAACACACACTCACACACACACGTAGAACAGATATCTTATCATTGGGCAATGTTTGTTGTCTCTTCTGCTTATAACTAATATTATTGAGCCTGTGTTTGTTTGCATGTTTGTTGAGTTTCCTCATGTTTCTCCAGGGCTCAATCTTCAGAAACATTTCCACGTCTAACCTCAATGTATGTGTGTTTTATTTTGGTAATGATTATAAGGTCTGATTGTTTCCTAATTTGTCTGCTATGTATACATGTGTGTGTATATGCATGTGTTTATGTGTGTGTGTGTGTGTGTTTTCTGGTGATGTGTTTGTATGTTTTCCGATTATATGTTGCCTGTGTGTTTTTGTGTTGAGTTTTGTTGTTTTTGCTTGTGTGTCTGTTGTAATCTGTCTGTTTTATTGTATGTATTTGTGTGTCTGTTGTGTTGTCTTTATGTCTGTATGTTAGAATGTATGACTGAATGTTGAGTATTCTATATGTGTGTGTGTGTGTGTGTGTGTGTGTGTGTGTGTGAGAGAGAGAGAGAGAGGGTGTGTTTATGTGTGTGTTTCACTCTTGTGTTTGAATGTGTGCTTGTGCGGGTGAGCGCTTTTGAGACCCTCGGGTGAAAAGCGCTATATAAATGTTTTAATGTAATGTAATGTGTTTGTGTGATCAGGGAGTACGCAAGGCGGAGCGCGAGCCGTTCGAGTTGCTGCCTGACGACGAGCGACAGTGTGATTTCTGCAAGACCACGTGCTTCTTGTCGGCAGTCACTTGTGCTTGCAGCGACGGTCGGCGACTCGTGTGTCCGCGCCATCATGACAAACTGTGTCAGTGTCCACCCGAACAACATGTACTCAGGTAACTTAGGCGCACACACACTAACACACATACTGACACATCACATTAGGACATTTATATCGCGCTTTTCAACCGAGGATCTCAAAAGCGCTGACATACACACACCTGCACACACTCGAACACAGGATTCATACACACACACAATCGCACACACACACACACACACACACACACACACACACACACACACACACACACACACACACACACACACACACACACACGACAACGCACAAAACACACCAGCACACACACAGTGCCAAGCAAACGCTGTTTAGACAGACTATGCAATTTATAAGATAACATACATCAAAAGACACACAGTATTAGCGCAACAGATTAAACTATACATATGCACAACAAATGAATTAAAAATTGTGGTATTACAGATGCATATTATACGGGTAATAAATGCAGTGAGCTCAAATGATTTTTTGTTTTGCATTTAAAAGTGCTAATCAGCATATTTATTGATTGTAATTCAATTGTAATTGTAACAGTTCAGTAGCCAAGTGCAATATTGATGTGTTGAAGACAGCAGTTCTAAAAGGTGGGATTAATAAGATGTATGTGTGTGTGTGCATGTGTGTGTGTCAGGTTTCGCTACACGATGGCTGAACTGCCGGACATGCTGCAACGTTTGAAACAACGTGTCGAGACGTTTGACAAGTGGATTGTCAAGGTGAAGAACGCTCTTCTAGCTGTCGGAGACGAAAGACTCGGTGAGAATATCTTCTACTCTGTATTTTCCTTCTTCTCCTGTCCTCTCTCTTCCTTCCTATACGCTCTTATATTCACTCCCTGTTTTTTATTCTATGTAAATATCCAGTCATGTCATTTTGTATTTTATATTTGTATTTGTATTGTTCTTAGTGTGTGTGTGTCTTGGTCAAGTCAAGTGTATTTAACATTCTTCCAATGAAACATGGCTTTTATGAATCTAGTAGTCACTAAAATGTGGAGCTAAATCGATTTATATATATATGAAGCATACATAAGACACACACACACACAAATACGACTGAAGACACACACGATCGTATCTTTATAACAGCACGAGCTATCAACTGCGTTAAACATAATTATATATATCGTTCAAAACTAGTGTAAAGTAGCATTTCAAGTTCAAGGATAAAAAGATGAATTGTTGAATGACGTAAGTGAAGAAGGCGAACATAAAATGCTAAGAAATAAAATGAATTTATAATTGAAAAGCAATGTATAAAGTAATAATGTATAATTAAAAAGGTAATGTATTTTAATGTATGTAATGTATGTATGCATCTAATGTAGGTAATGTATTTTACTTTTTAATAATGTATAATTAAAAAGGTATGTATAATTAAAAAGCAAAACAATGTCTTATGTAGTAAAATGTTGAAATTCGGAGGTTTGATGTTGAATGTTAAAACTTGAAACCTGTTGTGCAGAATTGGAGGCGCTGCGTGTATTGTTGCACGAGGCTCGTATGAGTCGTTTTCCCGAGTCAGAGCTGCTTCAGTCTCTGTCGCAGATTGTCGACGAGGCGAGCAAGTGTTCCATGGCCGCCAAACAACTCACCGACCAGAAAGTTCGCACTCGGTCAGTACTGTCACTCACTGACACTCACTGACACTGACTCACACTGATATTATGACACAACCGCCTCACAAGCGGGAGGTCCGTGGTTCGAAACCCGGCCGAGGAGAATTTCTCTGCACGAATTCTATAATCCAACAGTCCCTGTCCACCCAGCAGTATATGATGATACCAGATATCAGTCATATGTTGTGTCATGTATTCTGGGGAGGTGGCCCTCTCTAATACGTCTTCCGTCCTTGTGGAGTCATAGCGTGGAGAGGGTCGGTTCTGCGGTGGCAGCGAGCTGCACGGGACACACCTGTGTGTGATCACAAGCTTCGCCTTCTTCCCGTGTAGCAGCTGTCACTTGATCAGCCTTTAAATTTTAACCTTCAGGCCCACAGGGTTTTATTGGATGATCAAGGTCGTCTAACAAAGGAGTACGTGTAGTTAACGTGTAGCACACCGAAAATAGTTTGCCTCAACTGGAAATATCAACATATATAGGCTGATAATATAACTTACGGAGCTGTATGTTCCTACATACGTGGCAAAACAAGTTATACCATTTATTCCTCTGAAATATCACCAAATATGCGATTTAATCTTGTGCCTTTCGGCTAGATTTTATGATTGTTTAGTCAGGTAGAGAATTATCTACATTCTGACAGATACACCCACACACACAACACTTGCTTGCACGATAGATCAATTACTGGACAAATTCACTGGTTCAATTAACGACTGAATTTCACCAGACACGTGCATTTATTCACGCTGATCCTCCTGCTGGTATTTAAAAATGACATCAGAGTGGTATATTATCTATTTGTCTTTCATTTATTTGAGTTAATTATTACTGGTTTAATTGCCTTCTTCATGACGTCAGCCAGGGGTGTCGTGCCCCACCTCCACCCCCCACTTTCTCACTCCACCACACCAGTTGCCCTCACTCACTATTATTTACCAATCCTGTTTAACGAGTGCCCACCAACCACTGGTCACAGCTATCGTAAGCTTGAAAGTTTGGTGTCGTTTGAGAGTCACTTGATTCTTATAACAGCCTTGTATTGTCTTGTATTGGCTTGTCATTCGATGCTTGCTCATTTAGATTGTCCCATTTGTCCATGTCAAATCGGCGCATCGAGTTAGCTTCGATGTGATGTTGATTTAGGCGTATCTTATTTCGGTTATTCTTGATTGTGTCGCTCACGTGTGTGTGTTGTTCACGACTATTCTCTTTCCGTAGTTCATTTACTGTTGTCGATCAGCCTTGTGGGTTGACTCGTATGTATGTCGGTATGATTGTCAATGTTCACTGTGTGTTTGTGTGTCAGTGTGTGTGTGTGTGTTTGTGTGTGTGTGTGTTTGACACAATGATGTGGTTGAGTTTGGCGTAAATGCAGTCGTTTTTTTGTCGTTTTCCTATCGTTAGTGTGTATGTCTGTCTGTGTGTGTGTGTGTGTCTGTCTATTTACCGAGACATTACTCGGTCTGTATTGTTATTTACCTTGTGCTCACTGAATTGTACACCTGCCGGCATTACTGTTGGTTGCGCATTTGGACATTAGGGTGTTATGAAGTCTCGTTGAGGCTTGTTATTTCCTAACTGTTTTCCTCAACTATCACACTCAGACGTGTGTGTGTGTGTGTGTGTGTGTGTGTACCTGTACAGGCCCTGCCTCATGCATGTGTGTGTGTGTGTGTGTGTGTGTGTGTGTGTGTGTTGGCAGGGCCCAGGGCTGAGTGATGATGTGCATCCGCTTAATTCTGCTGTGCGTGCCCAATGCCAGTTTCGTGCTATCTCAGTGTGTGTGTGTGTGTGTGTGTGTGTGTGTGTGTGTGTGTGTGTGTGTGTGTGTGTGTGTGTGTGTGTGTGTGTCAGTTTGTGTGTGTCAATATGTGTTTCAACAGTTCAGGGAGACAGTGTAGCTAGCTGGTGTAATATCACCTATGTTCTTATTATCATAACAATTCACTTGACCTCGTGACCTTGGGTCACTGTGTCTTGTCGTGTCTTATTCACGCCATATTCTTGATATTTGGCCACTTTTATCATTGAGTCGTCATGCATTGTCCACTGGTCTGGGATTCGTTTCTACTGCCACTTCCTTCGTTAGCATGTGTGTGTGTGTTATGTCATACATGCTGTATCTGTCGTAGTTTTGTTTTCTAAACATATTGCCCCCAATTGTCCTTCGCGTCTGCGTTGACAGTGCTAATTCCGCTCAATTCGCCTGTGTTGAAATTTGTGTGTGTTCTGTCACTTCTTACTGGATAACTTTTGTTTAACGGTGTTTTTATATATTTATATATTTTTATTTTCAACTGTTAAGCCTTGCTTTTCACACACGCTCTTAGTTGCGAGTTGATTTGATCGCTTTAAACGTGAAACAAATGTATGCAAACATGTACATGTGCGTATTCGTAGCTGTATAAATGTATATACACGTCAATTATATGTTTGTGAAGCGAATGTAGAGTTTTTTTTGTATATTCTAGCATTTTTGCTACGTTTTTTTACATTTTATAGCGGATAATGTTGTCGATGCTATATATTGGTCTTGTACATTTTTAGAGATTGTATATATGTTCATATATAAGTGATTTATTCAATTTATTCCCATGAATATAATACTTGTGTGTCGTCATATTCGATGTGACTAAAATTCGGAAACATTTCCTATGAGAAAAATTGTGTTTTGCCTGTTTTTATACCTCTGAGCGCTTTTAGATTTATTATGCGATCTCTATGATCCCCTAGTCACGTGATTTTTGTGTCCAATAGTTGACAAATAATTGATATTGAATTTATCAAATAATTGATGTTGTGTATATTATTGTTTCATACCTCAGTAATGCAGTTTCTTGTTCAATCAATCGTATTTTGTTGTTTTGCACCTGTCACCGTGTGTTGATATAATATATCGATACATTTCTATTGTATTTTTATTGTGAGAGGTTCGTGAGAAGACGCGTCACGAGACAAGTTTTATATCGCTGTTTTGGGGCAGTTTTTACATTCATTTTTACATTGCGTACATTCATTTTCCATTAATTTCTCTCAAACACGAAACCAATTCCCTGGCTGGCGTCTTGCTTTCATCCATTCTATAACTGTTATTTTTATTAGTAATTTTAATTGAAATGGGAAGAGTGCTAGCAATATACACGTGTGGAGTGGCACGCGCTCAATATATCAATGCACTTCTAGCTGAAAGTAAACACGCTTAGAATATTGCTGTTTTCACTATGAACCAGAACGGACATAATCAAATGCATAAAATGAAAGTGAAGAATATTCTAAAGACCTAGCACACACATTTTTCCAGATTACTGTGTGTGTGTAGGTGTGTCTGCGTGTGTATGTATGTGTATATGTACGAGTGTGTATGTGTGTGTATGTATATTTACAAGTGTGTGTGTGTATATATGTGTATATGTATATATGTATGTGTGTATGCAAGTATATATATATATATATATATATATATATATATACATGTGTGTACGTGTGTATGTATGTGTGTGTATATCTATGTATATGTGTAGGTATGTATGTGTATATGTATGTATATGTGTAGGTATGTATGTATTTATGTGTATATGTATGCCTCGTATGTGTGTGTGTGTGTGTGTATTTGTGAGCAGTACACGACAGCAGGGTGACAGTCATTTTCGGCTTGAGATGGACGAACTGCGACAGTTCAGCGATCACGTGACCCAGCTGACCTGCCGTGTGCCCGAGGAAAACAAACTGAATCAGCTGGTGTCACGTGTATGTCACCCGCTCACTAACATACACACTCACTAATACACACACGACGAGTGTTTTGCCTGTTGGACTCCGTGGTGTAGTTGTTAGCACAGCCGCCTCACAAGCGGGAGGTCCGTGGTTCAAATCCCGGCGGAGCAGAATATCTTGGAGGAATTCTATAATCCAACAGCCCCTGTCCACCCAGCAGTAAATGATGGTACCAGATATCAGTCATGTGTTGTGTCATGCATTCTGGGGAGGTGGCCCTCTCTAATACGTCTTCCGTCCTTGTGGCGCCATAGCGTGGAGAGGGTCGGTTCTGCGGTGGCAGCGAGCTGCACGGGGCACACCTGTGTGTGTTCATAAGCTTCGACTTCTTCCCGTATAGCAGCTGTCACTTGAGCTTGCAGTTAACATTTAGCATGTGAGTTGAGTGTCGTGTAAACAACATGTGTTTGTATGTATGTGTTTGTGTGTGTGTTTGTGTGTGTCAGGTGAGTGAGTTTCACAGGCGAGCCTTGTTATTGCTGGCTCCTGAACTGCCGCCCAGCTCGTCTGACATACAGAACTGCATCGACCTGGCCAACCAGTTCGACATTGAACTGCCTGAACTTATCAAACTCAAACAGGTGTGTGTGTGTGTGTGTGTAGCATTATTATCATTAATTACAGGCAAATCCAGTAGCATGGGAAGAGTACAAGTGCACTATTACCTCCCTGTGTGGTGGCCCCATGTGTATCGGGAAGCTAACCAACAGATGTAGAGAGAAAGAGAGCTGGAAAAGAAAAGGTTTTTGTCAGGAAGATCAAAGCTATTGAAGTGTGTGTGTGTGTGTGTTTGTGTGTGTGTGTGTTGAGTATGTAAATGTGAGTGTATGTTTGTGTTTGTGCGTATATGTACTAGTCTGTTGTGTGTGTGTGTGTGTGTGTGTATGTAGGTGAGTGAGTGTTCGTGATTGTGTATCTGTATGACTCTTGTGCTTGATCGTGTATGTGTGTGTGTGTGTGTGTGTGTGTGAGCGCTTTTGAGACCCTCGGGTGAAAAGCGCGATATAAATGTCTTAATGTAATGTGTGTGTGTGTGTGTGTGTGTGTGTGTGTGTGTGTGTGTGTGTGTGTGTGTGTGTGTGTGTGTGTGCAGAGGCTGCAGCAGTCGTTGTGGCTGGAGCAGGTGGAGGAAGCGGTGTCAGTGGAGGCCGGCGGGCTGGCGGTCGGTCGCATTCACCAGCTGATTGATGATTCGACCACGCTCGTGCCTCAAGCGGCCGTCGAGCGTGCTCGCCAACAACTACAAGAGATGAGCACGCACGCGCAACTTTACGAGCAGCGAGCTGAGCAGGCGCTCAGTGCCAAGTACCCATCACACTCAAACACACTCACTCTGTCACACACACTGTCACACACACTCACATTCACACAAGGGCATAACAACACACAAAGACTCACAAACACACACGCTCACACACACTCTCTGTCTCACACACACACACACACACACACACACACACACACACACACACACACACACACACACACACACACACACATCCCAGAAATTATGCCTCATGATAGAAAAGAAGTGGATTAATCACAAATTGTAGATTGAAGATTCAAATTGTAGATTCTGCTGTCAAAAACCCAACAAGGTCGGTGTGTAGGTTTCGATATATCGACTTGTGTTAGTTTTACCATCAGTCCGCGTTGCTGCTGTATTTAATTTTGTATATGTGTGTGTGTGTGTGTGTGTATATGTGTGTGAAAAATACTTCCTTAACATCTCGTACTCTTCATCAGGCCACAGTAATTCTGTCTCCATCTCAGAAAAATATCGTATTTAGCCTTATTGTCTTTGCTCTCTAACATCTTTCCCGTTCTTGGTTTTAGAGTATCTATACGTATGTGTGTGTCTATGCTTATGTAAGTCTACATGTCTATGTGTGTGTATATGTGTATGTCGCCTTGTGATGCTTTAATGTCCGCGTGTCTATATGTGTGTGTGTGTCTTTGTTTGTGTGTGTGTGTGTATGTTTGTGTGTTGTGTTTGTCTCTGTGTATGTGTATGCGTGCGCTTTAGAGACCTCTGGTGTAAAGCGCCATATAAATGTAATACTGTACTGTACTGTGTGTGTGTGTGTGCGTGTGTGTGTGTGCTGTCTGTCTGATATGCTGTCATCCTCAATAGGTATGTGTGTGCGTGTGCTTTTGTCTTTTATGTATGGAAGTGTGATTTTTAGCGTATGTGCACTCGTCTGTCTTCTTTGTGTCTGTGTGTATATGTGTGTGTGTGTGTGTGTGTTGGTGTGTGTGATTGTGAATGTGTATGTCCTTTGCTTGAGTGTGTGTGTGTGTGTGTGTGTGCAGCGCCTTAGAGACCCTCTAGGTGTAGGGCGCTATGTAAATACCTTAATGTAATGTAATGTAATGTGTGTGTGTAGACCGTCGCTTCAATTGTCTGAGTTGCGTAGCTTGTTGACCGAAGCTCGTCACGAGATCCTGGACTTGCCGAACGTCTCGGCACTACAGACCGCGGTGGATGATGCCCAGCAGTGGTGCGACACTGTAGATCTGTTCTCCGGCGTCAAGGAGAGACCCGACCTGCAGGTCAACTGGTCTCACCTCTCTACTCTATCCCTCTCTCCCTTTCTCTCTCTGTGTGTGTGTGTGAAACCTTATATTTGTCCCCGCATTGAAATATTACCTTATAAGGAAAACGTTGAAATTTTGTTATTGTCTGGGTAGGTTAGGTTGGGATAGACTAGGTTAAGTTAGGCCAGGTTAGGTTATGTTGAAGTAGGTTATGTTTTATACCTGTATTATACTTGTATTATACCTGTATTATACTTGTATTATACTTGTATTATACCTGGTTTATACCTGTATTATACCTGCTGTTTTTCTGAATTTATTTTCTCCACAGTTAATCTCAACGTATATCACTGACAGCCTTCAGTATTCAAATACGTGTGTCTGTATGTCTGTGTGTGTGTGTGTGTGTGTGTTGCAGTTGGTACAGTGGCTGGTGGCTCGTGCCTCGGTTATACCAGTACTTCTGCCTGACGTGCAGCGACAGCAGGCTCTGGTGTCGGGCGCCGTGGAGTGGCGGCAACTGGCCGAGAAAGTGTTCTTCAAGCGCAGTTTGTGTATCAGTCTTCTCGAGGTTGGTGCATTATGGATCCTCCATCACTATTTGTATTGTTAATTACAAGCAGTTCGAGTAGCATTTGGATGAGTTCAAGTGCACTATTACCACCATGCGGTGTTCTCATGTACCGGTCCCATGTACCATAAGCTAACCAAAAACTATAGATAGTTTGAGAAGCACGAGCTTAGTTAGTATATCAGCCCAAACACAACAAAAAACTCAACCAGACAAAATATCGAAGCGAAAGCACGCAATCACACACGAGTTAAATCATTCACAAAGAAATTCACACACACACACACAAACACTACAAATACCCACACCCACACGCTCACATACACATACCAACGCGCTACGTAAAATACTCAAAACTTTACGTAAAACGCATACACGATAAATAAAATACATTATATAAACATGTTTGTTTTTCTTCATTTGTCCGTATTGTGGCACAATGACGGTCGTGCTTTAGCTCCTCCAAACACGCTGGCTGATGAGATTGTGGAGGCGAATCCTTGGTCCACATGATGTTGCATAACTGGGGCAGATATGAAGGCACATATAGGCGTCATCATCACATGTATCTCATCTCATCATCTCTGTTATGTGTGTGTGTGTGTGTGTGTGTGTGTGTGTGTGTGTGTGTGTGTGTGTGTGTGTGTGTGTGTGTGTGTGTTGGTGGACAGGTTTTGTCGCCGCGTGCCGATATGAACATTTACGAGACTCGGCGTCGTCGCAAGCCAAACAGCTTGAGTTCTTCCAGCACAGCTGCCAACACAGACAGTCCTCCGCCTCTCAACAGCAACACCATGGCTC
The DNA here is from genome assembly GCA_916048095.2 of Sacculina carcini. Taxonomy (NCBI): domain Eukaryota; kingdom Metazoa; phylum Arthropoda; class Thecostraca; family Sacculinidae; genus Sacculina; species Sacculina carcini. The sequence goes on from OU696576.1 coordinate 9,486,092, forward strand.
TTCTCATCCAACAGTACAATGTCAGCTTTCTACGTTTGTGTGTGTGTCTGTGTGTGTGTGTGTGTGTTTGCCTGTTTGTGTGTGTCTGTGTGTGTGTGTGTGTTTGCCTGTTTGTGTGTGTGTGTGTGTGTGTGTGTGTTTGCCTCTTTGTGTATATGTGTGTGTGTGTGTGTCCATTTATACCTTTGTGTTTTATTGTGTGTGTGTGTGTGTGTGTTTACCAGTTTGGGTATCTGTGTGTGTGTGTGTGTGTGTGTGTCCATTTATACCTTTGTGTTTTATTGTGTGTGTGTGTGTGTGTGTGTGTGTGTGTGTTTACCTGTTTGTGTATCTATGTGTGTATGTGTGTGTCCATTTATTCCTTTGTGTTTTATTATGTGTGTGTGAGTTTACCAGTTTGTGTATCTGTGTGTGTGTCCATTTATACCTTTGTGTTTTATTGTGCTTGTGTGTGTGTGTGTGTCCTGGTGTTCCGCGCTTTTTTCTCAGCGAGAGCTTTCGTAACTGTGTAACTAATAGCATGTAATTGTGAAGGATTGGCGTAAAGGATTCCTTTATTGTCTGGTCACACCTTGAAGTGGTTATGCACCAAATATTTCATAGTTGTTTCAATGTCATTCGAATTGCACGGTGTTTGTGTATCAGCTGTGTCAGTGTGTTTGGTAATGTCTCAACAATTTGTGTTCCACGATCTGTGCCCTCACACTGACTGGAAGCGTAGGCAGCCGAGACTAAGGAGTTGGAGATGATGAAGAACCTGCGCGCGACCAACTGGCAGAAACGAGCTCGTGCCGAGCACGTGCAGACAGACGAGGACGAGGAGACGGTGGTGTTTTGTGTGTGTCGCCGCGCCGCGTGCGGCTTCATGCTGCATTGCGAGCTCTGCTGGGATCTGTTTCATTGTCAGTCTCTTTCTAGTCTCATACACACACACACACACAGGCAGACAGACGGACAGATACACACACAGAAACAGGCCGACAGACAGATACACATACAATACACATACAGATACATACAGATACAGATACACATACAGATACAACCAACACAGGCAGACAGACAGATACACACACACACAGAAACACACAGAAACAGAGATAGAGAGTGGAACACAGATACACACACACAGAGAAACAGAGAGAGAGAGAGAGAGAAACACAGATACACACACATACAGGCACGCGTACAGAGACAGACATACACACACACATACATTAGTCAATTAATATATGTAAGTGTGTGTGTTTGTGTGTACATTCATGAAGGTGTAATTATAATCCAAGTGTTTGTATGGTGTTGTCTTGGTCTGTCTGCCTCGGTGTCGTATTAAGTCTGTGTGTGTGTGTGTGTGTGTGTGTGTGTGTGTGTGTGTGTGTGTGTGTGTGTGTGTGTGTGTGTGTGTGTGTGTCAGTGGCGTGTGTGCCGCCCGGCGTGAAGTTGCCGATAGACCGAGAGAATCCGACACAGCAGCAACTGCAGACCGCTCGCTTCATGTGTCCCCTGTGCACCAGGTCAGTGTCACCCCTTGTCAGTGATAAACACAGACCGTGAATGTTCTAATAATTCGCTATTCTCGTGGCTGGTGGTTTGATGGGGCTTCAAACATGATATAATAACCTGCTCCAAGTTCTCATTGTAAATGGGCTCTAACTTCGTCTCTTCACCTGCTTCATTGCTATCGATGTGTATTGATTGTATGTACGAGATATTTTGTGTTTATCAACATTAATACGGGTTTCAAAATCAACTTCCGCTTGCTTCATGTATTGTGTGTTGACGTGTTGAATCAATGTATCTGGTCTGTGTTGAATTGTTGCAAGATCACGACGTCCCAGACTGGACTCCGTGCTTTCTCTGCTGTTGCAACTGCAGAAGCTGGGCGTGCGCGTGCCTGAAGGGGTGGCCCTGCACTGCCTCACCGAGCGCGTCGTGCGCTGGCAGGTTCGTCCCACATTAAGTGTCCATTGTTTTGTGCACGTTAATGCTTACAGTTAATGGTCTCAAGTGACAACTGCTACAAGGGAAGAAGCCGAAGCTTATGAACACACACAGGTGTGTCCCGTACAGCTCGCTGTCACCGCAGAACCGACCCTCTTCACGCTATGACGCCACAAGAACGGAAGACGTATTAGAGAGGGCCACCTCCCCAGAATGCATGACACAACACATGACTGATATCTGGTACCATCATTTACTGCTGGGTGGACAGGGGCTGTGGGATTATAGAATTCGCCCAAGAAATTCTCCTCCGCCGGGTTTCGAACCACGGACCTCCCGCTTATGAGGCGGCTGTGCTAACAACTACACCACGCAGTCCACAAACAGCACGTGATTTCTTCTGCTGTCATAATAGCGTTGTTTGAGTGTTTCACTTGTATCAGGGCGCCTGTGTTATTATTGCTTATTGCAGTGGTTCCCTACCTTTTTCAGCTTGTTACCCAATTTAGCATCCCATATTAAGCATGTTACCCCTTTGTTACTGTACATGTTACTGTAAGCATTCACACACACACACGCACGCGTGCACGCACAACTATATAACACGCCATATGAGCAATACAATATCCACACAATGCAAACAATAAACATAATATGCCAAGTTAACATTAATCCCAAAATACAAGGTACCGCAATGTTTTCTTGAATTTCAGAATTCTTAACATTCTCCTGTCACCCCTACATTACCCCCAGGGGGTAATTTATTCACCGTATCGTGCACGTGCTGGCTGGTTGGTTTGCAGGACCGGGCTCGTGCCGTGCTGTCATCTGACGCTCTGTCTGCAGCGCTAGTCTACCTGGCCAACACGCCGCCGGCCCAACAACAACAACAACAACAACAGCATTGGGGACCGGCAGCCGTCACTAATCAACCGTTCAACATGGCCGCTCAACAACATGTCCGCCACACTCACACACACACACATATATACACTCATATATGCACATATACACATATATACACTCACACCCACACATATACACAGTCACATGTACTCACACACACATACATACGCATGTACACATATACACACACTCACACCCACACATATACACACACCCACACATATACACATATATATACTCACACATAATACACATACACTCACACACACACACACATAATACACATACACTCACTCATACACACACATAATACACATCACTCTCACACACACACATATTGCACATACACTCATACACACACATAATACACATACACTCTCACACACACATAATACACATACACTCACACACACACACACACACACATAATACACATACACTCATACACACACACATAATACACATACACTCACACACACACATAATACACATACACTCTCACACACACATAATACACATACACTCACACACACACACACACTTAATACACATACACTCATACACACACATAATACACATACACTCTCACACACACATAATACACATACACTCGCACACACACACACATAATACACATACACTCTCACACACACACATAATGCACATACACTCATACACACACATAATACACATACACTCACACACACACACACACTTAATACACATACACTCATACACACACATAATACACATACACTCTCACACACACATAATACACATACACTCGCACACACACACACATAATACACATACACTCTCACACACACACATAATGCACATACACTCATACACACACATAATACACATACACTCTCACACACACACACACATAATGCACATACACTCATACACACACACGTAATACACATACACCAACTTATACGTGTATAATAGTAAAAACAAAACAAACCCATTGGAAACTTTCATGAATATTTAATGCGTATTTTGAATATTCCCTATGTGTGTGCGTCTTCGTGTGACCGTATTTACACGCATACCTGCATGAATGTGTGTGTGTGTGTGTGTGTGTGTGTTTGTTTGCAGTCTTCATCCGGCGCCTCGTCTGCCGTTAGTGACCAGAAAGCTCGTCAGGTGGCGCCACCGGAGTCGTCTGATATTGGCCCGGAGGCATTCAACGAACACGCCTATTCTGCCGGTGTGTGTGTGTGTGTGTGAAGTAAATTGCTTTATTGCACTCCAATAAGTTGGCTGTTCAATACAATTTCAAACATATGTATATAAACACACACTCACAATCTCAATGACAAATATTTGCACATATATGCATACTTACACGGTATGTATATACGACATCAAATAACACTTGCACACAAGCATATATACACCCATACACATATATACACACTCCCACATACACACAAACATAAGCACATAATAGAAAGAAAATACACCATACATGAATCTAGCAGCATCATAATTTAGTCGTTTAACTTGTATGTGTGTGTTATTTTCATATTTGTCGATTTATTATTCTATTGTTATTTTTGCTGTATTTTCTTATTTGTACTTCACATCGGCGTTCTTGTCTCGTTTACACATCACAGTCGTGTTGCTCTCTTTCTCACCACCGTGTCTTCTCTTGTTCTGCTCGTGCTCACACTCTGAGCATGACTCACGGCGTTGAACACGTTCATTTGTGTGTGTTTGTGTGTATGTTTCGTATGTTTCTTGTGTCAATTTGCTTTGTTCATATATCAGTCTGATTTAATTTTATTGGTGTGCTTGAATTACGTGTTGTGGCGCTGTTATTCAGTTGTATCTGTGAGCGATGTGGATGTTTTATCCGTTTCGTATGTGCTTGTATGTGTGTCTGATGTAACTGATTGTATGCTGTATCTGTTTGTATGTGTGTATGTGCGCTTTAGAAATATCTATGTGTAGAGCGGTTAATACGTGTTCAATCAACTGAAACTGTGTGTGTGTGTGTGTGTGTCAGGCGGTGTGAGAGAGGGTGTGTGTGAGACTGGCAGTGGTGGAGGTTCGCGCAGACCTCGCAAGAGTCAGTTGATACCTCGTCGTGGAGTATCTCCCCCGCCAGCTGCTCCTGCCGCAGTGTCATCTGCCTCTTCAGCTTCGTCTTCTTCATGTTCATCGGGGGCGACGAGGGCGGCAGACAGACTTCTGGCCGGCGGCTGGCTCGAGCGACTGCAGTTGTTGTTGCTGGAGGCCGACCTGATGGAAGTGCACATTGATGAGGCCAGCCAGTTGTGGAGACTCGTGGTGGCCACCCGACCGGCTCTGGCGCTAGACTTCACCCACCGCCAGGTTTGCTACCTATCATGCCACCATCTCGAGTCTATAATATCACCTGTGGCCTCAGTTTGGCTGGACAGTGCGACTCGACAGATAATGCCGATTGTGCCGATTTGGTGACGTTTTATTCATTGGCTTATGATGTGCTGATAATATCCAGTAAGTAGCAGTAACTACCGACAGTCACGACTTCTACACGATACACCGATCATAGTGCAAGAAGGGCGGTATTTTTGTTTTGTCGCCAGAAGATGCAACACCAGAATCAGAATTAACAACAAAAACCGCGGATTTTTTTGCCAAAAACAATACTAATTCCGGAGGTATAGGGTTAATATACTGCAGCTTTGAGGAAATGATGCACTGTTATGTTAGGCTGCATTTAATGAGACACGCTTTTGAATAGCTGATGTATTGCGGTGTGTCTTGACGGTGAATTTGCAAACAGACAAACGTTACACAAAAATACACAAGGTGCAAAGCTTAGCGAATTCGCAACATATTGCAAAAAAATCACAAATGATAGTTATGCAATCTACATGTGTGTATGTATGTGTGTACTCACATATTTGTAGCTACAGGAAATGAGCTTAGCTCGAGCTGTCAAGCTGTCTCCTTGTCAATATCCAGCTTTATCCAGCCTCTCTTGGAATTTCCCAATACAATACAATTTCACATTGCTAACACACACCTCGTCTTTTTCAGTTTACTGTCATGTCCTCTTCTATCTTATTCATCCCACACTAAGCAATCCTCTTTGTCAATCTTGTGTGTGTGTGTGTGTGTGTGTGTGTGCACACGTGTGTTTGTTCACACATCTCGATTAACCGTCTAAGGTATTTGCCGATGAGCTCGTGTACGTGTGTGTGCGTGTGTCTGTGTTCTGCCTGTATTGTATTGTGTTGCTTTTTAAATACGAAACATGTATTTGAATATGCATGTGATTGTACATGAATGTATGTGGTGTTAAATGTTTATATCAGCGCAATTGAGACATGATGTGTGTATTGCGCTTTACAAATGACTCAATAAATGAAAATGTGTATGTGTGTGTGTGTGTGTTTGTGTCAGATGGACAAGAGTGTGGGTGATAGCCGGGGGGCAGGAACGGGGCCACGCAAGCGACGGTCTCACACCTCCGCTACCGATCCCTCCTGCTCCACGTCGGCCGCTCATAAACGACTCAAGGTCAAGGTCAAGCCGAGCTCGGTGTCTGGCAGTGATAACAAGCGCAAACCCACCACCTCAACAAGTGTACGTGTTCTGACATTGCGTGTATAACTCACTTATTTATACCACAACAAGTGTACGTGTTCTGACATTGTGTGTATAACACTAATTAATGCCACAACAAGTGTACGTGTTCTGACATTGCGTGTATAACTCACTGTTTTGGGACGCATTCATATCCCAAATATGTCCCATACGCAAATTTCACATCTAAACTACACACACACACACACACACACACACACACACACACACACACACACACACACACACAGACACACACACACGCGCAGACACACGCACACACACACACACACAGGTTGTCACACTCAATATGCACCCTGTTTGTTGTGTTCGACGTTGCACTGTGTTGGAGATAGTGCGGAGTTTATTGGCCCTCGTATATTTGCTTGTCTATCTGCAATGTAGGTCAATGTTCGCCGCTCCAAGAAGTCAGCACCCAGCTCTCCTGCGACCAGTGTCAGCGCAGGAGATGCGGCCACTAATCGACCTCGACACTCTGTCACGGCGCCAGATCAGGAGACTCATGCTGAAGACTGCGCCGCCTCACCGTGTCAAAAACCTCACGGTGCGTCCGACTCAACACGCTCATCCACTAGTCTATTGTTTACACCAGTGTCGCGGCAGCAAGGCGTGTCGCGGCAGCAAGCGGTGTCGTGAAATCTTCTGAGGGCCGCCTAAATTCAGTGGAAACTTGCATATTTGTATTTGAATAGCGTAGGATCAGTGTAAAGAAAATTGTCATATCTATGTATATGGTGTTGTTACACCGATGCAAAATGTCGAAATGAAAACAAAATATAATAAATACAACGGAGATTTAAAATATGTATTTCCTTATAAGGATGCCGGGAACTTTTGAAAGGCTTGTCAAGGCTGCCGTAAACTAGTAAAGGTTGGGAACCACTGGGTTACGCTATCGTGACATACGCGTCATCAATCTGGTTCATCCTTACTGTTATTTCTGTATCTGTTCTCGCCAATGTATCACTGTTTATCAATAAAAAAGGCACTGTGTTGTAAAAAAGTATTATTTTATTTATTTATTAGATTTATTATATATAATTAATCGACTTTTTTCCGTTTTTTGCTTCTCTCACTGATGGTTTCACCGTTTTTCTTGGAAGGTTTTCATAGGCTTTATCTTCACCTATTCACCACTTCGTCATTTGTTATTTTGTTCGGTGTTTTTCTATAAGTTCGCTGTGTTGTTTCTGATGTATACAGACAGGTATTTTTGTTTAAATTAATTACTCAACTAATTAGAACTTGTCCACCTCCAATATTCTCATTCTCTAGAATATTGTGATACTTCTGTCGGCCCAAGTCTCAAGCTTATGTGTGTATGTGTCTGTGTGTGTGTGTTTGTGTGTGTGTGTGTGTGTCTATATAAATATCTACCTAATGTAATGTAATGTAATGTGTGTGTGTGTGTGTGTGTGTGTGTGTATGTGTGTGTGTGTATGTGTGTGTGTATGTGTGTGTGTATGTGTGTGTGTGTGTGTGTGTGTGTGTGTGTGTGTGTGTGATCAGGAACGTGTATCAATTGGATCGGATGTGATCGTTGTGAGCAGTGGTATCACTACGTGTGTGTGGGACTGCCCAAAAACTATCGTGTCACCGACGACATGGTATATCTGTGTCCTCAGTGTCAACAACACAAGGTGCGCCGCTACTGCAAATCTCTTGTACAATCTACAATATCTTCTCTCTCCTACTATCTCTTATATTTATTATCTCTTCTATCTATCTCTCTTATACTTATCTTATACAATCTCTTCTCTTATACTTATTATCTCTTCTATCTATCTCTATTATACTTCTCTTATACAATGTCTTCTCTTATACTTAGTATCTCTTCTATCTATCTCTATTATACTTCTCTTATACAATGTCTTCTCTTATACTTAGTATCTCTTCTATCTATCTCTATTATACTTCTCTTATACAATCTCTTCTCTTATACTTATTATCTATTCTATCTATCTCTCTTATACTTCTCTTATACAATCTCTTCTCTTATACTTATTATCTCTTCTATCTATCTATCGTATATTTATCTTATACAATATCTTCTCTTATACTTATTATCTCTTCTATCTATCTCTATTATACTTCTCTTATACAATATCTTCTCTTATACTTAGTATCTCTTCTATCTATCTCTCTTATACTTCTCTTATACTTATTATCTCTTCTATTTATATCTCTTATACTTCTCTTATACAATCTCTTCTCTTATAATTATCTTATATCTCTTAGGTCAGAACGTTCAAACCACCTACCTCAACTGCATACCTTATTTACATTAATACCTCACCTAAAGGACTTCATTTTACGCTGTACTGAAATACTATTTTACCCAATCAAAATGTACCGTACCTCAATCCTCTGACGTGGGCTTTCTGTTGAAAGTGGCGTATCCAGAGTGCGATTTTGAGGGGGCTGAATGAAATTGGGGGCGATCAGTCATGTACATGCATCATTATGCAACGTCTTCACGATAATGCTTATATCAACAAATTCTACAGAAATATATTTTTCTTGACCTCTTTAGTGAACCTCTTGGATATGAGGGGTTGATGGAAACATTTGGGGGGCTCAGCCTCCTTGATCCGCCAATGGTCTGTTCTACATCTTCGTGTACGTTTGTGTTTGTGTGTGTGTGTGTAGGGTGGACGTTCAGCGGAAGGTCGGCAGTGTGAGGCTGGTGCTGGTGGTTGTGAAGTGGCGGTGTCAGATAGCAGGCACGCGGGGCAGTCTGCTCGTGCTGCAGGAGCTGTTGCCGGCTGCGATACTGTTCCTCGACCCTCGCCTCTGCCTGCCTGCTCGGCCTCAGTTCGTGTCAAGCAGGAGGTGCAGTCTGGCTAACAGGCGCGTGCAGGCCGCCATATTGTCCCACTCGCATCGCATTTGTCTCTCTCTGACACTCTGTCTGTCACTGTGTTTGTGTGTGTTTTCATAATGATGTGGTTCATAGCGTTTGATTTGTACATTGTCTTTTTGTTTGATATTTGGTGCTGGTTTTGATGGCGTTTACATAGGCTTATTATAATTGCAGTGAACAGTTTAAATTGCAAAAATAAATAAAAAATCACACAGGCCCGTTTTAACGTGTTCAGGTATTTCTTGTGAATGTTTTTGCTGGCTTCTGAATGTATTAGTGTGTGTGTGTAGCTGCATTTGTGTGATGCGCGTGCTTAACTCACTTTCGATCTCTCGTCTGTGTGTGTGTGAGTGGCGGACATTTTCCTCGTTTTGAATATAACTTCACAACAGTTACGTCTGTGTTGCATTTTCCTCGTCGGTGGCACGGCAGACAGACAATGCACCGTTTCACTTCACTGCAATGACAGGAAATCAATGTTGTTGCAGTGTCAGTGTGTGTTGCAAGTTTGTGAGCTCACAATTGTTCCATCGGTGCAGTGTAAGTCGCGGGTTGTGTTGCTTGCAAAGTATTCAGTACCGTTTTTTGTCAAATTCCATCTTCAAAAGCAAGTTCAAAATGTCGCCGATAATTTGTTGGATAAATTTTCAGATGTTAATTTGATTTATTTAGGACATCATCCATCCGGAATATGTATTTGCGCGAGTTATACATTTATATGGAGAAGTTCGTGGATGGTACATGAAGGAACGCGGCAAATTACGTAGTTTTTTATTGCCAGGGATCGTATCAGTGGAGAACGAACGATTCCAATTATTTCAATAGTTTCACAACATCATCATACTTTGGTACATAAAAGGTCGCATATATTTCCAGCGAGTGCTCAAGGGTCATATGCGAATATTTTGAACTTCTCTGGGATTCGAAACTGCATGAACATTACACAATAGCAGCGCAAAACGACACGAAACAACAATAACAACGAAACAACCAAATACAACTTTTGAGGTGTGTACAATTTGTTTTCCATGTTTTAGCTTAATGTTTTATATTTCAAATGCAATATAAGATGCATAATTATACATTGATTTGGATTTCGAATGTTTTATACTGTAACGGAAGTATATAGTGTTTTAATTATCAAATTTGAGTTTTTGGTGAAACTATACTTTGAATCTTTTCGGTAATTTTCCTAATGACGACACGTTAATGTTTATTTGCAAGTGCTTCTAGTTCTGTCTGATGTGTTTGGGCAGCAAGTAGCAAACATTCGTTCTCAATAATCAATCATTTCCATTTTAGTTTCCTTTACTTTCCGCCTCTACATTCATGTTTTCATATATGATTTTGAATATATTATTCTTTGCTCCTTTATAAAGTTTCTACTGCAATTAAAAGACATTCTTAATGTTTCTATAGATAGCCATTCGTTTCTGATAGGTCGCTATTGTGCGTTCGCTGCGTTGCGGGAATATGATAAACTGTGATGCGATATGAAAATGTGATTTTTAAAGTTCCTCAACTGTTGTCAGGTGACAGTTGAGTTGCGGTGTCACAGAGGAGCTCGTCACCATGGTGTTCGAGGCCATCGTGACCAACCTGCTCAACCGTTACCTCGGGAATTATGTCGAGAATCTGGACGGCTCTCAGATGAAACTGAGCATATGGAGCGGCAACGTGCAGCTCAAAAACCTCGTACTTAAACAAAATGCCCTCGATGAACTCAACTTGCCCGTCAAAGTGAAGTCGGGCTGTTTGTCGAATTTGTCGCTGAGTATTCCGTGGTCGAACTTGTACAGTGCGCCCGTGGTCGCATCGCTCGACGGCATTCACTTGCTGGCCGTGCCCAATTCTTCGATCAAGTACGACCCGGTGGCCGAGCAGAACAGCGCCCGGGAGGCCAAGCGCAAGCTGATCGCCGACTTTGAGGCGCGCGTGGCTGCCGACAACAGCCAGACCAGCGACGCCAGCAAGCAGGACAGTTTCAGCGAGAAATTGGCCGCGCAAATCGTGCGCAATGTGCAAATTTCCATATCGAACGTGCACATTCGCTACGAGGACGACAGCACGTCAGCGCGTGGTGCCTTCGCTGTCGGCCTGCTCATGAGGGGCGTGCACGTGCAGAGCACGGGCGCCGACTGGCAGCCCACTGACTCGGCGACAGACACGACGACCGCCGCCGAGGACTCGCACCGCCACTTCTTCAAGCTGGTCAAGCTCGATAGTCTGGCCGTGTACTTCAACACTCACGCGCAAATGGTGTCTCACTCGCCGCCCTCCATGCATCAGCAGCTGATGTCAAGCGACCTGGACGCGTGTCTTAGCACGCCGGGTCATTGTCAGTTCATGTTGGCGCCGATTGTGCTCGAGACGCGATTGCGCATCGACCCCAAGCCGGAGGTGGACAACTACGTCGAGCCCAAGGTGACGATGAGCAGCGATATGCAGAGTTTGGACTTGAGCGTGTCGCGTGCACAGTTCGGCTGTTTGATGGAAATGCTGCACGGACTGGAGCGCTTGAGTGTGGCCGCTGTGTTTCGTAAGTACAGACCAGCTGTGCCGTTGCGAGGGCACGCGCGGACCTGGTGGGTGTTCGCCTATCAGTGCGTGCTGAACGAGGTGGTGCGACGTCGCAGGCTGGACTGGTCGTGGCATCACATGCACACCTACGTGACCATGATCGACCGCTACCACACCGTCTACAAGAAGAAACTGAGCGGCAATACACTGTCGGCCGACGATGTGGCTCGTCTCGACGACTACGAGTTCAAGCTGAACATAGTGAGTATCATCACGGTGCGTCAGCGAGTGCAGGCCGAGGTGGGACAGGATCGCCGCAGGCAGCAGCTAGAAGCGAGAAGTGGCTGGTTCGGCGGCTGGTTCCGCAGTGGCCGCGGTGGTTCAACTGAGGTGGACAGTGGAGGCAGCCTGGCCACTCAACTGCGCTCAGCCATCACCGACGAGGAACGTGCCAAACTGTACTCTGCCATCGACTATCACGAGCGAGGCGGTGACGTTCAACTGCCGGCCGACTTCGAGGCCGTGCGACTACGCTTCCGTCTGGCTCGACTGACTGTGTCCGTGCTCGAGTCGAGTGCCGACGCGTGTTGTGTTCTGCAAGCGCGCGCCGAACTGCTGGACGGCAGTTTCGCCCAGCGTCCGGCCGTTTCTGGGGTGCGTGTGCAGCTAGCACTGAACACAGTGACGGCCGAGGGATTGAGCGCCGGGCGGGGTCAGCAGCCGGTGATTATGAGCAGCGATGTCAGCGACCACAGTGAGGAGTCAGCGCCTCTGTTCTCACTGCAGTTCGAGTCAAGTCAGTCGGAGGCGGCGACGGCAGTCAGTCGTCTCACTCTGGCCACACGTGCCGCCCAGCTGGTCTACGACGCAGCCACGTTCAACCGCCTGGCCGACGTGTTCCAAGCAGGCGCGTCTGCCGCCGCCGGAGACCAGCCTGAACAACTGCGGAATTTACAAGCGGCCGCCGCCAGCAAGCTGCTCGAACTGAAGGAGTCGTCGGCGCTCAAGATGCAGCACGTGATCGAATCTAGCGCCGTGTTTGAGTGCGACGTTCAGTTGACGGCGCCTCGACTGCTCGTGCCCGAGGGAGGAGACATAAGTCGCGAGGGTGCTGTGCTCGCCGTCACGCTGGGTCATTTGTGTGTGCGCTCGGTGCCTCGCTCCACCGACACCGTGTCTGTCAGCCGGCTGGTCAGCAGCGGCTCGTCGTCGGAGCTGATCTACCAGCGGCTGGCCGAGCACTCGTACGACTGGTTCGACGTGACGCTCAGTGACGTGGCGGCCGTTGTGGCGGCGTCGTCAGAAGCCAGTGCTGTGGTGCGTCAACACGCACAGCAGGTGGCCGATCTGCCGGCGCACATGTGCCTCGTGCAACCGATCAGCTTGTCGTTGAAACTGGGCAAGTGTTTGATTCGCGACGACGCCAGACTGCCACTCACCAAGACACTGCTCGACGTGCCGTTGTTGGAAGTGCGCGTGTCAGATTTCCGACTGGCTCAGCTAACAGCCGTGCTCGACTCGCTGCAGAAAACCAGCGGCAGCGGCGGTGGTGGTAGTGGTAGTGGTGCAGCTCCTGATGTCGGCTCTGCTTCGGTGACTCGCGGGTCCATTGTACCGTCGCACACCGCCAGTGTACCACTCGATAATCTCTCTGTCTCTAGCGAGGCAGCTCGTGCGACCTCACAACAACAGCAGCAGCAGTCTCCCTCTCAACCCTCCGCCAGCCAACTGGTCGACTTGCAGATGAGCTTCGAATTGCAGCAGTTTTCCCTGCGCGTGTTCACCAACGAGACGATGCACGCGTCCAGTGCCGAGCGGCAGGTTGCTGATTTATGCGTCGTTGGCTTGGCAACTCGCGTCAACAAGACTGAGCAGACGATGAAGGTTGAGTGTTCGGTGAGTGACGTGTGCGTGCGCAGTCTGGAATTCAACGACACCCAGGGCCGCGGCATTGTGCTCTTGGGCTGTTCACCTGATGCCAATCAATCTCTATTTCGTCTGAACTACGAGTCGCGGGAGGGGCGCGCTGTTTTCTCAACAGAGACGCACGAGGACACAGAGTCTTCGGCTCGCCAGACTGTTCGTCTCGCCGTGGCCAGTGTTGATGTGACGATGCACCAACAGGCCATGCTATCTCTGACGGCCGTGTGTCAGCGTCTGCAATCCTCACTGCAGCAGCAAAACTCCCAGTGGTCTTCAACCAACGCTTCATCATCATCAGCGGCGGCTGGTCGTTCCAGACATACTGTCACCTCGACAGACGTGGCTTCATCACGTCGTTCAGTACGTGCACTGACGACAGGGCGACGAGTCATTCAGCAGTCAGTAGGAGAGCTGCTGCTACTGGCCGAGCTGGAGATGAGAGGACTGCGTGTGTCTCTGGTGGCAGAACAACTGAGGCTGCTCGAGTCCAGCGTGCAGGGCATGAGTGTGACAGTTCAGCAGCGACGTGATCACACTCGTATGGCCGCCTCGCTACAACGCGTCACAGTGGAGGACCGCGCGTGCCAGCATGCTCATTGCACCACCGTGTTGTCTGTGGCTGCTGACCCCGTGTTTCAAGCCGAGATTGAGCTGTTCTCGCGGCCTGCTCATCAACCAGCAGCACAACTGCCGAGCGACCACGTGGACGTGGCGGTGAAGGTGCGGGCGGCTGGTGCCCGCGTCATGCTGCTCAGTCGGTTCGTGGCCGACGTTGCTGCGTTCTTTGCGCCATTTTCGTCACAGCGACACGCGCTGGCCGGCGCATCACAGAGCATGGCCGAGGCGGCGCAAACGGCCGTCCATTCGGCCTACTCCACTCCTGTGGTGCGACTCGACGTGGTGTTCAAGGCACCGTTGATAATTGTGCCTCAGAGCGCGGCCGGTAGTGCTGTGCTGGCGGTCGACCTCGGCTTGATGAGCGTCAACAACCACTCGAGCACGACGCCAGCCGGGGCCGTGCACGACAACATTGTGTGTCGACTGGACGATGTGAAGATGGTGCGCGCGTGCGTGTCGAGCGACGGCGGGGAGCTGACCGACGAGAGCGTCGTGTTGGCACCGGTCAGTTTCGCGCTGGATGTGGTGCGCCGCGTGAACGCCACCACCCAAGATGACGGAGCTGACCTCGAGGTCACCGCGTCACTGGGTCAGTTTCTGGTCACGCTTGACGGACGCACACTGGCACAAGTGATGCGTACTCTCAGTGGAAATCTTGCAGAACCGACGCTGCTGCCGACCCACACCTCCGACGACCGCCGCTCCGTCCAACACCAGCAACAGCAGCACGAGATAACAGCCGACTGTCACGTGACATATAGCGCTGATGTCCAGCCTTCGCAGGAGTCACGTGTTGAGACAGCGGCGAGCGTTGTGGTGTCGTTCGGTCTGCGTTGGTCGTTTGTCGGTGTTGATCTGCTGCATGCGCCGCCGTCATCAGCTCACGACTGCGCCGAGTTGGCCGAGCAGCAGACGGCAACGACTGTGCCACTGAGTCGGTTCTGCATGCACCAGTTGAACGTGCAGGGCCGGGTGATGTCCGACTCGCGACTGGAGTGCAGCGTGCGCCTGGACGACTGCGAGATGCGCGACACTCGACCGCACGTCAACACTCAGTTCCGCCGGCTGTTGCACAAGAGTGACGAGTGCCGGAACGCCAACAGCGACGAAGGCAGCGGTGATTCGCCGGAACTGGTGTCCGTCAAGCTGAGTCAGTCGCGCGAGGCAGGTCGTGTGGTGGACGTGGTGGTGCGCAGTGTCACCGTCGTGCTCCATCTGCCCTACTTTGTCAGTCTCGGTGAGTTTTTCTCGCTCAACATGCCGGCGCCCGATGATCATCGCAAGCCCACGGCCGGCTCTCATGCAGCCTCGTCGTCCGCCACGCGCAGACCCACCGTCCTGGCCGTGCCTTCATCACAACAACAGCAGCAGCAGCAGGACAGCATGACCGAACTGCGAGTGTTGATCGAGAGGCCGGACGTGCTCGTGGTGGAGGATGTGCGCGAGCTGGACACTCGTGCGCTCGTGTTTCACGCTCAAGTGCAGCTGCTGCTGAAACAAGTGGGCACAGACACCTCGCTGCAGACCAGTCTGGAAAACGTGCGTCTGTTCACGTGTCGCCAGCAGCAGCGCGCGCAGACGTGTCGCGAGATTGTCAGTCAGTTCGGCGTGACGGTGACGGGCGGCAGTCGGGACACGGGCACCAATATCGACGTGTCGATCAGTGAGGTGAGTGTGCACGTGAACGCAGCCGCCATCAACCTGCTGTCGGCCATCAGTGTGAGTGTGGCAGGCAGCGGCTCCAGTGAAACAAGCGAGTCTCCTGTGAAAACCGCCTCGACCACGTGTCCGCTCGTCGACCGCTCGTCGCTGTGGAACACGCAGCACGTGAGCGAGTTGGAGCTGGACTTTCTGGGCTCGGTTGACGACGAGGTGGACGAGGCGGGAGTGGACGCTCTGCTCGCTCTCACCGATGAAGTCGACACTTGCGCCTCGGTCGGCCGGCAGATGATAGTGTTGAAGGTGGCGGCGGTGCGTGTCACCGTGGAGGAGACTGTTGGACGTGCCTGCGTGCCTCTCGTTCTGCTTGAAAGTCGGCTGCAGGCGGTGGTGCGCGACTGGTCGGCGCGGCTGGCAGTCGAGGCGGTCGTAGCGGTGGAGGCGCGCTATTTCAACAGTCGTCTATCAGTGTGGGAGCCGTTGATCGAGCGCGTGTCACGAGCTGTCGGCGCTCACACCTCGGAACTGGTACCGCTCGAGCTGTTGGTGGCCGTGCATCGCAACACCGAGCTGCTGTCTCTGTCGTCGCCAGTGTCGCAGTGTTCTCAAATCTCAGCCGGCGATGAGGCTGTCAGTTTGCCACTGCCAGCTCTCAGCATAAACGTGTCCACCTCGGTGCCGCTGCAGCTAACTGTCACACGCACCTGTCTCGACATTCTGCTGTCACTGCAGGAGTCGCTGGCGTCGGCCATGCAATTGACGGCAGGCGGACCCTCGTCGGCTGTCTCCGATGCGCAGTTGGTCATTCGCAACCGCCTGCATGAGCGCGTGACGGTGGTGCCTGGCGCCGGGTATCGTTTCCTCGACCAGCAAGTCGACCAGGTGCTGCTGGACCACGCATGTCACGTGGAGCTGGTTGGTCGCGATGCCGCTGTATCAGCCGCCAGCGATTCGCTCTCCATCTACGTGGAGATTGCGTCGCTCAACTGGCACGGCGATATTCCCATCAATCGCGCCGAACCGCGTTTCTTCCGGCTTCGCAGCGGTCGTGCGAACAGCAGCGACGAGACTGTCGGTGATAGCGGCGGCGGCGGTGGCGGTGGTTTCATCGCCGACATCCAGGTGCAGCGAGGTTGCCGTGTAGTCACACTGCGCTCGTTTGTCGAGGTTCAGAACAACTTACAGATGCCGGTCACCGTGTACCATCACAGCTGCGCCAGTCAAGAGCGGCTGGTCAGCGACACGGTCGTTCAGCCGGGACAACGAGCCCCGCTCTCACTGGCCGCAGTCACCAGCAACTTGCCCGAACTGTTTTTCAGCTGCGGCGTCGACTACACCGTCACGGCGCAACCGTTCGCCTGGCGTCCTCTGCTGGTCGCACCGTCGCTGAACCGCGTGCTGACGTGCGAGCGACGGGGCGGCTCCTCTGCGGCGGCGACGGACGGCGAGTCAGCGCCGGCGTCCTTGTGTGTGGTGTGCGACGGCCGCGTGCTGCCCGTGCTGTTTGAAGGCACGCGCTCGCGCACAATCACCAGTCGCAGTTTGCTGCTGACACTGCGTCCATTCGCGCTGCTCAACAATCTGTTGCCCGTGCCGGTGATGTGTGTGTTTGACGGACGTGGCGAGGAGGATGGCGACGGAGACAGCGTTCCGCCGGGCACCAGTCGTCACCTGCCCTCCGCCAGACCCGGCCTCACCATCACGCTGCGCATTGACAATTACCTCGGCCGTCGCTGGGCTGCCAGTCAGAAACTGCAGTCGCAACCGGCCGCAATCACCGTGTGGAACTTTTTGTCGACCGACGACCAACGCTGTGTTCAGCTGGCGTTGGGCGTGCACACTGTGGTTGTCGATGGATCGCTGCAGATGTCGCTGTACGCTCCGTTCTGGATGGTCAACCAGACAGGTCGTCAGTTGACCTATCAGCCGGCGGGCAGCGGAGACGAGAACACGTGGGTTCATCACCCGGCCGACTACAGCGAACCCATAATGTTCTCGTTCGAACACAAACAGTTCTTCTCCAAGAAGAAGATTTGCGTGCGCGTCGACGATTCTCAATTCTCGGACAGTTTCTCGCTGGACTCGGTGGGCAGTTCTGGTCGCGTTGAATGTGCCGCCACCGCACAGAAGCAGCGGTACACTTTGAGCGTGCAGATCTCCAGTAGATCAGGGCTGACTCGCCAGGTTCTGATGTTGCCCGGTTTTGTGGTGCTAAACAACGCGCCGTTCGACGTAGAGCTGGGTCAATGTGCGTCGCAGGACGACTGCGAGAACGTGCGTCACTGGACACAGGTGCCGAGTGAGCAATGTTTGCCCGTGTGGCCCGCCAGTCACGCGCAACGTCTACTGTTTGTGTGCCGCGTGCGTGACTGCCACACGGACACATTGCACTCCACGGCTGCGTTCAGCTGCGACAGCACGATGCAGTGTCTGCTGCCATTGGCCAGCCATCATGGCGGAGTGCATGTGGACGTGCAGGTGTCTGAGTGGTCGACCAGCCTTACACTGGCCGCCTACGAGGACGGCATGGCCGCCGTGCGCGTGGTCAACGACACTCGCCACTGGCACGTCACGTTCGGCCAGCAAGGTGTTCAGAAGCGCCACACACTGCGACCGCGCGAGACTCGGCTGTTTGGCTGGCCGACGCCGAGCAGCGAGCGACTGCTCAGCTGGTCTTGCGCCGGACATCAGCAGGACGGAGTGAGCCTGACACGCGACGACGTGGCCGACTTCGGCGTGGCGCCGGAGTTGACCGATGACGACGGTGGCGCGGCGCACATCTCTCAGCGACTCTACTGCGTCAGCTTCCTGCACGGCAAGCAGCGCACGCTGGTGTTCACGGCCGATGTGGCGGTGGCGGTGCGTAGTCAGAACGCCGTCGAGTTGGAGCGCATCGACAGTCAGGTGAGTGTGCAGCTGGAGAGCGTCGGAGTGTCGCTGGTCAACGACGTGGCTCGCTGTGACGTGCTCTACTTGGGCATCAGCAGTTCGGGAGTGTTGTGGGAGGGTCAGAAGCAGGGCGGTCGTCGGTTTCGTCCGCTGTCGCAAGAGTGTTGCGCCGCCCTGGAAACTACCTACGCTGCCTACCTGACACGCCTGAGCGTCGACACGTCCACCTCGCCTGTGGCACCGGTGAATGTGGCCGGCGGCAAGTTGGACGTCGACTTTGACACGATGATCATGAGGAAACCTCTGGCGCGACGCCTCCGCAGGACGTTCTTGAGCGGTGTGTGGTTGCAGCTGAGTTCGTCACAACACCACCGCCAACTGCATGTCAAACTGCACCGACTACAGCTAGACAACCAGCTAGTGGACTGCGTGTTCCCGGTGGTCGTGTCGCAGGTGCAACTGCCTCCGTCAGTGGTGGGCGACAGCGGCCCGCGACCGTTCCTCGAGGTGTCGGTCGTGGAGCGGATGGCAGCGGCGCAGGCGGGCGTCACGCAGTTCAAGTACTTCAAGATGCTGATGCAGGAGTTTCACATCAAGCTCGACCACGGCTTCTTGAGAGCTGTGCTGGCGTTCTTCAACAGTGATGGCGGCGTCGACCGGCTCGAGATGTTCGCCAAGGACATGAGCGACGTGACCAAGCCGTTGTGCGACCGAGTGGCGCTGCGCCGCCAAGAACAGGTGCGTCACTTCTACGACTACCTGCACTTCTCACCGATCAAGGTGCACGTGAGCTTCTCGATGACCGGCGGAGGAGGCGGCGGTGAGAATGAGCAGCAGCCAGGAGGAGCAGGAAGTCAGCTGGCGTCTGGCTTCCTCGAACTGCTGTTGCAGAGCGTCGGCGTGACCATCACCGAGATCCAGGACGTCGTGTTCAAGCTGGCCTACTTTGAGCGGCGCTATGTGTTTCTGGGTAACAGCGATTTGCTGGCTCAGGTGCAGACGCACTACGTCGGCCAGGCCATCAAGCAGCTGTACGTGCTCATCCTCGGCCTCGACGTGATAGGCAATCCGTTCGGTCTGGTCGTGGGACTGAAGGAGGGCGTGTCGGATCTTTTCTATGAGCCGGTGCAGGGCGCCATCCAGGGTCCAGGCGAGTTTGCCGAGGGCCTGGCGCTAGGTGTCAAGAGTCTGCTGAGTCACGCGGTGGGAGACACGGCTGCCTCCGTGTCCCGCATCACAGGCACGCTGGGCAAGGGCATCGCGGCTCTCACACTCGACGACGAGTACAAGCGGCGACGACGCGAGCAGCTCAGCCGGCAGCCGACTAACTTGGCGGCCGGTCTGGCACGTAGCGGACACGGGCTTGTGATGGGCGTGTTTGACGGCGTGTCGGGCGTCATAATGAAGCCGATTGAAGGTGCACAGGAGGGCGGCACGCTCGGTTTTGTCAAGGGAGTGGGTGTGGGGGTGGCCGGTCTGTTTGTACGTCCCGTGTCTGGCGTGGTCGACTTCGCCAGCGGCTCGTTGAACGCCGTCCGTCGCAGCGTCGACGCTCAAAACGCCGCACAACGACTCAGACCTGCGCGCCATTTCCGCGCCGATGGAGTACTGCGCCCGTACATCCGCCATGAAGCCGAAGGTGCGGCTGTGCTGCATCAGCTAGACAAGGGCCGCTACACGAGCACAGACCAGTACGTGGCGCACTGCACGTGCACAACCGGCCGGCACCAACTGCTGCTTCTCACCGACCTGCGATTGTTGCTAGTCAACATGTGTGCCCTGCTCGGCAACTGGCAGACCAACTGGACGTTGATGCTGCGTGATATGCCGTCACGTGCATCCGTCACGCTCGCCACGCTCAATGTGCCGCTGCAGGCGAGCAAGCAGGGTCTGTTTCAGTTGTTCGGCAAGTCTGCGGCTAACAAGCAAATCCCGTTGGCCGACTCGACCACTGCAAACTGGATGCTCGCCAAAATTAACGAGGCTATCGATCAAATGAAGTGAGTGTCGCAAAAAAGCGCCAGGGAACGTGCATATACCCTTCATGTTCCCTCATCTGCGCTTTAATCACGAAACCTGCACAAAGACTAACATTATATTGTCGAGTTTATATTGCCCATGGGAGGTAGATGTAGGTTTTTTGCTCGTGGAATTCAGCTATGCACGTATTAAATGCTTATATTTTGAGATGCTTATATTTTGTCGCTTGATTGGGAATCTGTGATCGTTTACAATAATAAAAACTCACACGTGTGAAGTGCTTATGGTTGGCTCTGGAAGAGTAACAATTTCCCGAATAATTCAACATTCCCTAGTTACTTCTAATGATTAATTATTTAATTATTAATAATTAATTAATTAATTAATAATTGCTTTTGATGAGTTACTTTTTCTGGAACATTTCCATCCTGCGGCCCAATAAGAATAAAACGTTGTGTTTGAGACTTTTTGAAGTTTGGACCGCATTGGAAGTTTGGACGTGAACATATGCTTTTCTTTTTTTAGTTCTTAGAAAAACGTTATACAATTTATCAGCTTAGATAAATTTCACAGTATGTGATTAACTGAAGCCTTGAACGTCTCAAATCCATCGCCATCTGAGACAATATCTACCAAACAGGCGCCGAAACGATAAACTTTATATTGGTTAACCAAAATAAACTCTCCAAACACACACACACACAATGTCGAGACACGTGACATCCATCAGAACCGTCCTCCGCACGTTAAATCGACAATAAATAATGCCTCGCAGATTTAATAAACAAACAACCACAAAAAAACGTGCAAGGACTGAACAATGGCACGTACAAACCCATGAATCAAACGCTTACACACACATACACAGAGTGCAAATGAAAAGGAATAAAATCGTAATGGACACAGTAGTGACACAGTAGTGCACGTGGTACATGGGGTACATGGGGTACACCAGCCAACCTCCCCGCCAATCAACACACACACACAAATGCATTTTCAATTTCAATTTGCACATGACCACATCAAGACTAGACATCTGTGTGTGTGAGTGTGTGTTTGTTTGTGCGTGTGTGTGTGCGTGTGCATGTGTGTGTGAGTGTGTGTTTGTTTGTGCATGTGTGTGTGTGTGTGCATGTGTGTGTGTGTGTGCATGTGTGTGAAAGTGTGTGTGTGTGTGCATGTGTGTGTGTGTGTTTGTGCATGTGTGTGTGTGAGTGTGTGTGTTTGTGAGAGAGAGAGAGAGTGTGTGTGTTTGTGAGAGAGAGAGTGTGTGTGTTTGTGAGAGAGAGAGTGTGTGTGTTTGTGAGAGAGAGAGAGTGTGTGTGTGTGTTTGTACATGTGTGTGTGTGTGTTTGTACATGTGTGTGTGTGTGTGTGTTTGTGCATGTGTGTGTGTGTGTGTGTGTGTGTTTTTGAGTGTGTGTGTGTTTGTGCATGTGTGTGTGTGAGAGAGAGATAGAGTGTGTGTGTGTGTGTCTATGCATGTGTGTGAGTGTGTGTGCATGTGTGTGTGTGTGTTCATGTGTGTGCATGTGTTTGTGTGTATGTAGCAACCAACACACGCGCATACACTCCCGGCCCGGCATTTGTGTTGTTGAGGCGACGTTCTATATGTTGCCTGGAATCTGGTCAGAAGACATGGCGGAGTGACGCGAGCTCATGTACCACACGGTGTCCTTGTAGATGAACCACATGTTGGACGACCACAGAAACACGTTGAGAAAGCCCAGTATCTGCCGAGAACAGAAACGCGGGAGCTGACCGTGAATTTGCTCTCAACTTAAGGGTTGTTTTGTGGATGTGTGTGGGATAGGTAATGCCCTCGCGCGCCCGTCTATTAGTAGAAGTTAAAGACCTAAGTGACAGTTGCTACACGAGAAGAAGCCGAAGCTTATGAACACACAGGTGTGTCCCGTGCAGCTCGCTGCCACCACAGAACCGACCCTCTCCACACTATGGCGCCACAAGGACGGAAGACGTATTAGAGAGGGTCACCGCCCCAGAATGCATGACACAACACATGACTGATATCTGGTACCATCATTTTCTGCTGGGTGGACAGGGGCTGTGGGATTGTAGAACTCGCCCAATGAAATTCTCCTACGCCGGGATTTGAACCACGGACCTCCTGCTTGTGAGGCGGCTGTGCTACCACTACACCACGCAGTCTAACAATTATCTGAATAATCGCTGAGATTGCTCCATTGAACATCAACGTATCAATCAACAAACACACAGTCGCACTACAAATCACGACATTAAAACAAAAACACTATCAAATACTCGCGTGCATGACCACACAAGAATACACGAACAAACACAAACACAAACGATCAAACACGCTAACTTCTACCAGACAGCAAGGACGATGTAGCAAAGACAGCACAACTAGTGTGTTTTAATGTCGATCAAAATGTTCAGCTCGAAAATCCCCGTCCCGCCTGGGATTCGAACCCACGACACCGCTGGATGCAGCTAGAGCGGCACTCACCAGAGATACGTTCAGCTTGGCGAAATTCCCGCTGAGGTCGGCGTCTGGCTGGAAATAGCACGTGACGGCGTGCGGTGACTGCAGAGTGTTGCACAGCGCCGCCACCCACAGTGAAGGATCAGCAGCGCCCTTCATCACGCGCACTCCGTCGGCCCACGCGCACGAGCCGGCGAACAATAGCACACCCACCGCCCCGTGCACCCCGAAATCCTACCGCACGACACACACACACACACACAAATTTACTGGCGAGCGTATGAGATGACTTGGTAGAATTGTGGGCGGTGCTCAAGAAATAAGTGCAGTGAGACAAAATGATGTGATCACAACAAGCAAGAATATTGTCAGTGAAAGTAGTGAATGATCAGGTACAACATGCTCAATGAAATACCAATACGACAACGGAGAACAAAAAAGAAAATGAAGAATAAGAGAATGAGGAATAATAGAATAGAGAATGAGGAATAAGAGAATGAGGAATAAGAGAATAGAGAATGAGGAATAAGATAATAGAGAATGAGGAATAAGAGAATAGAGAATGAGGAATAAGATAATAGAGAATGAGGAATAAGAGAATAGATAATGAGGAATAAGAGAATAGAGAATGAGGAATCAGAGAATGAGGAATAAGAGAATAGAGAATGAGGAATAAGAGAATGAGGAATAAGAGAATAGAGAATGAGGAATAAGAGAATAGATTAGAAGACAATGAAGATAGCACGTTGTGAGCCGGGCTCGCTTCCTATGCTATCAGCCTGTTGAACACACACACACACATGCAAGAAAAGGCAAGCGCAAGTACGCACAATGCTGGCGGCCCGGGACATGACATATTCATCGGCCCGACTGGCGTAGAAGAGAAGCAGGGCGGCCGACAAGAACATGCACACCACTCCGACGGCCACGTAGAAGCGCGAGTCAGACACGGCGTTGCCCTGGTAGTTGAAGGTCACCTGGTGTTGCAGCGACTTGTTGCCGACACACAAGTCCACCGAGTCAGACTGGTGATCCAAACTGCGACACACATATGTATATGTAATACACTGATATGTAAGCGCCGCTTGTCACAACAACCACTACTGGGCCAGAACCCGGCCGAGGAGAATTTCGGTTTGAGCGAATTCTATAATCCAACAGCCCCTGTTCACCCAGCAGTAAATGATGGTACCAGATATCAGTCATGAGTTGTGTCATGCATTCTGGGGAGATGGTCCTCTCTAATACGTCTTCAGTCCTTGTGGCGTCATAGCGTGGAGAGGGTCGGTTCTGCGGTGGTAGCGAGCTGCACGGGACACACCTGTGTGTGTTCATAAGCTTCGACTTCTTCCCGTGTAGCAGTTGTCACTTGAGGTCTTCAACATTTAACCTTTAGCACAACGGCTCATTCTTCTGCTGGTGTGTGAGTGTGTGTGAGGTGTGTGAGTGTGTGTGTGAGTGTGTGTGTGAGTGTGTGTGTGTGTGTGTGTGTGAGTGTGTTATCCAGTGTGGCAGTCAGCAAATGCACGAGCTTGAAGCCGCCGCCTGGCAAGGGTCAGTGAGGGCAGAACAACACTCACTCGAACGGGTAGGCCAGCGTGTGGTTGATGACGGTCGTTTTGTTGCAGTGAGACGAGGCGGCGTGGAACGAGAAGCGCGTGCTAAAGCCGGACGTGGTGGCAAACGCCACAATGGCGAAAAACTGACCAACACAGACACAAACACACACAGACACACACACACACAAACACACACAGACACACACAAACACACACAGACACACACATACAAACACAAACACATACACACACACACAAACACAAACACACACAGACACACACATACAAACACAAACACATACAAACACAGACACACACAAACACAGACACACACAAACACATACACACACAAACACAGACACACAAACACAGACACACACAAACACACACAGACACACACATACAAACACAAACACATACACACACACACACAAACACAAACACACACAGACACACACATACAAACACAAACACAAACACAAACACATACAAACACAGACACACACAAACACAGACACACACAAACACAGACACACACAAACACAGACACACAAACACAGACACACACAAACACAGACACACCAGAGTCGTGAAGATAGTCGCATTTTCAGAGTGTACTCAATGTGACAGGCACGGAAAACACTGAATATTCCACAACACGATACAGAATAAATACGAAGCATAAGCGAGCAATGAGGAGCGTTGATGAATGACGCAGACACTCACAAACTGCAAAACCTTCATGAATCCACGCGGCTCCTTGATCACTTCGAAATTCATCGCTGAATGACAAATTCAGCCACGTACGATCCCAAGACGGTGTAACAGCTGGTAAAAAGCGTATAAACGAATTACTATATGTATTCATGACAATTGTCGCCTCATGCGCAGAATGACAGAAAATATCATGACACAAATATAACAGGTAAAAATATAAACACAATAAAAGCGTTTGATGGGTGAAGTCAAACAGCAAAAAACATTTAAATCATAGATAAATGTTGCATGACAAAAACAATTGGTTCAATTACTTCACGTAAAACCACGCCCAGTAACATACCGGAAAATGGCATGCAAAAACTACAAAACACCGTACACGAAATTAAACGATGAAGCTAAGACCCAATTTTATCCCCAAAAAATTGAAATAACTCGCAGTATTATTGTACCACACCATGCAACAGGTATCAAATACCTGTTGATTACACAGGTAAACAAACAATATAATAAAACAAATCAAAATATTTCTAACAAAAATATACCTACCACGCAGATATATAGTAGTTATAAGCTTAGTATATGCAGAGATAAAAAACAATTAATCCACCCGAATAAAAGCGTGGCATTCGCTCGCACACACAAGAGTTGCCAATATAAATTGATAACTCTTCCAGATGTTTTCAATTATGACTAAATATATATACAATTGAGATATTTCAAATCTCGTTCATGGGCGTAAATTTATATCCCAAAAAAATATCAACATTTTTAATGACTACCATCAAGCATCAGTGTTAAAAATTGACTTGGCGAAATGCAGCGGCCCTCATATTGCTATGGCCCGCTTTTGGGCCCACGAAGGCTGAAGTCCCCCAAAAAACGTTTCCATCAATTTCTCATAATCAAGAAGCTCACTAAACGATGTCAAGCAAAATATTTTTCTGTATACTTTTTTGATATAAGCATTATCGCAAAGACGTTCTACATGACTGACGTTAAAAGACATTTACATAACTGATCGCCCTAAAAAAACTAATTCAACCCTTCCCCCAAGATTGAGTTCTGTGTCCGCCACTGGGCAATATCAACATTTGTTATTCATCATCAATATACACTGTACTTTGTGTCTATCAAATATTCAGCAGGATTTTTGAAGGTACAATTACATATGTTATTATGCACCAAAACAACATGCAGACTCGGCAGTGCCAAAAATGAGCAGTCACGTGTATTTTCCACTGACAATATTTCATATGCAAATGAACACCGAATTAAACGACATCAAGCGAAACTACCAAGCACAACTACAAGTCTACTATATACATATATAACTTTGAAAAACTACATCTTAATCAAACACACATATTTACACACACACAGACACACACACACACTCACACAATATGTCATACACAACGGTACAACACTACACTACAAAGCTAGACTGGAGTGCAGGGCAATGTCTGGTGGAATCCTGAGAGAAAAAGATCAACAAGGCGTGCCATCACGTGAGAGATCACGAGATAGGCAACTACTGCACACGCGACATCGTGTCAAACAGCGACTCGTCGGCACACATGGGTTCACTGGGGTCACGCGCCCCAGCTCGTGCAGGTCGCGACAATGACTCGGCTCTTGCACGATGACAACTGGACAAAATAGAAGGTCTGCACGCACGCACACACATACACATTGTTATTCTACTTTATTGCCTTGTGATTGTATTATATTAATTTAGTTCCTCACTATATTTGATTTAAACAAGTCCTAAAAGAAGCTTCGGCTTATAGGACTTTGTCACTGTGCTATACGATTATTTTTCACATGGATGTGCTCATATGTATGAGTGACAATAAACCTAAACAATCAAACAAACAACCAAACACACACATTAACGCACACACACACACATATACATCAACAAATACAGACACAGATTAACGCACATACACACACACATACATTAACGCACATAGACACAAATACACACACAGACGCACTACCACACACAGACAACACATACACAGAGACGCAATGATACACACATACACACAGACACCTACATTAACACAAACAGACGGATACACACACACACACACACAAACACACACCTACATTAACACACACATACACCTACATTAACACACACACAGACGCACTGACGCACCTGGCATCGCTGAGAGTCCACTGTGAGTTGGCTGAGTTGAAGGTGGTTGAGTGGCCGGCGGTGGCTGATTTATCGGCCAGTTGTCGCCGCCGACGCAGCAGTTTGAAGCCGCCGACCGCCAAAACGCCAGCTACTAGCAGCACCAGCTCCAGACACACTGCCGTGAGCAGGGCGTCGTACTGCGCCGCTGATACACACACTCCATCCACACTGGCTGTTGATGAGATTGCCGCTGCTGTGGCGGCAGAGTCCGCTGCTGAGGCCGTCTTCATCTCATCGCGCGTGTAGTACACCTTCACAACCATTATGTACACAAACCAAACACACACAAATCAACACACACACACACACAAATCAACACACACACATTACATTACACTAAGACTTTTACATAGCGATTATCATTCGAGGAAATCAAAATCGCGCGCACACACACATACACACACGGATACAAACACGAAATAGACTAGCACACATTTACATACGCACAAAACAAACAAAATTACCACACACACACATAAATTAAACACATACACACATAGCACAGACAACCCATTAGACTATTAGGAAATCATTAGACCTTATAATCATTACTGGTATATACATTGCTATTAAGACACACACAACACAGACATAGATCGAGAGGAAATATAGACAAGCGCTTGAGAGGTGGAACGGCACGAAAACATGGGCAGCACGGTTGATGTTTTAGAGCCCCAGCAGAACAATTAGACGGCAGAATAGTCAGAGTAACTAAAACACTCAGCAGAAGACACACGCACGGAAATATTGCACTATTAGATGTACATGTTGCGTCGTAATCAATATCTATGTTGATCAAGTGGCAGCTAGAAGGAGGGACTCATGAGAAACCACCAATAATTGCATCAATAATTACATCAATAATTACATCAATAATTACATCAATAATTGCATGAATAATTACATCAATAATTACATCAATAATTGCACAAATAGTTGCATAAATAATTGCCCCAATAATTGCACCAGTAATTGTATCAATGATTACATCAATAATTACATCAATAATTACATCAATAATTGCATGAATAATTGCATGAATAATTGCATGAATAATTGCATTAATATTTACATAAGTAATTGCACCAATAAT
This sequence comes from Sacculina carcini, assembly GCA_916048095.2. Lineage (NCBI taxonomy): Eukaryota > Metazoa > Arthropoda > Thecostraca > Sacculinidae > Sacculina > Sacculina carcini. Next base: position 9,515,048 of record OU696576.1, read on the forward strand.
TACATCAATAATTACATCAATAATTACATCAATAATTACATCAATAATTACATCAATAATTACATCAATAATTGCACAAATAGTTGCATAAATAATTGCCCCAATAATTGCACCAGTAATTGTATCAATGATTACATCAATAATTGCATCAATAATTACATCAATGTTGTTTGTAATTGGTGCACTTGAGTAATCGCGCGTATAAGTCAGTTTTCAGCTCCAAGTAAACATGTTCACTCAACCCGACTCAAAACAAACACGCATATAACAACGCACTGACACTGCACATTGTCAAAGACGGCCGAATTGAAGCTCAAAACTGGCAGTTGGCATCACTCACACTGATCAGACGCCGAATATGCTGCTCGGGGTCATCCTCCTCGTCCAGCTCACCCGAGGAGTCCGGCTGCTCGGCAAGCAGCGAGCGACGTCTGCGACGGCCAAACGACACCTCCTGTCTGCCGTCGACCGCACAGGCCGCCTGCCACACATCAGCACGCGCGCGACACTCAAACAAAATGTGGCATCATAATTGAAACCAGCAGCAAATTATCAATGAGAAAATGAGCTAATATTCAGCCTGATGTCTAGGCTAAATGTGTAAGGATTCAAGAACAATAAAAAAGCTAATTTATAAAAACGCTTAAAAACCCACAAAAACGTTTCTATATTTTTCGTATATTTTAGGTTAGGTTAAGTTTAGTGTTCTAATATAATGTGCTGCCTTTGCAGGAGGCGAGGGACTGGAAGAAATTCGTTAAATCAAATTTTCTCAATCTAAAGTTCTTGATTCCTTGCACATTTAACGTCAACCTCCGCCTGGAATTCATGTTCTACATAAGAATGTAAAAAGCTAGAATAAAAACGACAGAACAACTCCATAAGCTTGTCCTGATTTCTCCTGGAATGGCTTTCTTGCTTGTGTACTGGATATTTTTTTAAAGTACGTTAATATTTGTGTAGACGCCAATGATAATTCTCGCCGAACAGGAGGCTGAGAAATCGGCCCAAACTCGGCAGTGGTCTCACCGGGCGACATTGCTGACGACACGGCCTCACTGTGGCCTCAAACAGCAGGTAGTTCGACTGAGGGATCTTGAAGGCGTTGAAGCGTGCCTCGAGTCCGTTGGTATCCTGTGCCACGGACAGAGCCGGAAACAAGCGCGGATCCGTCGGACATCTGAGCACACACACACACACAAACATACACATAAGACTTACTATATTCCGGCTCGACGGGCAAATCAAGCCAGGTAAATGACGACAAACTAGACAAAAACTTATTTATTTCCACTTTGATAATGAAAAAACAACATTAATACAACTAATATATGTGTACATAATAAAAACAACACTTGCCAAATGGTATATACATAAATGAAAAACAATAATATATATGTTCATTTATTCAATTAATTATAACAAGACTAACACACGAAATAAATTATTTCCCCAAGATTTTTGCGTTTTTTTTCCTTTCACCCTCTGGTTTTATCAGTGATCACCGCATTGATCGTTTTGTTTCAGCAAGCGACACGACAATACCCGCGCCAAAAACACCAGCTGATCTCACTGTGAGATCACTGTGAGATCACGCGATGATCACTGACCCGGCATCGTCGATCAGCTGGACGGATCGGCCCGAGTAAGGATCACGGGCGATCACATTGTAGGCGAACACGTCGGACACCAGGTTGGCTCCCGCCTGTGTCTCCAGACGAAAGAGCAGCGGATCCCCGACAGCAATGGCCGTTGTCGGACGACCCTCGTACACGATCGACAAGCGCACGCGCGAGTCCAGCACCTCACGTGCCGGCAGGTCAATGACCGGAGTCAGCTGACCCGGACTGACACACATACAAACACACACACACACACACACGATTGTGAGTGCACAAGTTTCTGCAGAATAACTTGTAAATCGGCTTGCATTTTAAAATGTATGTGATGGTTTAATGCTATAAATTGTTTAGTTAATAACATATAAAATATCCTTCTCATACTTAATTATATTTAAGCTGTTGAGCTTCAATTACCCTTCCGGTTTTTATTTAATAACACTTTATAACACTGTTAAATTGTATGATGCAAAAATACATGAATGAATAAATGCAATATATTTGTTGAAATTGCCGATTTTGTTGCTCTGAAACCAATACAATTTCTATGTCCGCTCTTTCTTACTCCATACGAATTTGTGTGGGTAAAATGGATATATGTATACCCATCGACAAATTGGCTGGGGGTATGAATATGCAATTATACACCCCGATAATTCTGCTGAGTTCAGTTCATTGGCATACTATAATCAAAATCAGCATAGCAAAAAAATAATACACGAAAAATGTATACAATTACAAATATGTGAAAAAATATATTTTAGGTAATATACTTTTCATTGACGTATGTGTGTTGTAATTGAATAGGCTGAAAATAGTTGAGGGTCCGATGCAATTGACCAACTGAGTCAACTTTGAACACTAATGCATGATGGCTGTCATCCCCCCCGAGCCTCGACACAAATATACACCCCTGTACCCCTCTAATATTCCGGCAGCTTCATTTTGGGAACACACAACCGGCCCTCATCACAGTGAGGCAGTTTATAATACCTGGCTGATATATAACCCTCATCACAATGAACAGTTTATAATACCTGGCTGATATATAACCCTCATCACAATGAGGTAGTTTATAATACCTGGCTGATATATAACCCTCATCACAATGAACAGTTTATAATACCTGGCTGATATATAACCCTCATCACAATGAGGCAGTTTATAATACCTGGCTGATATATAACCCTCATCACAGTGAGGCAGTTAATAATACCTGGCTGATATATAACCCCCATCACAGTGAGGCAGTTTATAATACCTGGCTGATATATAACCCTCATCACAATGAACAGTTTATAATACCTGGCTGATATATAACCCTCATCACAATGAGGCAGTTGATAATACCTGGCTGATATATAACCCTCATCACAATGAGGCAGTTAATAATACCTGGCTGATATATAACCCTCATCACAATGAGGCAGTTAATAATACCTGGCTGATATATAACCCTCATCACAATGAACAGTTTATAATACCTGGCTGATATATAACCCTCATCACAGTGAGGCAGTTTATAATACCTGGCTGATATATAACCCTCATCACAATGAACAGTTTATAATACCTGGCTGATATATAACCCTCATCACAGTGAGGCAGTTTATAATACCTGGCTGATATATAACCCTCATCACAGTGAGGCAGTTAATAATACCTGGCTGATATATAACCCCCATCACAGTGAGGCAGTTTATAATACCTGGCTGATATATAACCCTCGTCACAATGAACAGTTTATAATACCTGGCTGATATATAACCCTCATCACAGTGAGGCAGTTTATAATACCTGGCTGATATATAACCCTCAACACAATGAGGTAGTTTATAATACCTGGCTGATATATAACCCTCATCACAATGAACAGTTTATAATACCTGGCTGATATATAACCCTCAACACAATGAGGTAGTTTATAATACCTGGCTGATATATAACCCTCATCACAATGAACAGTTTATAATACCTGGCTGATATATAACCCTCGTCACAATGAGGCAGTTTATAATACCTGGCTGATATATACCCCTCATCACAATGAGGCAGTTTATAATACCTGGCTGATATATAGCCCTCATCACAGTGAGGCAGTTTATAATACCTGGCTGATATATAACCCTCATCACAATGAACAGTTTATAATACCTGGCTGATATATAACCCTCATCACAATGAGGCAGTTTATAATACCTGGCTGATATATAACCCTCATCACAATGAGGTAGTTTATAATACCTGGCTGATATATAACCCTCGTCACAGTGAACAGTTTATAATACCTGGCTGATATATAACCCTCATCACAGTGAGGCAGTTTATAATACCTGGCTGATATATAACCCTCATCACAGTGAGGCAGTTTATAATACCTGGCTGATATATAACCCTCGTCACAGTGAACAGTTTATAATACCTGGCTGATATATAACCCTCATCACAGTGAGGCAGTTTATAATACCTGGCTGATATATAACCCTCATCACAATGAACAGTTTATAATACCTGGCTGATATATAACCCTCGTCACAATGAGGCAGTTAATAATACCTGGCTGATATATAGCCCTCATCACAGTGAGGCAGTTTATAATACCTGGCTGATATATAACCCTCATCACAATGAACAGTTTATAATACCTGGCTGATATATAACCCTCATCACAATGAACAGTTTATAATACCTGGCTGATATATAGCCCTCATCACAGTGAGGCAGTTAATAATACCTGGCTGATATATAACCCTCGTCACAATGAACAGTTTATAATACCTGGCTGATATATAACCCTCATCACAATGAGGCAGTTAATAATACCTGGCTGATATATAACCCTCAACACAGTGAGGCAGTTAATAATACCTGGCTGATATATAGCCGGATGTGACGACGGCCTCGCCCGGCCCGTGTACGTAGCAGGTTAAGTTGTAGCGCTTGTCGAACCTGGTCTGTACGTACTCACTGAACTGAACCACCACTATGTTGTTCATACTGTCTCCGTTCTGATATATTTAGACACACACACACACATATATACATACATAGATACACACACACATATACACACACACATCGTATATGCAATACAAGTTATTTGTGTAAAAAGCAAGAAAATACACAAACACACACATACACACTGACACTGACACACACACACACATTGACACACAAACCAACAATGACACACACATACACACTGACACATACACACAAAAACACTGTCACACACTCACTGACACACATACACTCGCTGACATACACTCACTGACACACTCACTGACACATGTATACTGACACACACACACACACACCAACACACACTGACACACACACACATTCATACACACACTGACACACACACACACATTCATACACACACACACTCATACACACACTGACACACACTGACGCTGACACACACATACAAACACTGACACACACACAAACACAAACACTGACACACACACATTCACAAACACACGCTGACGAAAACACACACACACGCACACACACACACACTGGCACGCACACAAGCACACACTGACACTGACATACATTACATTACATTACATTAAGACATTTATATCGCGCTTTTCACCCGAGGGTCTCAAAAGCGCTCACACACACACACACACACACACACACACACACACACACACACACACACACACACACACACACACACACACACACACACACACACTCAAGCACAAGAGTCATACACATACACAATCACGAACATACACAATCACCTACATACACACACACACACACACACACACACACACACACACACACACACAAAACAAACAAGTACATATACGCACAAACACAGACACACTCACGTTTACATACTCAAAAAGGCAAAAATACAAACGCACATACATATTGAATAAGATAGCACAGCAGACATACAGCACAGGATACAACACAAAATACAACACATTAAGACAACACAGCAGGCATACAACGACATACACTCAGATTGACAAATCACAACACAATAGACACACAAATACAAACCAGAAAACACAACATATCAGACATACAATGAAACACATAGACAGACACATAAACACATAACACATAGACACATAACACTGACATACTGACACATACACACACTGACACTGTCACTGATACACTGAGACACTGACACTGAAACTGATACACTTACACACTGATACACACTGACACATTGATACACTACCACACTGATACACTGATGCACTAACACACTGATACACTAACACACTGATACACTAACACACTGATACACTAACACACTGATACACTGATACACTGTCACACTGATACACTGATACAATGATACACTAACACACTGATACACTGATACAATGATACACTGACACACTAACACACTGATACACTAACACACTGATACACTAACACACTGATAAACTGATACACTGACACTGATACACTAACACACTGATACACTGACACTGATACACTAACACACTGATACACTAACACACTGATATACTGATACACTAATACACTGATACACTGATACACTAATACACTGATACACTGATACACACTGATACACTGACACTGATACACTAACACACTGACACACTCATACACTGACACACTGATACAATGATACACTGATACACTGATACACTAACACACTGACACACTAACTCACTGATACACTGATACACTGACACACTGATACACTGATACACTGATACACTGACACACTGATACACTGACACACTGATACACTAACACATTGATACACTGATACACTGACATACTGACACTAACACTGAAACTGATACACTGACAAACACACATTGACACACAAACAAACAATGACACGCACTCATACACTCACTGACACTGACACACTGACACTGAGACACGCACCGTGAGAGTGCCGCACGAGGGAGATTGTTGGTGTGCGGTGATGGTGAGCGTGGTGGTCGTATCACCGCGGCCCACCACACGACACGTATCATAGTGACGGAACGTGTAGATACGACCGTAGAATGGAGCTGATGAAGTCAACATGAACCTCATGCCGTCCTCATCACACGTGGCACGAACTACACCACACCCACATACACACACACACATACACATCCATACACAATTGTTAATAATTGATAGGTTTTTTGTCTAGAAACTAAAATTATATTATCATATTCGCCGTCGGACTCAGAGAGAGTACACGTTCATTTCCTAGAAAAGTGTCTGTTCGTGTTGTTTAAGCTGACATATTTCTTCTGACATCCTAATTCCTCATCTGATTATATAGTGAACAAAAACATCAAATATCCCTGAGTTCAATTCTGGCTTGATAAGCCGTAATATTCCCCTCAAGTGCTTGATCCCGTTATTCAGGTCTGTATTATCCAGTGTGTAGTACAGTCAGACATGGCGATATAAGACGCCAGTTGGGGGCGAAAAAATACCCCCGCGTTGTTGCATCTGATTTCGCCGATTATACAGATTTGACTGTATCTTATTTTGACCTCGTGGTACGCGAGGATAATACAGAATTTTGCGTGTTTCTCAGTGAAATAAAGACAAATATTTACACCAATGATTAAATCAATTTTTCTTACATTTTTAACTATTGAAAAAAGGTTAAAAAAAGGTTATATATATCCTAAATTTGGGGTCCAAGACCTATCGCCCTATCAAGACCTATCGCCCTATCAAGACCTAGATGTTTGACTGTATATTAAGTGATGAATGGTTGGCCGACCTTCTCCGCCCTCGCTGCTGACTTGTGCCGTGCCAGACAGGTGCCTAATGTCGTCGGTGATGCTGTTACCACCAATCACCGCCGCCCCCGAGGAGGACGACGAGGAGGTGGAGAACTGCTGTCTGCCTGCTCCCATGGCGAACTGGCCCTGTAGCAGGTGGTTGGCGCCGAAATGATGTGGCTCATTGCCGCTCACACTTGTCGTGACAGAGTTGGCGAGAGACGGAGTGAGGCGGCCTGACGAACAATGCTCGTGCAAATCTCGCTCGTAGAAGTCGTAGTCGCGGTTCTGCTCGTAGCTGCTGTCTGGCTGACTGGCGGCTGGCTGGCTCGACGGCGCGTGCAGCATGGGCGAGACACGCACGTCGCTCAACTCGCAGTTGTCCAGCGAGGCCGTTGACTCGGATGAGCTGCACAAAACAAGCGTGATTATATCCAAACTAGCGTGTACCACTGTCATTCAAACTGCATTAAAAAACACGCCCAACAACACCAACAATACATGAAACATGCCAACTGTACCATTTCTACTTGAAAATGAGAAATAATATAATAAATAACAATAAAAGAGCAAACAATTGTGCATTTTTAATATTGACTGTGTGTATGTTTAAAATTAACCAAATTTTATATGAAGTAATTTATGTTGAAATAATAAATAAAAATTGGCGAGTGCATAACAAAATCTCCTCAATTAAACACACACATTTATCTTAATATATGAATAACAGTCATAATGGATCAATAACTATACTGATGATAATGTGAAATTAGTCCAAATTAGTGTGTTTATTAGTTATTATGTTTTATTACATTGTTCTTGGTTTATGAAAATAATGCAAGCAAAGTGATATAGATCTCATTCTGAAGCTGAAATGGTATAGAGAGCATATGCAGTGTCTAATAGATAGATTGACGGTATGCTCGTAAGCGCCAACAAGTGCCACAATGTGCTCCGACGAAAAAAAACCTCAAACAAAAACATAGCAAAATAATATTGAGAAAAATAACAGTAACGTGTTGTGTGTTATATGAAAAAATTATGCAAAAGAGTTTAAATGTTAGAATTGAAATTACAAATTTGATGTAATGTGAAACGTTTAGCAAAAAGTGTGTGTGTGTGTGTGTGAATGTGTGTGAGTATTATGAGAGAGAATATACGTGAAGTTGATCAATATCGGACGCACCTGTAACGGTAGGAGAGAGAGCGGCAGAAGAAGCGCGAGCTGTCCACACACGCTCTCTCACACTGGCTCAGTGAAGACACAGATACACTCTCGCGCACGAGGGCGGGTCGCAGTCGCCGACCCGTCTCCTGCAGTACGAAACGATCCGAGAAACATGCCTGGTCGTGTTGCACGCCCGCCGCTCCTGATGTGAGCAAGCGTGAATCCCCAGCTGATCCAAAAACACCGCCATTGTCACGGTCGCTCGTGCCAAAAGAACCTGCCAGGTTCCTCACCGATTGGCCAAAGTTCCTGAAGCGGTCAAAACCGAGGAACTGGTTATTGGAAGAGACTTGGGCTGTGGTGCCGGCGGTGGCAGGCGAACGACTGTTAAATCCTGCTCCTCGGAACTCGGCGCTTCCAGCACCAGAAGCAGCCGCTACAGAACGATGATCGTGAGGAAATGAAGCTGGCACAGAGCCAACATTGGACCCGAATTCAGAGCTCATTACCGAATTGCTGAATTGTGAACTAGTCTCACTTGGAAATCGTCCATTAGCCAGCTGATTGTCGGCCAAATTACCGCCGCGTCCACCTGCTAAGCTGTTGAATTGAGCGTGCCGTCCACCGCCGAACTGTCCTCTGAAACCGGCGGAAAATCTGCCACTCTGTTGCTGGCCGAATGCACCGCCATCACCGACCATCTTTCCATCACTGAACTGTCCAAACGCACCCTCGTCTGCTGCACTGGTGAAACGGCCTCTTGCTCGACTATTCGAGTCGAACGCCAAGCCTCCCGCGTCAACGTCACGATGAGAGGCCGGCGTGTGGATCGGCGCGCGAACACCGCCGCCTCCGCCAGAAAACTGAGCCAGAACATCGTTGGCGTTTGAAAAGCCGGCTGTATTGTGTGTGGCCATTGTATGACTTGATTGTCTCGTGCCACCCGTGTCCCGCTGGTTCAACTTCGGGCTTCGCATCATATCTGTCACACAAAAATTACACTCATTATTCCGTACTTGACCGGAAAAAAGGTCTGTGAAATAACGGTTTAACTCTGAATACGTGTTCAATTAAGAAATAAAATAATCTGACAGGAAAGAGAGGTGATAGAAAACTGGCATTTTCCTGCATATAGTTTTTAAAATAGACCAAGTTAAAATAATTATCATATCTGAACAATCGTAGTTCCTTCACTGGCGCACTGAAATGTTTCCCAGTAGGGCTGACAGGAAATCCTAAATCGGTCATATTTCCGTCCGCCAATGGTCCAGCTTTATAAGAGTCCACTAACTGATGCAAGAGTGAACTAGGCTGGATAACTTAGCAAGGTGGTCGTGTGGGTGTCAGTGAAGTCGCACCTGAATGAGCAGTGTCAGTAGAAGGTGCTCGTGTGACTGCGGTTA
>OU696576.1:9529987-9602487 GCA_916048095.2 Sacculina carcini
TTTCAATATTAATTAGCGTCTTCTGGTTGTTTGCATTTACATAATTAAGGGGGGGGGCAGTGAGGAGGAAGGGGCGGACAATAAAGGGCAGTGAGGGTTACTGATGGAATGATTATTTACCATTCCATGTTGCTGAAACGGTTAAAACTGCTAACAAAATACATTCGGTTACTAAATTGGGTTATATTTGTGAAATACACATTTGTGTTTGTTTCCATGTGTGTTTGTGTGTGTGTCTCTGTGTGTGTATGTGTGTGTGTGTGTGTGTCTGTCTATGTGTGTGTGTGTGTGTGTGTGTGTGTATGTGTGAGTGTGTGTGTGTGTGTGTGTGTGTGTGTCAGTATGTGTGGAGGCGCTAGGAATTTAGCAGGGAGCCAAGAGAGCGCCAGTCTGGGAAAAGTTTGGGAACCACTGATTTATATTATTTCATAACTTGTATTTATGCTGCTCAGTTTCACGTGTTCTTATGCGTTTCTATCCTTTCATCATTGTTTGTATATTCTAGCAACGTGTTTATCTATATATACATCGACAATTTTCAAGAGCATTTTAGTGTATTTAATTTATTTATTCACCAATCAAGCTTTATCAGCAAAAAACAGCTGAAAAGCCGTTTTCAATTAATGATGTTTGAAAATATACACGTCTATGCCTGGCAGACAGAGAGTGTGGTGGTGGTGCTTGAGAACGCGGCACCTACCTGAACATGTACTGGTCTGTTTCGTCATGTCGGCTGCTCGAGCGAGCCGTCACACCAGTGTCTGTAGTATCAAGCATAACACACAATATCGTATATCACTACAAAGGTTAAATGCCTCAAGTGACAGCTGCTACACGGGAAGAAGTCGAAGCTTATGAACACACACAGGTGTGTCCCGTGCAGCTCGCTGTCACCGCAGAACCGACCCTCTCCACGCTATGGCGCCACAAGGACAAAAGACGTATTAGAGAGGGCCACCTCCCCAGAATGCATAGCACAACACATGACTGATATCTGGTACCATCATTTACTGCTGGGTGGACAGGGACTGTTGGATTATAGAATTCGCCCAATGAAATTCTGCTCCGCCGGGATTCGAAACATGGTCCTCCCGTTTGTGAGGCGGGTGTGCTACCTCTACACCACGGAGTCCACAAAGCTAGCTTTGTACAATGGTGTACAGTTCCAGCCTAATTAAATCCAAGTGTATACGCGTGTTTGTGTGTGTGTGTGTGTGTGTGTGTGTTTATCATGTATGAAGTAATATTGCAGTTGAAGCGCAAGTACCAGCACACACAGATCACGAGAAAATTTACCTCGGTGTTGAAGACAGATGAGTTCGAGAAACAGTCTGGTTTGACGATGAGACGAGGTTTGTTGTCGGTGATGAGTGTTGATAGTCGGAGACACGCTGGACTGAACAGAAACAGCCACACTCAAACTGTCATCTTCCATCAGGAAACAATCGCCAGTGAGGTTGTGAGCGGCAGACAACGACGAAACAGACACCGCAGACGCCGAGCTCACACGAAACTCAATACTGCGACAGAATATCCTACCAGAGCAAACGCAACCAACCACATTAACACAACCACATAACATAACCATAACCACATAACCACAGAACACTCCACCCAAATAACCACCTCTTTTTCCAAATAAACCCCTCTTTTCCAAATAAACCCCTCTTGTCCAAATAAAACCCTCATTTTTCCAAATAAACCTCTCATTTTCCAAATAAACCCCTCTTTTTCCAAATAAAACCCTCATTTTCCAAATAAAACCCTCTTTTCCAAATAAACCCCTATTTTCCAAATAAACCCCTCTTTTCCAAACAAACCCCTCTTTTCCAAATAAACATCTCTTTTCCACACACACATATATACGCCCATATATACACACACATATATATTTCGCGTGAGTTCCACACACATACATATGTATATATATGATCCTGAAGATGACTTTAATAAAAGTCGAAAGCTGTCTCGAGCTAAAACCAATTTTGTCAGTGTTATTTGGGAAAACTCTCGAAAAACCAGATAAAACTAGTGAGACAAATCGAGACTTATATCTATATAGATATAGATAGATACAAGAGATAGAATAGATATAGAAACAAAACATAAATCGCTGTAGAATTCAACAGAGCATGTATTATAAATATTATAATTAATATTATAAATATAATAATAATATTACAAATATTTACATGTGTATTAGCAGCGACAGTTTCATCTGCAGCAGAAATTCGCAAATTACACACACACTGACACACATACACACACACACACAGACACATACACACACACACACACACAAACACACACACAAGCACACACATACACACACACACACAGACACATACACACACACACACACACAAACACACACACAAGCACACACATACACACACACACAAACACCTACCTGTCACTGTTGACACAAAGCTGTTTGCATTGATGCAGAGTGACGTCACGACGGGCGGCCATCTTGTGTGATGACGTCATCATGTGCGCGCGCTCCTCGACAAACACCAGCTGATTGGGCGACTGGCAGCGTTGCGTTGCTGTTGTCAAAACAGCGCCACAAATGTCTCATTGAGCGAATTAATACAAGTGTCAAAATGTAGAGTGCAGTTTAAAAAAGAGTGAAACAAAATGATAATAATTAATGATAAAAGGAAGTGATAAACGTAATTGTAGTGTTCATTGGTGTATGTTGTCCAAATAGGCACACAACAAGCGCACACACACATTCATCATTCATCGCCATATTTGCAAGTGTTCATCGTGTTCACCCAGGTGTGTGTTCAGTGTACAAGTTTTCAAGTGTACAAGTTTTCAAGTGTACAAGTTTTCAAGTGTACAAGTTTTCAAGTGTACAAGTGTACAAGTGTACAAGTTTTCAAGTGTACAAGTTTTCAAGTGTACAAATTTTCAAGTTTACAAGTTTTCAAGTGTACAAGTTTTCAAGTGTACAAGTTTTCAAGTGTACAAGTTTTCAAGTGTACAAGTTTACAAGTGTACAAGTTTTCAAGTGTACAAGTTTTCAAGTTCAGTGTACAAGTACAGCGTTTTCGTAAAGTAACTTTTTATTCCTTTCTGAGAATATTCACCGAACTTTTTGGACGCACCTTGTATGTATTGTGCACGCGCGCGCGCGTGTGTGTGTGTGTGTATGTCACCACTGTGACCCTTGTTACAGTCAGTCTGATGCTAGCATCGCTTGAGTGTACTTCAATAACCCCACTCGGGTGTTCTGTGTGTGTTTCTCGCGGCAATCAGAGGCGACACCAGAACATTACAATAAGAGTGAAACAAAATGATTGATAATATACAATGATAAATGTAAATTAGCTAGCGTATTGGACAAGATGTTTCAGCAAAGGCTACACATAAACAACCAACGACACCACAGCATTTCAAAGCGTAATAAAAAAGAAAACACCGCCAGAACACTTGTTGTAAAAACTTGCTGTGTTAATATAAAAAGATGTATTTCATACAAGAATTAACGAACAATAAAACACTTCACTTAATCTCCCACATTCCAGACAATTCCTCTTGCTTGTTAAATCGATAACGCCAAAACAGTTTGAATTACACGACATATAAATGAACAACTCTCGTGCTAAACATCACAACGGCACCTCTTAATAATACTAATTACAGCAACAACACGACAAGAAATCGTGTCTGTGTGAATCAATTAGTATACCAATCTACAAATATCTACAAATATGTGTGTGTGTGTGTGTGTGTGATGGATTGTCGGCAAGAGATAGATAGAGACATAGAGGCTTCACTCACGTGTAATACACGTGTTCTCCAGGTACTCGTGGTCACGTGTCTGTGTCAGCTCGTGCGGGCTCGAGTGCCACGTGGCATCACATACGTGGCACGTGCCATCTTCGGCACTGTACGTGGCCGAGCGGCACACGTACTCATCGTAAAGCAGACATCTACACACACACAAACACACACACACACAAATATAAGCGTATAAGAGTGTATCTAAACAACAAACTATTTCACATACAAAGACAAAAACACCACCTTACTGAAGTATTAAAAATCATTGTTGACCCGCTGACCTTCGTTCACAATGACGCCGGTCATTGACCTGTAGCAGGGTGCACGTGGCGTTGGCGGGAACGAAAGAGGTGTTGGGTCGTCGATTAAACACGTACACACGGTTGGGACACACCCGACTGATAGGCTCAGCTGTAACACACAAACAAACAAACATATACACACACATGCACAATAACCGGGCAAAACTATAACCGTGTATTTCAACAATAAAACACCTCATGAAGAAAATCACAAACGAAGAAAGTCCGTTTTTACGTGAATAACGATGCGGTCTATCAGATCGTCTAACACTCGCTATGAAAATTACAATTTCCCAGCATTTAGTGGCATTTTTCACGTGACAAGTATTGCATGTCATCCCCTCCTCAAAAAAAGATTTATGACACCCAAACCGGACAATATATACTGAATTACAGTGTGTGTGTGTGTGTGTGTGTGTGTGTGTGTGTGTGTGTGTGTGTGTGTGTGTGCGTGTGTGTGTGTGTGTGCGTGTGTGTGTGTGTGTGTGTGTGTTATGTGTACGATTTGGCTGAGTATTGTTGTTGAAATCACGCGTATTTAACTCAACTGAAGACATCGTGTCTGTTGTGGCACAGTGCCTCTTTATGAGGTGTGTTAGAGAAACTATTAATGTTGGATTTTGCACGAGCGAGGACGAGACGCACCAGGCATGCATATTTCATTGAAGTGAACATGCCGGGCCGACTCTACCAGCCTGCCCACTCCGTCTGGCGAGCCTTTCTCCTCGGTTAATTGACAGCTGGACGCCGTATAATCTCCCGTCTCCTGCAGTTCGCCTTCAAACAGCAGAAACATTATTAACTGACATGATCGAGAATACATCGAGAATAACTAGTGCCAGAAATTGACAATCTTTCAAAACCTCTCAAAAAAACGCTAAATATCTTCTATTTGGCAGTCAAACTGAATAAAAACCCATTGAATTCACATTGAGAAAACATGCTGAATAAATGTCTTACAAATCAACGACCGCAGCCGCGCTTCAAATATGCCGCACTGTCAGTGGCAGCGCCAGGATTTGTCCGATGGGGGGCTAAGGAAAGTTGAGGAGACTTGGCGAAGCATGAAGAGCTACACTCGAACGCTGACTACATGATATTCTAATAAGGGACTGGGGCACACTGATTCAGTCCTCGAACTTGAACCAAAATTACAGGACTTCATTTACAGTGGTAAGTAATTATAATGTCCATGATTATGAACAATTATCAGGTGAAGAGCAGCATTACCAGGTAGAAAATTGATGGAGCCGCACGGTCTCAGAAGGTTGTTTTGCAGCGTGACGTCATGAAGACACGAGCGACGACACTCCAGCAACAGATCAACAGGCACGAGCTTCTTGGACACCTGCACCCACAAGTAGTAATAATAACAATAAGCGATGTATTTGCAGTTCAAAGTAAAATTGGTTTTTCGTGCAAATAAAACGCTACAAATAAAAAGCGATAGTGGACAGGACAAATAGTTGGCAGTAGTAGAACATATAGCTGGGATAAAACAGGTTACAATGGCTAAAATGAAGAAAACATGACGTCATTTTATCACAAGCCCGCCGCCGACATATAAAAAGTGGCTCAATTGTTTTGATGCTCAAAGGTGAATTTATTCAGCACGTGTGATTTCTTCTCCTGTGTGTGATATGTGATGTGATGTATGTTACTGTGTAAGGTATTTGTTTTGCTGTATTTATACTCGTTGTTCTCTTTTATTATCATGTGTGTTATTTTGCTGGCTCATATATTTTCCCTCTATGAGCTAATACTCCTATATATTGTTCGCACCAGTTTTACTCTTTTACGCGCTTCTGCTATACTTGGCGCTATATCAAATACATGTTTGTTTGTTTGTTTTTTTGACAAGTTATCAAGGGAAATCAATTCATGTATTGTTTGTGTACACTATATTGTCATGTTAGAGAACTGTTAGACACGAGTTAATCAGGCGACATAATCGCAAGCATGTAAATCCAATCAAAATGTCCCAAACGATGTCAGCTTTCAAGAAAACAGTAAAAACACAATGTATTCATTAAATTATGAGTGATACACGATGCTGCTTATGCGTATGGGAACATGTGAACAGCGTGCCATGATGCAAAGGTTTTCATTTGTATTTTAATGTGGTTAGTGCGTATATTAATTGTATATTTGTGTGAATGTGTGTATGCAAATGAACATGTGTGTGTGTGTTTGTGTGTTTGTATATTCGTGTGTGCGTGAGTGACAGTTGATTGCGTCAGCGAGAATGTGACGAGTCAGTGAGAGTCTTGGTGTTGCGTTGGTTTAGTGTGCGGTGTTTTGTGTGGCGATAGTTGTTTCAGTGGTTTTACATGCGAGTGTGAGAGGATCTTGTGTGCCGTATTTTTCGTCGTATTTTTGCTGGCGTCGTCTGGACTCTTGTGTGGCATTTATTTCCAGTTTAATATCATCGATCTAATTCTCATTAAATACATCGTTCACATTACATTACATGGCCCATATTTTGTGTGTGAAAGTTTGCGTTAAATCGGGTTTGGCAAATACATGATGATGATGATGATAATGTATATAATTGAACCGCACCCACTTAAATGACACGCCAATAGATTAGGAAAAAGCTCGGGAATATTTATCAGCCATCGCCTCGACGATAATTGCAAACGTTCCTTTAATGCAAAACATCCCCGAAACCCGAACTAAACAAAATTATCATCAACACGATCAATTACATGCATCATCACTGTAAGACCCCGTATTTAGAACACTTATAAAATGACGAAGAAATTATACACAATTGATCCTGAACACCAAATCACTTCATACCTCTATCAATATCTTCAACACAATTCCGTTACAGTCTCAATCTCAGCACTAAACTCATAACCAACACTAAATGTAAGAATATTAACATCACGTGATTAATAAGTTCGCGATACGCCCGGCATCAATTAATAATTGCAATCACCTTGTCGATGTCGTAGCCGGACAGGTGATATCCCGGCACCCTTTCATAGGCCAGAACTCCCAGGCCATTGTCGCAAGTGGCCAGTTCGTTGGACACCACTGATCACACACACACAGACACACAAATTTACCATACTGCAGGAAATGATACACAATACATATTACCAAGCGAGAATAAGCTGTGAATATTGCTGCAAGTACCACAATGACAATAATTACAGGAGCGACATGCACTGATATTCATGTGTACAATGAAACCAGGAATAATACGCAAAAAAACATGAGAAAAATGTACCATGGTTAGCATTCGCGCTTTTGAACTGTTCATGTTTATAAATTCTTAATTTTGTCTTTCTCGCGGAGCATTGCCAAAATGTGAGTATTAATACATTTAGTATCACCAATTGTTTCTCAAATAATAAATCATTTTTACTATTTGTTTCTTCAGATTTGTAATATTTCATTATCTAAATATATTTTATGAATATTATTACCGCGTGATGCCTTTGCAAAATATATAAAAAATCGTGGTATATTTTGTTTACTTAAACTCCTCTCACTGACCGTCTCCGAGCGTTTTCAGCACATTGAGAACTGCAATAACTTCAACCATCAGGACAGCCGAGCAACTCCAACTTCTCATAATTTGCCGCAACTCCCCGCCTCTACTCTCTCTCTCTCTCCCTCTCTACTTCTCCCACCCTAGCCACTCACTAAGCTGTATAATGTATAGCACTCCCAGCAAACAGTCCTTGTTTACTCTCTGCTCAGGTAAGAAGAAACACACACAAACACACACAAACACACACACACAAACTCACACACACAATCACACACAAACTCACACACAAACACACACACACACACAAACTCTCACACACAAACACGCACAAACTCACACACAAACACACACACACGCAGACCGCTTGCACAAAGTCTCAACCTAGACGCGCACGCAATATCGTAATGCAATGTCTGTGTCACTTGCAAGTCAAGGGTGCCTGATGTATAGGCTTCCCGTGCCCGCGTGGGACTGTCCGTGGCAAACCACGGCAACACTATCCGACCCCCTCACACACACACACACACACACACACCGGAACTGTTGTACTTCCGGTGTCGCTGACACTGACAAGGGCGTGTCAGTCAGTGAGCTGGCGGTAGTAGCAGCGACTTTGATCAATGAATGAGTGACATCATCCTGCTAGAGCCAGCCGCTCTCACGTCACGTGTGATCGGCTTTTTAGCAGTATCGCTGTGTTTCACGCCGCCGTCGCTGTGTGTGTGTGAGAGGTGTGATCGGACTTCTGGTTGACTGAACACGCTGCAACACACACTGTGAGGCACGTGACTGCGGTCAACCCGTGCCCTCTCGACTGCCGGCACAGTATGGGACGGTCATTGACCAGGGGGCGGGGGGGAGACTGCATGCGCGAGACACGCCCTGCAGTCGCAGTGGAATTGCCACCGTACCACGTGACAATATAGCAACAACAACCACCTCACTCTTATGTGTGTGTGTGTGTGTGTGTGTGTGTGTGTGTGTGTTTGGTCCTTGTGCCCATACACCTTACCGAAATGCAAAAGAATGCGAGCTGACCTGTCAGTGACAGTGATAAATCTGCACTTCCGCTGAATGTATGTGTGTGTTTGTGTTTGTGCCCTTGTGAATATTTGTACATGTATCAGTGTGTCTATTTGTTCAATGCTGCATTACAAATATTTTACTGTCTGCGCATCTGAGATACATTGTGTAGAGATTGCGCAATATATATGTTTCAATAAATGAAATGAAATGTGTGTGTGTGTGTGTATATCCGTATGTGTGTGTGTGTATGTGTGTGTGTTTATGATCCAAACTCTGAGTTCTGCAAGGTAGGGTCTAGGCTAAATGTGTAAGGATTCAAGAACATAAAAAACGCTAATTTATAAAAAAAAAACACTTAAAAACCCACAAAAACGTTTCTATATTTTTCATAGATTTTAGGTTAGGTTAGGTTTAGCGTTCTAATGTAATGTGCTGCCTTTGCAGGAGGCGAGGAACTGGAAGAAAATTCGTTATATCAAATTTTCTCAATCTAATGTTCTTGAATCCTTACACATTCAGCGTCAACCTCCAAGGCAGCAGGAAGGCGTCAGTTTCCAATCCCCAAAAAATATATCAAGTTCCCTGAGAAAATTCCCCTGAGTTCCTTCCAAAAATCCTGACCAAGAACATTTCAAGTGTAGTCTCTCGTGTTTCGCCAAGCTCCCGTATCGTTTTCCTTTGCCCCCCATCAAAGACATCCTGAAGCTGACACTGTCATGCATGTATTTCTCTGTCAGTCTCTGTTATAGCAAGCGGTTGATTGCCATGTACCAAATACCAGCGTCTCTCGCGTATCATGTATATATATTTGTATGTATGTTTGTCTGTGTGTGTGTGTGTGTGTACGTCCCTTCCATACTCTCGTTGTTGTGGCTTAGTGTCACATTGTGTGAATATGGTGTTTTGGAAGTCTCCCATGCCTATATACTTCTCTTATAGTTGTATATCAAATTATTACTTTCGGATGAAGACATGTGACAAATATTCAAATACACACTCAAATATTGTATCCTCAAATACAAAAATTTGCAATTTTCAAGCCATTGTACTATAGTGCTTTCTTCAAAATTGAAATAGTATTCAATTTCGTGTCGTTTTGTTTTGATAAATTTATATGATCGGGAGCACACAAAATATGACGACAATTTTGGCTGTTATTATTTTCAGTAATAAATGCTGTTGAATACATTGAATACATGTATTGTTGTTTCGCATTTTATTCCATGTGTATGTTTAGAAGGCTAGCAATTATAGAAGAGAACCATTTTGCATTTTATACATTTTTTCATTTGTTTATTTTCCTTCCTAGAATTAGAAAAAATATACATTTTTACGCTCTCACAAACGCTTTGTTCTGATTAATTTAATTTCATTTATATCTTGCCTCAATCAATACACCAAACAACACATAATAAAATTGTAGGAAAATAGTGGCACGGAGCTCATGGAAGCCGAATGGCTTTTAAGGATATGCCCCTAATATATTTGCACATATATAGACACACATACATTCGTTTATTCACACATACACATATTTACACGCACGCAAATTGCATTTACAGCATGTTTAAAATAATTTTCGAGGTTTTAACTATACGTATTAGCAGAATTTCTTCTACTGAGAAATATAGTTGTTGGCGGGTTCCATGTGGGAGATGTGTTTTACTTCTATTTTCCACATATTAACGATATATTTCAAATACAACTTATTGTTGATAGTGTGGAATGCCCCCTCCCTGCGGACCTATCACGTACCGGATATGCAGTGCGTAAAAATAATGCGTCGCTGTGTGTTTCCGGTGTGGGTGTGGCGAATGCGACTCGCTACACTGCACACACACACACACACACACACACACACATACATGACTTTTATTTTTGACCACGCACATGCACACATCGTATATGCCCGTGTGCGTGTGTGTATGTTTGTGTGTCGGTAGCGAGGGTGGATGACAGATTGTATGACGGTGTGACATGCGTGTTCATTGCCCAGTCATTAGTTGCCGGTGTTTACGTATCGGCAGCACGTGGCTGTGTTCACACCACACCTCCATCATCAACATCATATGGCCAAATAAGCTCGTCTGAATTTGGCCACAATCATCTAGTAATTGACATACCTAACTGTATCAGCATCGGCATAATTCTCCTGTATCCTCACGTTTCAATGTTTAATGTATGGTGTATGAGCATGGGCGTAAACCCTGGGGGGTATATATACCCCCCGACAAATTGGCTGGGGGTATATATACCCCCGACAAATTGGCTGGGGGGTATGAATATGCAATTTATTCCCCCCGAGAATTCTGCTGAGTTCAGTTCATTGGGTATATTATCATCAAAATCAGCATAGAAGGCAAATGACAATAGGCCAACAATGCAAGAAATTCTAAATATGTGAAGAATTATATTACGCAATACACTTTTCATTGAGGTATGTGTGTTGTAATTAAATAGACTGAAAATAGTTGAGGGTCCCATGCAATTGACAAACTGAGTCAAACTTTGAACACTAATGCATGATGGCTGTCATCCCCCCCCGAGCCTCGACACAAATCTACACCGATGTGTATGAGTGACATGTGTGACGTCATCATTGAGGTTTATGACAATATACTCCACAATACCTACTTACCATGCTACTTTTTTGTATCAATAAGCGTGTTGGATGTAGAGCATATGCGTGGCCGCGTTTAGGAAGCGAGTCGTGCAGGCGAAACCAGACTTGAGTATAAGTTACCCATAATGCGACTCATTTGTGGGACTTCGTGGTGTAGTGGTAACACACCCGCCTCACAAGCGGAAGGCTCGCGGTTCGAAACCCGGCGGAGAATTTCTTTGAGCGAGTTCTATAATCCAACAGCCCCTGTCCACCCAGCAGTAAATGATGGTACCAGATATCAGTCATGTGTTGTGTCATGCATTCTGGGGAGGTGGCCCTCTCTAATACGTCTTCCGTCCTTGTGGCGCCATATCGTGGAGAGGGTCGGTTCTGCGGTGGCAGCGAGCTGCACGGGGGACATCTGTGTGTGTTCATAAGCTTCGGCTTCTTCCCGTGTAGCAGCTGTCAATTGAGGCCTATAAACTGTTGGTATTAAACCCAGCTATTTTCTCGTAATTGGACACTTAAATTTGACTTAGAAATTGACTGAAACTTCCGTTGACAATTGGACAAACATGGACTCAATCAGGGGATAAAACGTGTGTTATTTGATGCTCAAACAGTGAGTGCAATTAGTATGGAATTTATCACAAGGTTTAATAACAGTGTGATCCCAATAAACATCCAACCAAAAGTGAAAGTGAAGCGCTTCGTTCAAACACTGAATAATTCCGAACAAGTGTATTTCATCAAAGTATCGAGAAAATTCGAGAGAAAAACGCCGAAACACACACACTGGTGCCACTGATATGTCAGTCAGTCAGCTAGATAGTGGTGTGGGAGAGAGCGTGGGAGCGACTCAGCAATGTCCTCTGTCCTCGACGCGTTTCCTGGGTGCCGCTCTGATGATGTCGTCCACGCGCAACAGCATCTCGGCAGCCTCTGCCGCTGAAGTCACCACTTGCTGCTTCACGACGAACGACTCGGTCACTCCCAAACTCTGCACGTCCTCCACACATCCTCTCTCCATGTCTACACATACACACACACAGACAGTGAACGCATCATCGCCATATTGCATTGACACCCAAAAACAAGCTGAATAATTCAGTGAGCGCAGAAACCAAAGAAAATTTACACTTTTCATTCACTAAAAAAGCTTAGCACGTCTTCCCTGTGGTGTGATTGTGAGCGAGAGAGAGAGTATGTGTGGTTTAGTGTGTGTGTGTGTGTGTGTGTGTGTAATTCGCGTTTGCGTTCGTGTTGTGTACTGTGTTTGTATGTATGTATGAGTGTCACGCCGTGAATTGTCCATGCCCCGTGGCGGCGAGCGAGTGACCGGCTCGCCGCTGATTGGTTGTTGCGGCGGGTGAGGACTGTGCGTGTGTATGTGTGTCCGTGTGTGCTCCCGTGTGTCACGGTGTGAGCTGTGAGTCGTGTTCGTGGTGCGGTTGTGGTGTGACCTCTTGTAGGCGCGCGTGGGGCAGTGATGCCCACGCGCGCCTGTCTGAATATAATTTAGATTGTTGAATTTTTGGTACATTCCCCAAAACTACACTAATAACAACAGTTTGCTGTCGAAAAAAAGAAGCAATGGGCACTTTTCTGTGAGACGACGCTCAAAGTAAAGTACATACACACACGACTTGATGTTAGAGTGTTCATGGTTGTAATTATCCACACACAATCTATTGGAAATGTTATGTTCATTAAGCAGCTAGGGCTCGATGACTCGTGCCACTTGCCTATGTTTTTCTACTGTACTATCTTTAGCTCTTGCATGTTGTTGTAGCAAATAAACTTACTTACACACAAATAGTTCACCTGCCCACTGCTTATTAATAATATGAAGCAAAACAGCGCGTGCAGCGTGTCATACAAGTCCAACAGCTGAAACATCAGCTCAACCACCGAATATGACCCAATTACAACGCCACTGAGCCCAGTTTAAATGTGTATGTGTACGTGTGTATGTATTTGTGTGTGTGTGTGTGTGTATGCATTTGTGTTATGTGTGTGTGTGTGCATGTGTGTTATTTTGTGTGAATGTATTTGTGTGTATGTGTGTTATTTGTGTGTGTGTGTGTATTTTAGGTGTATGTCTGTGTATGTGTGTTATATGTATGTGTATGTCTGTGTATGTGTGTTATTGTGTGTGTGTGGGTATGTCTGTGTATGTACCTGAGTGTGTGTGCTATTGTGTTATTTGTATGTGTGTGTGTGCATGTCTGTGTGTGTGTGTGATATTTGTGTTAATATGTGTGTTATTCTGTGTGTGTGTATGTCTGTGTGTAAGTGTGTGTGTGTTATTGTGTGTGAATATGTGTGTTATTGTGTGTGAATATGTGTGTTATTTGTGTGTTATTGTGTGTGAATATGTGTGTTATTGTGTGTGTATATGTGTGTTATTGTGTGTGTATATGTGTGTCAACATGTGTGTTATCTGTATGTGTATGTGTGTTATTTGTATGTGTATGTGTGTTATTTGTGTGTGTATATGTGTGTTATTGTGTGCTATTGTGTGGTATTTGTGTGTGAATATGTGTGTTATTGTGTGGTATTTGTGTGTTATTTGTGTGTGAATATGTGTGATATTGTGTGGTATTTGTGTGTGAATATGTGTGTTATTTGTGTGTGAATATGTGTGATATTGTGTGGTATTTGTGTGTGAATATGTGTGTTATTTGTGTGTGAATATGTGTGATATTGTGTGGTATTTGTGTGTGAATATGTGTGTTATTTGTGTGTGAATATGTGTGATATTGTGTGGTATTTGTGTGTGAATATGTGTGATATTGTGTGGTATTTGTGTGTTATTTGTGTGTGAATATGTGTGATATTGTGTGGTATTTGTGTGTGAATATGTGTGTTATTTGTGTGTGAATATGTGTGATATTGTGTGGTATTTGTGTGTGAATATGTGTGTTATTTGTGTGTGAATATGTGTGTTATTGTGTGGTATTTGTGTGTGAATATGTGTGTTATTTGTGTGTGAATATGTGTGATATTGTGTGGTATTTGTGTGTGAATATGTGTGTTATTTGTGTGTGAATATGTGTGATATTGTGTGGTATTTGTGTGTGAATATGTGTGTTATTTGTGTGTGTATGTGTGATATTTGTGTGTAAGCATGTGTGTTATTTGTGTGTGTATATGTGTGTTATTTGTGTGTGAATATGTGTTATTTGTGTGAATATGTGTGTCAATATGTGTGTTATTGTGTGGTATTTGTGTGTCAATATGTGTGTTATTTGTGTGTAAGTATGTGTGTTATTTGTGTGTGAATATGTGTGTTATTGTGTGTTGACTGACTAATGCCGTGTCGACGCTGTCCCTGTGTGTGAGCGGCTCGCAGTTGGCTGACCAGCTCAGACGAGTCATAGCCTCCATTATCAGCAATGATAGTGGGTAATTGCAGAAGAGCACGCGCAAATGACTCCATGGCAGCTGCCTGCTTGCCGGGCGTGCGAGCTGCCTCGGCCATCACAGCAACCGCCATCAACGTCTCGCTGCAGCCTGCACTCTCACACACACACACAGATACACACACAAACACACATATATCAACACAAACACACACACAAACAGATTCACACACATACAGACACACGCACAAATACACATACACAAACACATATATCAACACATATATCAACACACACACACACATATCAACACAAACACAAACAGATACACATATACACATATCAACACACACACACACATATCAACATGCAAATACAAACATAAACACATATCAACATACAAATACACATACAAACACACATCAACACAAACACACACATATCAACACAAACACACAGATATACACACATACACACACACATACAGATACACACATATACACACAAACACACACAAACAGATACACACACAAATATACAAACACACACATACAGATACACACACAAATATACAAACACACATTAACAAACACACATGTACTCTCACACACAAACAAACACACACATACACACAGTGACAGACAGAGAGGGCTATATTAGTAGTTTGTGTGAGACGACGCACCGGCGCCGTACACAACTCTGTTCTCCTTGACAGTAGCGGTGAGTACGCAGAGAGCATCGTGCAGCGATCGTTCCGCCTCGTCGAGAATCTGTTGAGTGGCGCCGCGCAGCACCACAGTACAAGCCTCACCCAGCGACACGCCGCTGAACTTTATCATCTTCTCCTCGCCTATCATTACCTGCCAGACACACACACACACATTGATACAGAATGATACACACACACATACACACACATTGATAGAGACACACACTCACAGAGTGACACACACACATATATCTATATATATATATTACAATCAATAACATCAACAAGAAGTAGAAAACTTACTCAAAACTGGATTAAGATACACTATACACACAGGGTGGTACACACACACACACACACACACACAAGGACATGCACACTGACACACACACACACACACACACAGAGTGATACACACACACAGACATTGATACATACACATACACACATTGATACAGGGTGACAAACACACACACACACACACACACGCGCACACACTGACAGAACAGTGAATTGCACGGTTGTCGCAGGGGTTGGTGCAGTGGCAGGTACCTCCTCGATGAGTTTGCAGTGTCCGATGCGCACCAGTTGCGGCTGGTCGAATGTGGAGACAATCTCGCCGCCAGTGACCAGCGCCAGACGCTCAATACCGTCAAAATCGGCGTGTTCGATGGCCATCACGCCGACGTCGGCAAATAATTGTTCCGGGTAGTTGTAGATCAACTGTCTGTACCGCCACACACAACAGAAAAGTACATATACACACAAACACAAATATACACTCACATTTACATACTCAAAAACACACACGCACGCACACACACACATATTGAATAAGATAGCACAGCAATAATACAGCACAGAAGACAACACAATATACAAGTTGGTTCACACACAAATAATACGCTAAAGTGTACTGTGAATGTCTGTGTGTATATATCACTATATTGGTTTGTAATTTTATTATATATATATTAACATCACTGTTAGCAGTGTTCTACAATTTGGGCTGAAATAATCATAATTTTACAAAAGTCTGCAGAAAAGAAACAATGTCTCAGCACACCTTCCTTATCCACCTTTTTCACTGGTGGTCGTGACGTTTTGTGAGGTAGATTCGAGAGGTTTTGTTAGGTAGATTTATGAGGTTTTGTGAGATAGTTTCGTGAGATTTTGTGAGGTGAATTTGTGAAGTAGTTTCTTGAGGTGAATTTGTGAAGTAGTTTCGTGAGGTTTTGTGAGATGGTTTCGTGAAATTTCGTGGTTTTGTGAAGTAGTTTCGTGAGGTTTTGTCAGATGGTTTCCTGAGGTTTTGTGAGGTAGATTCGAGAGGTTTGTGAGGTAGATTTATGAGGTTTTGTGAGGTGGTTTCGTGAGATTTTGTCAGGTAGATTCGTGAGGTTTTGTGAGATAGATTTATGAGGTTCTGTGAGGTAGTTTCGTGAGATTTTGTGAGGTGAATTTGTGAGGTAGTTTCGTGAGGTTTTGTCAGATGGTTTCCTGAGGGTTGTGAGGTGGTTTTGTGAGGTGGTCGTGTACATAAGCACAAGATAGCATGAGCACAAGATGAGCACCTGTTGATGAAGACGTTGATGTTGTGCTTGACGATTTTGTCCACCTTGTCCTTCATCTTCTGTTTCTCGGCCAGCTCAAGCTCGGCCACGCGCGCCGTAGAGTCAGCCTTGACTCGCGAGCCAAACACCTTGATTTTGTCGGTGTCCATGGGCGTGTTGGCCACCAGAATGCGGGCGTTTTCCACGCGCTTCGGCTGGTGCACTCCCACCTTCTTGTTCAATATGAAACCTGCCGACAAGCACGGGTTTTGTTTAATAGTGCAGGCATTGTGAACAGTGACGGCATTGTGCGGAAGCATATAGATCCAGCCAGTTGACTCAAGTGACAGCTGCTACACGGGAAGAAGTGGAAGCTTATGAACACACACAGATGTGTCCCGTGCAGCTCACTGTCACCGCAGAACCGACCCTCTCCACGTTATGGCGCCACAAGGACGGAAGACGTATTAGAGAGGGCCACATCCCCAGAATGCATGACACAACACATGACTGATATCTGGTACCATCATTTACTGCTGGGTGGACAGGAGCTGTTGGATTATAGAATTCGCTAAAAGAAAGTATTCTCTGCCGGGATTTGAACCACGGACCTCCCGCTTGTGAGGCGGGTGTGTGACCACTACACCACGAAGTCTAACACGAAGTTTTAATTTTTTGAAAGGTTCATTGTATTTCTTGATCAAGATACATAGAGATTGCCGTCATGTAACTTATACCGCTGGCGCTTCGCACCTTCCAACTTGTATATTTATTCAAATAATAGGTTAGATCAAGTTATGTTAGTTACGATAGGTCAGTTTATTTGAGCTTCTATTTGAGCGGCATGTCGTTCTACTTTTCAAACCTTCCCCAGTAGTGCCGTTCAATTAGAGCAGTGGTTCCCAACCTTTTTCAGCTTGTTACCAAATATAGCATCCCATATTAAGCATGTTACCCCTTTGTTACTGTACATGTTACTGTGAGCATTCACACACACACGCACGCGTGCACACACAACTATATATAACACGCCATATGAGCAATACAATATCCACACAATGAAAACAATAAACATAATATGCTAAGTTAACATTAATCCCAATACAAGGTACCGCAATGTTTTCTTGAATTTCAGAATTCTTAACATTTTCCTGTCACCCCTACATTACCCCCGAACAATTGCTAAATTACCCCCAAGGGGTAATTTACCCAAATTGCTGGTGAGAATTTTGAGAAGATACGGTAAACTTAATGAATGAAAGGAAAATTAATCAGCATATGCATATTAATTCAACAAAAGGTATAGATTCAGGATAATTACTGCTAAGTAATCACAAATTTACTCCTAAAAACTTGTAAGTCATAGCTATAGCCAAAAAAGAGGAATTAATCAAAGGGACGTTTAATTGGATGCTCCGTTCAAATAGAGTGTTTACGGCAAGTAAGGTCAGATAAGGTTAAGTTAGGGAAGGATGAGTTGGGTTAGGTCAGATTAGGTTAGGTTAACCGTTAGCCTAACCTAACACTAACCTAGAACTAGTTTAACTTGACCCAACTTAACCTTCCCTCGCTTCGGTCCGCCTGTGCGAATTCAGTGGACGGAGCCCACAAACGCTGTGTAATGCACTCACAAAGTCGTGAGCCCATAAAAAGTAAAGATATTGTT
Source organism: Sacculina carcini (assembly GCA_916048095.2). Lineage (NCBI taxonomy): Eukaryota > Metazoa > Arthropoda > Thecostraca > Sacculinidae > Sacculina > Sacculina carcini. The sequence goes on from OU696576.1 coordinate 9,548,514, forward strand.
GTATCAAGCTATTGATATTGAAATACTATTGATGTTGATAACGTTCAATCAAATACAACGCTCAAGATGAAGCCAAAGTATAGAATCAGAATCAACACAAACAATTCACACAACTCAATGTAACTAAAACACAAGCACAAAGTATAAAAAAACGCCTCGACAAGCTTATATAAAACGACCTGGGAAAAACTGAAGACATATTACACTGGTAGAATTCAGTATTTTACACACTGCATAATATGCCACATCTGTTCATACGAAGTGACTACGACGCAAACTCACGTGCACACACAAAAAAACTGTCTCGACAAGATTATCTTTCTGTCTTTAAGTTGGTCGTTTTTTTCTAGCCGGGAGGATGTGTGGCTGGTGAGTCTCGAGGGACAACATTTATACTCGCACTGACATGCGTGCAATATTGATTACGACAGCTGCTCTCAGCTAATACACACACACACACACACACACACACACACACACACACAATATACCTCCGCTGAATTACTGACACGCCAACGGGCGTGTTTCAAGTGGGTTTGGTCAACATACAATAAATCCTCGAAGAATAATTCATATGAGGGCGCGTGTGTGTGTATGTATCTATGTATGTATGTGAATGTGTGTGTGTCTATCTGTGTGAGTGCACATGTTGAAAGCAAAGCAGAACATTTATCAGACGGCGCCAAAACACAGCACAAATGGCAGTACAAGACAACACAGCGCGGATATTGTGTGACACTTGAAACTCAAGTGCTCACCACACACTGACACACACACACACATACAAGAACCAAGTTTCAAACCAGCACGCACATCGACTGAAAACAGTGAAGCGAAAAAGACAGCGATACGGATAGAGTGCTCTACATTCTGTGCGCTCATATACACTCCATTCGTGCGGTCGCCTATTGTACTGTCAAAATAGGACATTTAATGGCATTTATCAGCTTTTCCTAGCCAGTATCAAATACTTGGCAGAATATCAGAATATCAGAACTGTGTGTGCGTGTATGTAATAATAATAGTAACAATTGTTTTATTGTGACCGCTCTCACACACTTCATTGTAACATAAATACGTACAATTCACACGCACACACAATTAAGAATATACAATAATAATTTGTTTCGTGTTTTGAAACGTTATAATTAAGATGTCTACATGACCACATTAATTCTCGCCATCGACACAACGAAGGCACATGAATTTCTCAGACTTTTCTTTGAGAAATTCACGTGACTTATGTTGGACAAATCCACGTATGTTATGCATTAAAATCTCGCGTCCAGATGTCTAGTAATTTATATACACTGTGTGTGTGTGTGTGTGTGTGTGTGTGTGTGTGTGTGTGTGTGTGTGTGTGTGTGTGTGTTTCCTTCTAGACATACTCACTATAATCGTTGTCTCTCTATCTTAGGACCCCGTATTTACAATAAGCTCTCCCCAACACTGCGTTCTATCACTTCCATCCCTGTTTTTAAAAAAAACACTCTAAGAAATTGTTCATGGTGAAATCGTATTATACTCTAGAGAACATTGTCTATATTAGTGATGATTATAAGGTGTAAATTGTCTCTCTTCTTTCTTTACCTTTCACTTTCTGTGTGCGTGTGGCTATGTGTGTGTGTTTCTGTGTGTGTGTGGGTTTCTGTGTGTGTGTGTGTGTGTGTGTGTGTGTGTGTCACGTGAACGGTCACAACTCACCTTCATCCAGGTATGAGTCGGCCAGGGTTCGACCGCGAACTTTCAGCACCTGAATGGCCTGCAGGTTGCCCGAGTGTTTCAGTCTCAACACGGCGTCCACAGCAAGCCGAGCGAAAAACTGCTTGTGTTGCGAGAGGATCTTGGAGCCAAGTGTGGTGCACGCGATGTGAAACAGATCCTCGCGGAACTGGTTCTCGTCGGAACTACACCACATATACCGTATATTTCGGCGTATAAGGCGACCGTCAGATAAGACGAGGTACAAAATTGGAGCAAATTTTCATGCATTTATCATATATCGGTTGTATAAGACGACTGCTAAATGACATATGGGTGGGTTTTAGATATACATATGGAGCAGGTTTGATTTTTGATATTGATGATGTTGTACTGTAATACCTACTCTTATTGAGAAATAAAGGTGTTTGTAATCAACCATTTATATTTACAACCAAAATGATACTGATTTTTTCATGTAAAATGAAAAATTCTTTACGCAGAATTCAAGGTCTTACTTTTATATCGGTTGTATAAGACGACCCACAATTTTTAAGGGTGATTTTTTACTTTAAGGGTCGTCTTATACGCCGAAATATACGGAAATCACGTGCCCGGGTGAAACTCACAAGTGTAACAGCAGTGGACATTTACAACACTCGGGACTAGGGAATAAACACAACAACTCACGTGACTTGTTTACTCGCCGTTCCTCCATGATGAACATTTGATTATGTGCGTGATTGTGACGTGCTATACTGACTCATCAATGACAGACGAAGATGAAGAAGCGAATAGATAGGGAAAGACAGGGAGGCAGATAAATAGAGGAAGAAATGGAAGTAGATGGATGAATGAAAAGAGGGAGGTAGATAGATAAACTAGAAGCAAGAAGATGATAGATGAAGAGAGAGAAAGATCAGTAGGAGAGAGCAGAGGAGCGGACAGAGAGAGAGAGAGAGAGAGAGAGAGAGCGACACAATGGGGGCGGTTGTATTCACCCGTGGTTCAGCGCCGAGTCGGACAACGCCTGCCTGGCGACCTGCGTGGCTCGACGCCACCCGCTGATGATGGTTTGTGGATGGAGGCGCATGGCCACCAGCTTCTCTGCCTCTTTGAGCAGCTCGGCCGCCAGTACTGTCACACTGGTCGTGCCGTCACCCACCTCATCATCCTGCACGCTCGACAGATTCACCAGCACCTTGGCGGCGGGGTTATCAACGCCCACACTGCGTAGAATGGTCGCTCCGTCGTTGGTCACCTGTACACTGCCTGACACACACAAACACACACACACACACTAGCACAGGGGTCGACAAACTACGTTGATTCATCCGCCCCGCCGACCGTACTTGAGTTTACCTGATAAAATATATGAACGTAGCTTCTTTGATAACTTTTGAATTGTATTGAATTGTATTGAAAATTCACATATAAGCATACGCTTTTCATGTGCATGAGAAATATATATATATATATATATATATATATATATATATATATATATATATATATATATATATATATATATTTATTATTATTATTGCACTGTGTCAAATGTGTTTAAGATAAGTTCGTAGATATAACCGTATACTTGTGTCTGAAGAAGCTCAACTTCAACTTATATCATATATCCACCAGACACGTGAGTACTCCATACATTTTGGATCTAAATATATATAAAGAAACGCGCAAATACAATAAATATAACAATATAAAATTTAATGGAAATATCAATCCAACATTGATAACACCAAGAGAAATTTTTCCATTAGACACATACCCTACATATTATAACGTCGTGTAATACACACACGATGTTCTCATGCACACATGCATCTACACGGGCTCAAAATATATCTACACATGCTCACAATATACACATGCTCACAATATATCCACATAGTTTACACACATACATACGATATCTACTTTCAAGTAGATAAACGTGTTAGTTATTTTTTACTTTTTTTATTGCACGAAACTCATCAATTACTCATATGAAATTCCAGGCTTAGTTTTTTGTCTGAATCATCAAAGCTTCAGTTCTGACTTGCAATTATTGAAAATAATTATTATGCGGCCCGCGCTCGTGTTTTCCCAGTTATCCCACCCTGACAGCAGGAAAAGTTTGTCCACCACCGCCTACTAGCCTACGCTCAGCTCCGCCGGTAAACTCACACTCACGTGAGCACTACAGTACGCTGCGATCCAATAGAAACAACTGCGTTGCAAGTGTCACGAGAAAATCACCAACGAAAAAGCAGGAATCAAAGAAACTTGTGCATACTGATGGCTGTTATTTACTGAATCACATATTTATTGTTGATTGTTATTATTTATTGAGGAACGTGGGCGGAGTGACATTATGGATTCTTATCGGATGATGGTTTATTATTTGTTGTTATTTATTTATTATTTTCTTTCCAAATCTCTTTCTAGACTTTTTTCTTTTCGAACTCTCCTTCTCTCTGAATCTTTTGGGCGCTTCCGGTACATGGGGCCACCTTAGGGTGGTAATAGTACTTGCACTCTTCCCATGCTACTGGATTTCCCTGTAATTAATAATAATAATAATAATACGCCATGATAAAATGTTTAGATGAAATCAACACTGTCAATCAAGAAACTAAATAAGCATGAACCATTTGTCGATATATTTTAAGATCAACAATGACAACAATATATGGCAAATGCAAGCAGAACAATATAATTAATATATGCTGGATATGAATATAACAATACATTGGATATATTTACCTGTTAGTCAATGTAAAACAATAATACATTGAACATGTAAATATTACCATGAATCATGATATTAATACGTTTAAAATGATGTTAGTCAGATGTGGTTGTTGTTGCGCAATCATATTGTCCGGTGCAAAAAGTCTAATTCACGTGACGTTAGTCGTATGATACTTCTCTAGAAACCAATGTGGATATGATGATTCAATCAGTTGAGACCAATGTGTACGAGTAATAACCGCGCCAACCTTCAATTATATTTTTCTCTCTTTCATTTGATCATCTTTTTGCCTATCTTTACCGCCCCATTTGTACGCTTTTTTACTTTAGTGTTCGTTCGTTTGTTTTTGTCTCTTGTTCGCATTCTATTTTGTATTTGCAGCTTATATTTGCACGCAACCAATTTAGTGTATCGCGTATATGGCCAATGTGCGTCGTAAATGCATGCCATCGTTCCGTTCTTATTACATGAGCAGGGACATAGGAAAACTGGGCGCTTATCTATATAGTTGATTAACTCAAACAAACGAGCTGCACACCGAGAAATCCCCCCCTCCATCCACTGCCGGTGATGATCCACACTGACATCCACCGCAGGTGAATATAGAGGTTAAAGGTTAAACGCCTCAAGTGACAGCTGCTACACGGGAAGAAGACGAAGCTTATGAACACACAGGTGTGTCCCGTGCAGCTAGCTGTCACCGCAGAACCGACCCTCTCCACGTTATGCCGCCACAAGGACGGAAGACGTATTAGAGAGGACCACCTCCCCAGAATGCATGGTGTTATTATCAAATCATTTACTGCTGGGTGGACAGTGGCTGTTGGATTATAGAATTCGCCCAAAAGAAATTATCTTCCGCCGGGATTCGAACCACGGACCTCCCGCTTGTAAGGCAAGTGTGCTACCACAACACCACCGAGTCCAACAAACCGGTCTGCTATTAAACCAGTCTATTATAATGCAGTTCCACGCCAAATACAAGCCAGTCCAGCGCCCGCACGTTGATCCAATTTACCTTCATTGCGCCCGACAGACACCAGAATCTTGTCCATGCCCTTGGGTCCGAGTGTTGACTTGACCAGATCTCCGATGGCAATGGCACCGATGAAGCTGGACATGCGCGCCACCTCGGCCTTCTCCTCCTCGGCTCCACCGCGCAAAACTTGTACAGGGTTCAGTGACGCCTGCCACCGCACAAAAACACGCGCATTGTTGTGTCGACACAGAGCGTATGATACACATTAAACGTGGAGCAATATGCACGCGCCAAGCGAAACTAAACATAATAACCGAAGATAATTGAAAACAAACATAGCAGAAGTAAAAAGGTACTTATTGTGATATTTCACACTCATAAGATTTAGATGTTATACGTGAATTTGTGAACAATATTTAAACTGCTTCTCTTTCATCCTCTTAAGCCAGGGGTTCTTAACCGGGGGTGAACGAACCCCTAAGGGGTGCGAGGACTCCTGTGAAAAATTAAAGGAAATGTTTTGCCTTTGCTTCATGTTTGTATCTGGGAAAACATTTATTATTAAAGGAACATTACTGTCTGATGAATATTGGATATAGACACTTCGATATTACGTCGTTTGTATATTTAGCCTTTTATTTAGTCGTTTGTATATTTAGCCTTTTTTTCTTCAGGGTGTGCGATAACTAACTGCTGATTCGAAAAGTGCTAACACCGAAAAAGTTTGAGAACCAAGATCATGAACCAAGTAATGAAGGTTAGAGTCACGTGAAACTGAGATAAAAAGTATCTGTTCAATGCGAAAAACAATTAACCAGATAGTATTTTATATCATATCTAAGTCCGTCGCTTGAAACATATACTAATCTTACCATTTCTACGAAACTTTACGATCAAACGCGAATTCACACTACGCCCAGACTGCACGCGGTAGGATGTGCGCCATGTGCGCAATATTTCGCCAAAATACAATTTCAATAATTTTACATTCACAATCTGAGTCTTAATCATACAATTTTCACATGTGTAATATCATTTGATTTCAATCCCATGCCATTTTACTTTTCGTTATTTTATTATTCTCTTGGAGTAGCTAAATGTTTTAAAGTGTCAATTCTTGAAATATTCAAATACGTATACCAGGGGTTCTTTAATTTTTAATGCAATATATTTACAGATAATTTAACGGAACATCCTTACCAGCGTGTGAATTCCTCAGCGGATAAATTATGGTGTGTGTGTGTGTGTGTGTGTGTGTGTGTGTGTGTGTGTGTGTGTGTGTGTGTGTGTGTGTGTGTGTGTGTAAGCAGGTACGTGTTGACATGCACCGTGCACTGTGCACCATTTACTATCACGTATTCTTCACTAGCACAGTGACTCGACTCAACGCAATCAATCTCTGTATGTGAGAAAGCAGACATGGCGGTGAGTATGAATAAATCACATACTAAATCAAAATACGCATGTAGATATATATATATATATATATATATATATATATATATATATATATATATATATAATAGTCAAAATAGAAACCCAGACTGATACACCACAGGTGCCAAAGTCATACGGGTTATCGCAGTCACGACCAGTCACAGAAACGAGCTCAAACCCATATATTATATTATATATATATATATATATATATATATATATATATATATATATATATATATATATATATATATATATATATATATATTAAATCGCCCATATATATTACATCGCCAAGAAATCGGGCCAGAATCCGTGTATTTTGACAACTCCAAGCACCAAGACTATCATGCCTTGACCACGTGTTTCTTGCAGGAGACCGAGGGTCGAATTCTGCAGCTGCGCATTTTGGTGGTCACGTGTGTATGTATCATTGTGTGTGGCCACCTCGTGTACGCCGGGAGACTCAAATCGCAGGATTTCGTCTGTTACAAGAAGAACCAATACAGCGGCGATCACAGTAAAGCATTGCCATGGAGATCAGTGAGAAGAGCCTACGGCTTACCAAGAACACCATGTGCTGATGACGTAGACACAAGTATGTCACACCTGTTGTTGTGCTTGAGCATATACAATGACATTACATCTAGTCAATCATAAGCATGACTATATAAAATATGTAAGCACGTGAATACTGTTTCTAGCGTACTCCGACGAAAAATCAATATTCCGAAATTGAAGTTGATTATTCCGAAATTGAAGTTGATTATTCCGAAATTGAAGTTGATTATTCCGAAATTGAAGTTGATTATTCCGAAATTGAAGTTGATTATTCCGAAATTGAAGTTGTAAAGGTATAGAGACGGCTCCAATGCATCCGATAGACAGATTAATTCATATGCACAAAACCTGACTTGTACTCATTACATATAAATTCACATGTCCCGTGTGAAAGTTTGGAAACGAACCCAAAAAAGATGGCAATTTTTGACGCAAATGTTAAATAATAAATCAAATTATATTTGCGGTGGTGTATCCGCTGACTCTGTACGTTGTTTCTACTGGCTAATAAACAGTTTTGTTCAACAGCCTCGAAAACGTCCGAAATTGCAATGCTCTCCCTGAAGCCAACATACGGCTACCCTTACAAAACAGCAGCCTACAGTGCCAGCTACACAAGCCCCAAAAGCATGACGCAAGTGTCAATGTTCTTCTTCTCAAACGGCTCGCACAGTTCTATGCGGCTGCGACAGGCCAGACCAGGAGCACGCGGGGTGAGTACAGGTTTAAGAGGGGTGTTAGCAGACTGATACCAAGTTAAACTTATTTATTAATATTTATTCTTATTTATTGATGGCTGTTATTTACTGATTCACATATTTATTCTTGATTGTTGATATTTATTGAGGAACGTGGGCGGAGTGACATTATGGAGTGTTATCGGATGATGGTTTATTATTTATTGTTATTTATTTATTATTTTCTTTCCAACTCTCTTTCTAGACTTTTTTCTTTTCGAACTCTCTTTCTCTCTGAATCTTTTGGGCGCTTCCGGTACATGGGGTACCTTAGGGTGGTAATAGTGCTTGCACTCTTCCCATGCTACTGGATTTGTCTGTAATTAATAATAATAATAATAATAAACCTCACCTGTACCCAGCCTCAAAAAGCAACATCGATGTAGGCTTCAAACAAACGAGAAAAGCTTCAACTCGAATCAGTGGCGGTACCAATAATTTTCCAGTGCGGAGAGAGGGGGGAGAGAGAGGGCTGACGAGAATTTAAATAAACGTAGCATGCAACTACACCACGAAAAATAGAGTATTTTGACAGAGGAAAAATGCAAGAATAAAAAACCGAATAGAAAAATTGTCCGTGAATACGAGACGAGAAAAAGTGAAGGAGAGGCTGATATAAAAAGTGTGTCAAAAACGAAGATGCGGATAATTTTTTGGTGTTCCCAAACTGTCAACAATGTGAAATGTTTCTACAAGTTGCCAGTTAATTTTCTTCATAAAGTCTTCATTGGAAACGTGCTTAATGAGTCCACGATCCTCCACACTATCTGCCTACATATTGGTGATCTTTTGGATTATGTTAGGAGCGCGCGGTGGAGCACGACTTCAATTTCAAAGTGAGCGATGTCGACTTCAACTGGACGGTCAAATTCGTTTTGGTCTCGTTCAACAGCAAGGGCGAGTGCTCGATGGACTCGACAAGCTGCTGCTCGATAAGTGAGTCATGGCCCGAGTCACTTTGTGAGTCACCTCTGTCCACGTGACCAGGTGTTCTGTCACTCCAAGCAGAAATTCGCGACTTACTCACACGTGAGCGGTAACATGCTAGCATACAGTCTCATGTTACACCCTAGCGGGTGATGAGGCGTGTGATGTTACACAAGAGACGTCATGTTGGTAATATTGTGTATAAACCAAGAGTTTTAACCGGGGAATGCGAGCAATCTCGTAAAAATTAGAGTAAATTTATGTTTTGTCTGTGCTTTATATTTTTACAATGGAAAATTACAGTTTTCTCAAAGGAACTATAAGTTGTATGAATGAATATTTAATTGAAAATAAGTTCTTTCAATATGTCGTTAGTATTTATATCTTTTTCATATAACTATGAAAAACCAGGGAGTGGGAGAACTGACTTCTGAATTGAAAGGGGTGAGAACACAGAAAAGGGTTGAGGAACACTAGTATAAACCACTCTCAGCACATTCACTCTGACCCTAGCCTCTCTTCATCTAGCCACTCCACTCGGCAGCTCCACTCCACTCAGCAGGATGAGAACACCATCGCAACCCGGGCGAACACACAGCAAGTACTCCCATCCGAACCACAACCAGAGGAAACATAGACATGCTCTGCTAACTGCTGGCATAATACCCACAATGAGGTGCCACAATAAAGTTTGTCATAACGAGTCCGCTGTGTTTCGCACTAATCACACCATTCAAAATGACACAACTTTGACACACTGAGCAACTTCGCAAAACTGAACCATCACGGCTAGCTGGGTGGAATTTGTCTCATAGAGAAATAGAAATAAACTGAACTAAACTCCGTTGACTATATATAAATGAATAGGACAAGAAAAACAGCATCACATACATATTGTGTAAATGCAATTGTGTAATAAACATATCACTTCTGCGCGTATAACTTAATCCTACATCGAGAAAGAGAGAATATGCATGCATATTTCATTCATCACATATTAATTGCGAAATTCTCATCGGTCGCAAACAACGTTTGCCACGTGAAACTTGACAATTAAACGCCGATATAATTCACCGCCTTTTTGTGGTATGTCAGGTGAAGATGGTGATAAGGAGCGCGTGTGTGGAGACGTTGAGGAGTGCAGTGAGTTCGAACCGTGACAAGCGGCTCGCGCAACAATACATCGACCACCATTCAGTTGGCCAGGAGCATTTAATTGCCTCGTTTCAATTGTTCACGTCAAAACGCTTGTTTGAACTAACCTAACTTGACCTAACTAACCTAATCTAACTAACCTAAACCAAACCTAACTAACCTAACCTAACTAACCTAACCTAACTTGACCTAACTAACCTAACCTAACTAACCTAAACCTAACCTAACTAACCTAACTAACCTAACTAACCTAAACCTAACCTAACTAACCTAACTAACCTAACTAACCTAACCTAACTAACCTAACCTAACTTGACCTAACTAACCTAATCTAACTAACCTAAACCTAACCTAACATTGAATGTCACGGCTATTACTTCAAGTACAGTGTGAAAATTGCTTCAGTTTTTCTAATAAATTTTCACATGTGCATTGTATCAAATGCGTATTACATTATATTCTTATACAAATACAAAAATATTGCTTGTCGACGGGACGGGAAGGTGCCAAAACTTCAAGCCAACCCACAGTTGACCCCAGCACAGCGAGTATTAGTGAAGTGGAAGACTTTAACAGGAACAAACAACAGCAATGTATTTGTATAGCACTCGCATAGAAACAAGCGCGAAAGAGACAACAATGAGAAACAACAGTGCACGATAGCAAGATGTGAGAAAAGAAGTAGAAAGTTCACAGAAGAGGAAAAATGGAGATCGTAAACTAGTAACAAACAAGTAAACAAACAAGTAATTGTAAATTAGAGTCATAGGGAAGCGTAAGGTGTAAGAGTGCGAGAAGTAGGATCAAAATATTTAGCAAAAAGATATTTACGAAGTAAGGAGGAAAATCTACTAAAGGATGAAGAGGAAGTGATTGAGGAAGGAAGATCATTGTAGACCCGAGGAGCATAGAAAGAAAAGGATTTTGCGGACCAAGGTGACTCGTTGATAGCGCGAGGACAGGATAAAGGACGATGAACACGAGAATAAAAGTCACAAGAAGAAACTAGAAGATCAAAAGGATATGACGGGGAAGAACTATTGTGAAGGTTGAGTTACGAGGGTTGAAGACAGGGTTCTCAGGGGATGCGATGGGTTTCTGGGTTCTTAGGGGGTGCTATGGTTCCTGTAACTTTTTTTAAACATATATGTTCAACTTATGCACCATATATTTCCTGAAAAACGTAGTTTTGATTAATCCTCTTAAAGTAGCTGTATGAATGAATATTTAATAAAAATAGTTTTGTTATTACGTCGTTTGTATTTATATATTTTCGTATATCTATTAATATTCCAAGGTGTGCGAACACTGAGAAAGGTTAAGAAGCACTGATTTAAGATAATCAAGGCATGGGTTAAAGTATCCTAAGAGAGAAGTAGGTGACATATGAAGCAAACATTCAGTGGAAAAACACAAATGCATATTGACATAAAGAGAGTCCAAATCAGCGTTACGATAATCCGAGAAACTAATAAGTTTGGGAGATTTGTAAGTGATAGGCAGGCGGGCAGAAAATTCAACTAATGAATGATCAGATATGGAGGAATCGATAGGAAACACAATGGTATCTCTAATGATAATAGTAGAATCGGAGAAAGAAAGGAGGAGATCAAGTGTGTGCCCGTGAACATGAGTAGGGCAGCAGATATGATTACGAAGACCAAATGAGTCAATTAATTGTAAAAACGTAGAATAACAAGACTTGAGATGGGGCGCATCAACCCAAAGGTTGAAGTCACCACAAATCACTATTCTAGAAGAGAAAATAGGAAAACGTGTGTCTAGAAGAGAAGAAAACTAATCAAGAAAAATCGAGCAAGAAAAAGAACACACACACACACACACATACACACACACACACACATACACACACACACATACACACACACACACATACACACATACACACACATATACACACATACACACACATATACACACATACACACACATACACACACATACACACACATACACACACATACACACACACACACATACACATACACACACATACACACACACATACACACACATGCACACACACACACTCACACACACACACACACACACACACACACACACACACACACACACACACACACACACACACACACACACACACACACACACACACACACACACACAAGACGTGCTGGAATTCAAGCACCGAGCTCGCGTGCATTTCACGTGCATTCTTCGAGGGCACCGGTGGCGCGAGAGAAGTGACATGGTAAGCAACACAATCGATCGGTCATGCATGATTTGTTTGTGATAGCTCAACATGTGAATAAGCCAATAGAGATTGCAGGCTCAAAACTCGGTAAGTGTGGCCATTCTCTCGCCTCTGATTTGATCTGCAGCTAGCTAGCTTCAGATCAACAAGACGTTGCTGTAGTTGACAATTTGAGTGTTATCACTAGGGCTGTCAAAAGTTAATAAAGTTACTTTTTCACCTAAAGGTCACTTTTTCATAAGCTACCTAAAACTACATGAAAAAGTTGTGTACGATAATTATTAAAAAAGTTATTAGGTTACCAAAAGTTACTTTTTCATCGTTAGGTTACTTTTTTGATTTTAAGGTTACTTTTTTATCGTCAGGTTACCTTTTGTTATTTTTCTTGTTATTAGGTAAGTTTACCACGAAGTTTGGTGACTTTTTGCAGATAAGAGGCACAAAAACGGTATATATGAGGATAAAATAGGAAAAGAGATGGAATATTAGGTCTGAAGATCAAGAAATGTCAACATTTCTGCTGTTAGGATTTAGCAATTGATATTCATCTTAATATCCGTGCTACCCGATATTATACGTTTTTGGGTACGCAGGATAGTGTAATTCCATTTTAGGAAATGTCCACGAACCGGAGGGTGTCGTGAGATGTTTGGAGCTGGGTATAGTACGATGTGTGAGCTCTCTATACCAGATACTGCACTGTAGCACTTGACAGTACGTATTTACTTGAACAGGAATTAGCACGTGATTTTCAGGGCGTGAGATAGCGCCATTATCCCACGTTTGACATATGGGAGGACGGGGGGCATTCACACATGCAGTGTTTACGCTACTGTAGTACGTGCTATTTGATAAAGAGTTTCATTGAAAAAATATAAAGAACATTATTGCGACCATTACTAAAAATATTTACATTTGCAATTAGTGTATTTCGCATTTGTATGAGCTTTCCACTTAAAATTATATTCTGATGGTTATGCTCCCTTTTTCGATGTTAGCTAAATTATGTTAAGTCACTTTTGGTTGTTTTTTGTAAAAATGGTACCAGATCGGAGAGGGTGGAAAAGTAGTACCAACTCGGAAAAGTGATAAAAAGCAGGACTGGTGTATTTTCTTCCTTCAGAACAGCAAACAGAAATTGACCTTTTTTGAAGGATATTTTTAGGTTACCTTTTCATTGGATATTAGGTTACTTTATATGTTCACAAACAAACAACAAGCAAACCGTGTATTTCAAATGGCGCACTAATCAGCAAAGGCGTGATAAACATGTGATAAAACGATACAAAAGTGATAATAACTTTAAAACTCAGGTTATTTTAGGTTACTTTTTTAGGTTACTTTTTCTCGAAAATAAAGTTACTTTGTTCTGATTTTTAGGTTACTTTTTTGACAGCCCTAGTTATCACTGAGCGGCCATATTCTCGCCCTGATGCCAGTACAAGTATGTATAACCGAATTACGCGTGGCGAATTAAAGGTCAGACAGATCAGGACGAGTGTGTGTGTGTGTGTGTGTGTGTGTGTGTGTGTGTGTGTGTGTGTGTGTGTGTGTGTGTGTGTGTGTGTGTGTGTGTGTTTTCAATCCAAATTCGTTTAAATTTTCTGCCGGAACAACCGAAATTATTGGATTTCTCAGCACTATCGTGGGGAAAATGAAGAGTTAAGAAGTGGGGAAATCAGCGATAAGCATGACAAAGCAATATTTGTCAAAGTCCTCTCTATTTGACAGGTTTTCACCCGATGTGTCCTGATCTACATGCTAATTTTCAGCGCATTAGTTTGTGTCGAGTCGAGAAATGCCGACAGAGGCCGGACAAGACGCGAATTGAACAGGATTCGACGATTCATCTGCGTACCAAAAGAGCACGGAATGCAGAACAGCTCTGCTGCTGTTCCTCATCGAAAAATCCGGCGAACGTTGGTACAACGTAGACAACTGAAATGCCAGCGAAAACAGCAGCAAAGACAAGAAGCCGCAGCGATTAATGACTGGGGTAAAAAGCAGAAATGTTGTCAGAATTGCCACCAAAACGCCAGCGCCTGCTATTCCAGGCACTGCTATGCTTCTATATGTGTGTGTGTGTGTGTGTGTGTGTGTCATGCTACGCGTAACACTCGAAATCCTCCGGAGAAATTCAAATACGATAAATTATCCGACAAGCTAGCAAAATTATTTATCAATAAAAAATCAATACTTGTCTAAGAATATTTTATTAACTTATTTTAATCGTTAATGAGTCTCTCCACTTTTACTAGACTGCAATTCGATTGGAAAAACCAGGTAGAGGAAATGTTGCGTAATTTTACGAAATTTCAACGACGTGGTAAACTCGGCAAAAACATGTCTGTATGAGTACACAATTATTTGAGCATGTGCATGTGTGTGTGTGTGTGTGTGTGTGTGTGTGTGGTTTGTGCGGTAACACCTAGCCTACTCTGTTACAAGTGGATGGACAGATATTAACGGCGAGTTAATGGTCACAATAAGGGCGACTTTACAACTGCCGTCTGGAATGGAACATATCTACGGTGTTATGCAAAATGGCATCGTCCTTGGAAAACCCATCTTCAGACCTGCATTTCACCATCTACCGGTATAATATATCTTATCTATATCAGTAGTTCATCAGTAGTTGTTAAGCTGTGAGGGGAATTCCCTGTCTGGTGGGGAATGGAAGAGTTGCCAAGTGGGGAACTAAAGGTCGGACAGAACAGGACAACTATGTGTGTTTTTATCAATTAAAATTCGTTCATTTTTGTTTATGTAATGACCTCTAATGACATTTACTTTAGTGTAACAACTGAATTTATTGAATTTATCAGCGCTATTGTGTGGAAATGAAGAGATGGTTCATTAAGAAGTTGGGAATCAGAGAAAAAAGGTTAAAAACCACTGGTCTAGACTGACACCATGAGTTCAACACTGTATTTTTCATAATTAACACCAATAATTGTCACCTAGTTTGAATATCCTTGAGCCTTTGATTTATTTAAATTATTGTTTGATAAAATATTTGACAGATTCGATGTCAGTGAAGGATTGCTTGCACAAATGACACGTTATCTGGTGATTGTTTGCAGGGAGACACATACAAGCCAATGCAGGTGATATACAAACCTAAAATACCTCCGAGATCGCTGAAAATATTCCGTGTGGGGTTCAACGAAGACAATTCTTGTGAAGTACGCTTTGATAAATTTGAAACGCTTTTATAACTTGGATATCACACCCTAGCCACAAAAGCAGATCAAAAACAAAACACAAGTAACAAAACACGAAAACGCAATAAACATATGCTTAAATTTCATCGTGACTATTAAAAATGTCCACCAATATTATAACTGATTGCTATCAGTCGTTTCACTCAAAAAAAATCCTACAAATGCCGTTTACTCGAATATCTCTTAGATTTGTATCGTGTACAATTAAGAGCTAGCAAAAATCTCCCAAGGAAAATGATTTTCGCAAACGTGCATTCTTAGCGTTACCTTCTGAAGCCCTCAGAGTCACGGGCTGATCCAGGGGTTCAGGGAACTGAAGTCTCCCCTCCAAAATGTTTCCATCGACTCCTCATAAGCAAGAGGCTCATTATAAGAGGTGAAGGAAAAATAGTTTTCGGTAGAATTAGTTGATATAAGCATTGTCGCAAAGACGTTGCATAATGATGCATGTACATGACTGATCACCCCTTCAAATCAATTTGGATTTCATAAGATTGTGCTTGTGGCTTTTCGTAAGATTGTGGCTGTCTCAAACCCTCCCTAAATTTCACTCAAGATCCGCCACTGCTCTGAGCCTTTCTGAATATTAATATAAATCGAGCATACATTACATTCTCAAGAACTCAACATATACACCAAGGAAGCTAGCATAAACTTGGTGAAGCCAGAGTCTTGTATGATTGAGGCACAAGTTGCACGAATCGTTTGTGTCAACATGCGCACACATGTCCTATATTCTTCCTTACCTATCATCCGTTGTGTATTGTGTATTTTCTGCCGCATATAAAATACAACTGGTTTGGCTGGCTGGTCTTGACTTATCGCTGCTGTTGCTGCTTTGGAACCGGTGGCGGTTTCAGAGGGCAATTTTCAGGGGGGCTGAATTACGTGTATGAGTGACTAGGTAGCGTGTGAAGGCCATGACTTGGGATGGGACATTTTCAACGATATATACACACATTTACACACAAAATATTATGCAAATATGTTTTGCGATAATGCTTATATCAGCAAATTCTCCGAACAGATATTTGTATTGACCTCTTGGTTATGAGGAGTTAATGGAAACATTTTGGGGGGATTCAGCCTTCTGAACCTCCCCCTGCATCCTCCAGTGATTGGAATACATTGACAGAAACAGTCTTGAACGCTGCGGGAACTGCGCTGATGCATGAACATGGCGATGATAACTACAAAGATGAATAAGCGAAAAAAACTATTTTGACAATAGAAACGATAAAAAATGCCACGAATAAAACTAAAAGCGGAACATCTAAGAATCTGATCGGCTTTGCAGAGACAAACGTGATGAGGAGCAGTGTTGTCACCACAACAGGTGTCTCTCATACAAGCGCCTGGAGAAAGTCATTCGCTACATAGTGAGAACAAAGCTCAAACAGATTCTACCAATACCTGAACATATCCATCAATAAACTCAAAAACAAATATTTCAAGGCAAAACATTTGCAGTATTTAAAAAGGATCCCGCGAGGCACTTAAATTTCACAAGTAAAATTATGATAATCCTTGAAAAATCGACATAGCATCAACATACATAGTCACATACAATAGCGGTGTGTTGTATCTAAAGGCTCAAGGGCTCAAGCGACAGCTGCTACACGGGAAGAAGTCGAAGCTTATGAACACACACAGGTGTGTCCCGTGCAGCTCGCTGCCACCGCAGAACCAACCCTCTCCACGCTATGTTGCCACAAGGACGGAAAACGTATTGAAGAGGGCCACCTCCCCAGAATGCATGACACAACATTTAGCTGCTCGAATCATAAACACCACGAACAACGCATCCTACTTGCATTATATCGACATCTGACCGAAGCAGACCTGCAAGAGATCACGTGTAGGATAAAAGAGAAGCCAACATTTTTTACAAATAGGTATTGTCGGCATATAGTCGGAGTAGAAGTATTGCCCAAATCCCAGCAAGCCATTGGCAGGTTAAATATATTCCACCCGACGCGCAATCACACAGACGAGCCAATATCAAACCCATAAATAATGTGAGCAGTGGCAGAAGACTCGCGATGCGACTAGAATCGCTAGGCCGATGTTGAGTGTGATCATGGGCGTAAATCCTGGGGGGTATGAGGGTATTATACTCCCGACAAATTGGCTGGGGGATATGAATACGCAAATATGCCCCCCGAGATTTCTGCTGAGTTCAGTTCATTGGGTATATTATCATCTAAATCAGCATAGAAGGCAAATGACAATAGGCCAAAAATGCAAGAAATTATAAATATGTGAAGAATCATATTACGCAATACACATTTCATTGAGGTATGTGTGTTGTAATTGAATAGGCTGAAAATAGTCGAGGGTCTCACGCAATTGACCAACTGAGTCAACTTTGAACACTAATGCATGATGGCTGTCATCCCCCCGAGCCTCGACACAAATCTACACCGATGAGTGTGACGATGACAAAGCTCATGACAGAAGTTGGAGTTCTGGTGTCAGTAGACTAGTGGTTCCCAACCCATTTGCAATCGAGTACCACTTGGAAGTACCATGCAGACGCCGCGTACCACCTGGTTCCAGAGAAACTCAGTTCGATCATAATTCACTCTATTAATATAATTGTACAAGTAGAACACACAAATCAACTTAAAAAACAACTCAACGCGAGGACTGTATCTGCTTCTTCTCCACCAGAGTGTCATGAATTTGCAGATCGGAAGTCATGCCCTAGTGCCACTGGTTATGATCCCGAAGGTGTCAGCTTACCACCTGGAATATCCTCGAATACCACTAGTGGTACGTGAGGGACCACAGGTTGGGAACGACTGCAGAATACCGATGACAGCCGGCCTCGTAATATTCGCACATCAGTAATTCACTGATAACTCTCTCACGACGACGACGACGTCCAATGTATGTTTTTCTGTCTGCGAGAAGTTCTGCACGTACTGTCAACATTGTCGGGCGATCTTGTACACTTCTCCACTTCTCGCCTCACCTCACAACAAATCGCTGTGCTGCAAGTGACTTGTGGACTTGTGCAGCAATCGACGCCAGAAAAACGTTGTACAAAATTGCCGCCAGCGGAATGCAGCGTGTCATCATCATCACCATCATCATCATTCCAGTCCTCATCATCACAGTTGTCAACATGAACTGCGCCGCGCTCCCGACGTACCGGCAGCGGAGACATGCCGTGCGGCAGGAAATGTCGATTTACTATGCCTCGAGGCAAACAGGTGTGCGTTGACCTACGCGCCGCACAGTGACCTCGCTGGGTCAATGACCTGACCGGCACGTGACACGAGGTCACGGTGACGGTCGACTGGCAGCTAGTGTGACCGCACGTGTCACTTACTGGAGCTGCTTGACAAGCATGCGAGTGCATCATAACGTGACACAAGACACTCCGTAATCGCACAGCAGGTCACATGTGCTGCATCATCATCAGAGTGCATGTGTGGAGCTGCACTGGTCATTATCATATAAGAAGCACTGAAGCCATGCCATCTAAGCTGTGACGTAACCGACGATGTTCTCACACACACACACACACGCACACACACACACACATACACGAGAATACACACACGCACACATACACGAGAATACACACATGCTCATACACAGACACAGACGCAGATACACACGCACAAGCATACTGATACGTACAAAATAACATATTGATAACATTGTGATATTGTTTCTTCAACTGGGTCGATGCTGTTCCCAATACACTTATGACAAGCATGATAAACGCGACCCTCGTGCTAACGGATCTAAGTTGATTATAAGTGAATTACGTTTAGTCTAAGAAACTGCAAAACACCTATGTTGATCCCTGCTAAAATCAGAAATATATCATCATCTCACAGACAATTGCACGAGCTAACTTGACGACCACTTTTCCCTCCGGTTCGAAGCCAAATAAAAAAACAACCGCAAGAAATATATGTGTATTAAACAAGCTTGGACAACGCGCGCGCAATAGAATCCTCATTTAACTAATACGATCAAACACAACTGATATGGACACTAGATCAACAAGCCTAAAAGCGCACTGGATGAATTGCAAATACACATACACACGCACACACACACACACACAGAGACATACACATAACAGACACAGAACAGATACAGAACGCACACATACACTGACACAAACACCAAACACACACAGAACACCGACAGACACACACACACACACACACACACGCACACAAACACACACATATACACAGAAAACACAGACACATAGATACACAGAAGAAAAAAATACACACACACACAAACACACACAGAAAACATAGACACACATATGTTTTATTTGTATTCTACCAAGTACGTTCTACCTATCGGTCAGATAAAAACAATGAAAAATTGCAGACGACCACACGAACACTACACTCATTTGAAACAGTGCGTGTGTATCGCTGAGTAAAACTAGCAATGCTAAAATAAAGTCTTGCGTCAAAATGAGAGCGAGGAAAGCTTAGGCACTGCAGCACAGCTAAAATATCAGCATTTTCCGGACGTGTAGTATTTGTTCATTGGCCATAAAAACACACGAAAACACAGCAGAATATATGCCAACAATGAGCCTTGGTTACGACCCTCGACTTCACCACCACGTAACCCCTCGTCCAGGCACCATTTCAATCCAGCATAACACCCAACACTTACCGCTCTACAGAAATACAATCAAAATCGGAAAACTGGAAATGTCGCTTGGATGCGGCCTAATGCATATTCAAATACAGTCGGACCTCCAAATATAGCGGAATCCAAGGGACCGAGACAAAATTCGGCAATTCGGAGGCAGTGGAGGATCCAGAGTGCAATTTTAGGGGGCTGAATTATGTATGACTATGTGTGAAGGACATGACTTGGGACATTTTTCAATGATATATACACACATTTACACACACACACACACACAATAATGTGCGAATATGATTTGCAATAATGCTTATATCAACAAATTCTACATAAGGATATTTTCCTTACTCCTTTTAGGGAGCCTCTTGGTTATGAGGAGTTGATGGAAACATTTGGGGGGCTTCATCCCCCTGCCCCCCTCTAAATCCGCCAGTGTCCGCTATCTAAATAGTCAACTGTAGAGCAAAATATGAAAAATACATGTGTCTTGTCTTAACACTTTGTCTAAGTGTGTATATGTTTGTCAGGCGGAAAAAATAGACAAACAGTGAGCCTGAATAAAGAAAAGACAAGATTGGCAACGGTACAATTACTGGTCATACATTAGCATACATTAATTATGTGTGTGTGTGTGTGTGTGTGTGTGTGTGTGTTGAATTGTCTATGTATCTGTCCGAGTGGCTATACTGGTCGACCGATACAAAACAACCAACAAACAGCCCGCATTTGAGTCCAGTATTTCACAACTACAACATACACACACACACAAGCACACATATATTAGATTACATTAAGTAGATAGTTATATAGCGCCCTACAACTAGAGAGTGTCTAGGGCGCTGCAAATACACACACAAATACATACACACACAAGCAAACACACACACATACATATACAAACACATACAGATACAAACACATACACACACATACATATACAAACACATACACACACAAGCAAACACACACACATACATATACAAACAAATACACACACATACATATACAAACACATACACACACAAATACATACACACTCAAGCAAACACACACACACCCACACACAAACACATACACACACATACATATACAAACACATACACACACAAATACATACACACACAAGCAAACACACACACCCACACACAAGCAAACACACACACATACATATACAAACACATACACACACATACATATACAAACACATACACACACAAATACATACACACACAAGCAAACACACACACATACATATACAAACACATACATATACAAACACATACATATACAAGCACATACACACACAAGCAAACACACACACACCCACACACATACATATACAAACACATACACACATAAATACATAAACACACAAGCAAACACACACACACACAAACACATATACATATACAAACACATACAAACACATACACACACACGCCCACACACATACAAACAAATACACAAAGACACACACACACACACACATACCCATCGAATACCCCTCGTAGCACACACACTCCTGGCCAAAATATTGCAACAGCAAAATTAGCGAAATCAATTCTAGTCATTTTTCCAGTGGTATATTAACATTAAACTTCTTATACTTAGCATCCAACGAGCTATGTGTTTACTTGAACACAAGCAGAGACATTGCGAGGTCTTATGGCTACTCGGAAGGCCATACTAATCGCCCTCATTATGAATAAAGCAGCGTTACACCAAAGACTCAGGGAAAATGCAGTAACGAGATAAACTATATAAACTTACGATACTTTTATGCGCTACTCTAAGATAAATATTAATATCATGCGTGAGGAAGCAGGATGCCTCAACACTCGGGGTGTTCGGAACAAGAGGTCGCTAAGACTCTGAGCACAATATAATTGGTGGTAAATAACGACCAATGATATCATTTCCGGGAATATAAACTTTGAAATATTAGGGAATCATAAGAAAGTATTACTAAAACCCCTGGACCCCTGGTTGTGCGTGTGTGAGAGAGAGAGGCTGACCTGATATGTCTGGCTCGAAGCCACTCGACCATCGTGTTCCTCATGACAGGCTGTCCCCCTGCACTGTGCACCCCATGGCCCGTGATCACGTGCAAACACCGACGTCTCGCCCCTGTGAGTGTGGACGAACATGAACAATGAAATTGGTATATTTTGCACGTATACAGTGGTCAATATACACTCTCATTAGTATTTATATATTTATTAGCATCTCGTGTTGTGTCATTGACTTCATTACGAGTGAGAGTATGTGTGTGTGTGAACATTAATTTTAACTAACAGTTCAATAGTGTTATATCCTATTGAGAAAAAAACACAAATTACAGCATTTCCAAGTACGAGCCCATAATTGGAGCTATACGTAGCTGATCCTTGTCAAGACAAATATGGTGAATAAGATGAGCTGGGATGGACAGTGTACAAACAGCTAGTAAGAATTTGACAGGAAGAAAAGGCGTCTTATATTATATACAACAAACCATCAAAACACTGATTAACTTTTAAGAGAAAAAATACACTATAAAACGAGAATTCTATCAACTTTCACTATATGTTTTATGTGCGACTACGAAAACTGATAAACAAGATAAGAAAAATGCAGAAACAAAACAAGAATAAATCCTGATTAGAATGGAAATTGGGAAACAAATGATAATATTGACAGACGGCCAAATAGCTGAGTATTGTTCAAATGCAACTCAAAAACAACTGGTAAATGTCGCGATTACATGTAGACAATAATGAGCGACATTCAGACGAAACTGACGCAGACAGTGAGCAATAGAATGATGAAACCGAACATCCGGGACTTTGTGGCACACAATCATCACACATGCACAAACTGATTGTCAATTTTCTCTGGCACTCAGCACAACAACGAAACATAAACGAGCTGAAGCCGAACAGAAGCAGAGGAAGAGAGAAAGATAATAGAACAAAAAGTAGAGCATTGAGCAAATGGAGCTGAATGGTGGAGATATTAGTGATTGCATGGTGTGACCTCAAGCCAAATATCACAACACTGGCACAGGTGGCGCCGTGTCGTGCACACCAGCCGTCAAAGACAGGGGCGAAACCAGTAATAACATCCGGGGGTGCTTAACACCCTCCCAATATTCAGTCTAATGCTACACCCTGAGCTGCAGGCAGTGTCGGCATTGGTTCCTGGATCAGATAAGCTCCAGTCTTCATATTCTAGTTCTGTTCCCACGGCCCCACACACACAAAAATATCTGCCACCGTCCCTGTCTACTACGTCTAGCCCCTGCATCATCCCGTACAGTGAGAAAGTGGCACACACACATAACTCAAAAGTGAAAAATTTACAAACGAAAAAAGATAAAATCATGAAATATTCATAGACAATGCAAAAAGGTACGAACACACATCCAAGTGCGTGTGTGGGTGTGAATGTATGTATGTGTGTGTGTGTGTGTGTGTGTGTGTGTGTGTGTGTGTGTGTGTGTGTGTGTGTGTGTGTGTGTGTGTGTGTGTGTGTCTGTGTGTGTGTCTGTGTGTGTGTGTACGTGCATGCATGAGTATTGGGCTTATGAGAAAAAATAAAAAGTTTTGAGCAAGAATTAGACTGCGTATAGCTCTTGCATCATTCTGCACAGTATGAAGGTGTCACACACATACACACGCGCACACACACACATATACACATAACTCAAAATTGAACAGCATAAAAACGAAAAACGAAAAGAATTCATCAAATATTCATAGCCAATGTATGTATGTGTGTGTGTGTGTGTCTGTGTGTATGTGTATCTATGCTTGGTTTTATTACGATGAAAAGCCAGATGTTGAACACCCAGTGAATGCACACTCACACACACACACACACACACACACACACACACACACACACACACACACACACACACACACACACACACACATACACACACACACACACACACACACAGAGACACATACACACACACATACACACACTCACACACACACACACACACACACACACACACACACACACACACACACACACACACACACACACACACACACACACACACACACACACACACACACACACACACACACACACACACACACACACACACAGAGAGACACATACACATACACACAGACACACACACACATACATACATTGCCTATGAATATTTGATGAATTCTTTTCTTTTTTTCGTTTTTATGCTGTTCAATTTTTAGCTATGTGTGTCTGTGTATTTGTGTGTGTGTGTGTGTGTGTGTGTGTGTGTGTGTGTGTGTGTGTGTGTGTGTGTGTGTGTGTGTGTGTGTGTGTGTGTGTATGTGTGTGTGTGTGTGTATGTGTGTGTGACACCTTCATACTGTGCAGGATGATGCAAGAGCTATACGCAGTCAATTGCTCATTGATATTCATACCGGGAAAACGTTTTATTTAAAAAAAATAAACTCACACAAAACTGAAAAGCACATATACGCACAAACACAAACATACATTCCCGTTTACATACGCAAAAACACAGAAATACACACAAAACAGAAACAAAAACACAGCAGACAACACATTAAGACAACACAACAGACACGCAAGAACATACACTCAGATTGACAACACAATAGACACACAAATACAAACAAAAAAAACCAACATAACAGACACACAAAGACATACATTCAAACAAATACACAGAGAACACAACAGACACACAAACACAGATAACAGAGCTCAACACAACAACACACAGACAACATACAATGGTAAAACATACACACACAAGAACGACGAATACAGACACACATGAAACACATACACCTAGAAGACAGACACACACACACACACACTGACACACACACATACACACACTGACACACACTGACACACACTGACACACACATACACACACACTGACACACACTGACACACACAGTCAACAAATAAGAGAATAGTAGAAATACCACAGCCTCAATTAACCATGATAATCTGTGTGAGTGTGAACAACATGGTTATTAAACAATATAGTTCACAGCTTCCCAGTCGGTAGGTCACGAGGCACTAGTGGGACCACGAGGCACTAGGGGGGTCACGAGAGCCGCCTGGGAAAAATGTCATTCGTCAAAATTTGCAAAAAATTCCTGTTTTTTTTTCATTGTATTTTCGAATACATTCAATAGCGGTGACATTAAAGTATTGAATGTGATAATAATTCAGTATAAAGGTGTTTTCTAACTTATCTTATTTTTACTGGGGGTCACGCAGTAGTCCTCATCTGTTCTGGATGTCGCCAAGCGAAAAAAGTTTGGGAGCCCCTGATACAGTAATTAATGCTTTAATTGCGTTAATTTTGCGTGTGTTTATGACATATAACCGCAGATCCTGACCATATTAAGTCCATGCCACTTTCAGGCCTGAAATACTAGGTTTTTATTGGTGCTGATCCAATAAACCCAGCTAAATTGTTAACTTTTCTGCGGTAGTATTTTTCTAATGCTCTGTTTGTTCCACTTATACAATACGTTCTGAAAATTCGTCCTTTCCTATCATTTACGTGTTAATTCGCGTTTTTCATCAAACTATTGAACATATTTGTACTTTTATTATTATTATTATTAATTACAGGCAAATCCAGTAGCATGGGAAGAGTGCTAGCACTATTACCACCCTAAGGTGGTCCCATGTACCGGAAGCGCCCAAAAGATTCAGAGAGAAAGAGAGTTCGAAGAGAAAAAAGTCTAGAAAGAGAGTTGGAAAGAAAATAATAAATAAATAACAATAAATAATAAACCATCATCCGATAACAATCCATATTGTCACTCCGCCCACGTTCCTCAACAAATAATAACAATCAACAATAAATATGTGATTCAGTAAATAACAGTCATCAATAAATAAGAATAAATATTAATAAATAAGTAATAAATAACAATCAAGAACAATAAATATGATTCAATAAGAAATATCCAACAATAGATATAAATATGATTCAATAAGTAACAACAACACAAATAAATATGATTCAATAAACAACAACACCAATAAATATGATTCAATAAACAACAACACCAATAAATATGATTCAATAAACAACAACAACAATAAATATGATTCAATAAACAACAACAACAATAAATATGATTCAATAAACACTTTACTTTATTACACTTTACTTTATTAACATTGATATAATTCATACTAAAATGAAGCTTGATATTTTGGATAACAAAAACTTTGGCCAGTAAGCCCGCCTTGCAAAACATCGAGTAGAATTTTAAACTCAAATATGGGCTTGCTGGTCGAGCTATACGATATTAGAGTGAGACAATAATTTCCCCTGATACCCCATCTTGCTACGCCTCTGTCACACTACCTGACTGAAGCAGCAGACCAAGTTGCTGCTCAATGAAGGCAGATAACACGGCCACCCCTGTCACCACACCCACTCCGTGCAGGTCGCACGTGCCAACCGCCTCCCCCCTCGTCCCATCTGACCCGCCCCCCCACTGGCTCCGCTGCTGGCGAGCCAAAGCCACCGCCAGCTGATATTGCCGCAGCAACGCCATCTGTCGGTCTCTCTGTGAAACACCAGCATACATATACTCTGTGAAACACCAGCGCACATATACTCTGTGAAACACCAGCACACATTTACTCTGTGAAACACCAGCACACATTTACTCTGTGAAACACCAGCACACATTTACTCTGTGAAACACCAGCACACATATACTCTGTGAAACACCAGCACACATATACTCTGTGAAACACCAGCACACATATACTCTGTGAAACACCAGCGCACATATACTCTGTGAAACACCAGCACACATTTACTCTGTGAAACACCAGCACACATTTACTCTGTGAAACACCAGCACACATTTACTCTGTGAAACACCAGCACACATATACTCTGTGAAACACCAGCACACATATACTCTGTGAAACACGAGCACACATATACTCTGTGAAACACCAGCGCACATATACTCTGTGAAACACCAGCACACATTTACTCTGTGAAACACCAGCACACATATACTCTGTGAAACACCAGCGCACATATACTCTGTGAAACACCAGCACACATTTACTCTGTGAAACACCAGCACACATTTACTCTGTGAAACACCAGCACACATTTACTCTGTGAAACACCAGCACACATATACTCTGTGAAACACCAGCGCACATATACTCTGTGAAACACCAGCGCACATATACTCTGTGAAACACCAGCACACATATACTCTGTGAAACACCAGCACACATATACTCTGTGAAACACCAGCATACATATACTCTGTGAAACACCAGCACACATATACTCTGTGAAACACCAGCACACATATACTCTGTGAAACACCAGCACACATATACTCTGTGAAACACCAGCGCACATATACTCTGTGAAACACCAGCACACATATACTCTGTGAAACACCAGCATACATATACTCTGTGAAACACCAGCATACATATACTCTGTGAAACACCAGCACACATATACTCTGTGAAACACCAGCATACATATACTCTGTGAAACACCAGCACACATATACTCTGTGAAACACCAGCGCACATATACTCTGATATGTACATAAACTGATATACACTGATAAATATACACACAAACACTGACACATATACATACACTGATATATACTGACACATATACACACACACTGACACTGACACACACACACACACACACACACACATGTACATACACACATACATTATATACACCGGCATACACTGACACTCACATACACACTTACACACACACACATGTATGTATGTATGTAAGTGTGTATTGACATTATAAATCATCACATGGAGCTGAATCACTCACGGGTACATACACATACACACACACACACACATACAGTGCATTGATTATTGAAAATGCCAACATACACGGCAAACATCATGTCTACTGATTTCCCATGACACACACACACGCATACATGCAGACAGACAGAGAAGAAGACATACAGACAGAATGGTGAAAATAATTCGCGTGCCGCAATAAATCACCAACTGAAACTTAACAAAGAAACAGAAACTATCAGTATGTAGTCAATACAGAAGATTGTGTTGTGTGTGTATGTGTGTGTGTATGTGTGTGTGTGTATGTGTATGTAAGTGCGTGTGTGTGTATGTGCGTGTGTATATGTGTGTGTGTATGTGCGTGTGTGTGTGTGTGTGTGATAAAAACAGGAATGCATGACAAAGAGAAAAAATGTGGTAATTGAGAAAAAGTGAGTGTGTGTGTGTGTGAGCAAGAAAGAGGGAGAGAGCTGAAGTGTGTAGAATCGTAGACAGAGTTTGTGAGGCGTGAGAGGGGAGAGTGAAGGGGAGAGAGTGCACCTCCTCCACGTAATACTGCACCACGGCAGACATCCCCACACCCATTGCCTGTGCGATCATACGCCGTGCATTATCCGCACGACGTTGACACAGGTCAACTCGGACCTGCAGGTCATCGACCGACAGCGGGTCATTGACCTCGACCTCGCTGCCCTGCCCACGCCCCTCACTCATGACTCGCTCCTCCTGACAGTACACACGAGCACACAACACTGATGTTTCACATGTAAACTGCCACGTGTCTAAACAAATCAAGTTAGACATTACTGGGAACATTTGTGAACTACTGCATTTATGATCACACACGGCGCTGGCGACAATGTGCAGCCGAAAGATAATTGGCTAAAGGCTGCTCAAGTGACAGCTGCTACATGGGAAGAAGCCGAAGCTCATGATCACACACAGGTGTGCCCCGTGCAGCTCGCTGCCACCGCAGAACCGACCCTCTCCACGCTATGACGCCACAAGGACGGAAGACGTATTAGAGAGGGCCACCTCCCCAGAATGCATGACACAACACATGACTGATATCTGGTACCATCATTTACTGCTGGGTGGACAGGGGCTGTTTGATTATAGAATTCGCTCAAAACGCTGAGAGTAACTGAAGCCTCAATAGCGACAATCAGAGCCAGCACCGAACAGACAAGACATAGAACACAAAACGAGCAACATTCAAGCTATAATACAAGGGTTCTGAACCTTTTCATGCTTCCATACCCCCAATTTATTGTCAAATATGGTCACATACCCCCGACTTACTCGACTGTTCAAATAATTATCACCAATCCTGTTATCATTTGTCAGTATGTCTTCCAGATCCAAGAGCGTTTCAATCGCTTGAATTTACTGTACTTTAAATACGGATTAC
Organism: Sacculina carcini; assembly: GCA_916048095.2. Classification (NCBI taxonomy): domain Eukaryota; kingdom Metazoa; phylum Arthropoda; class Thecostraca; family Sacculinidae; genus Sacculina; species Sacculina carcini. The sequence continues at coordinate 9,578,084 of OU696576.1, forward strand.
TAGGAAAAAACAGCGACCACTGATAATTATATTATTTATAAACCATTAATAATTTATGTACCCAGTACCCAGAAATATATTCCCATATATAAGCCCTGTTATAATGCACAGGGAGCGAGTAAGACAGGGTGAGATGGAGAGCTGGAGAGAGAGAGTGATGGAGGACCGTGAGTGTGGAGGAGACAGAGGCTGGAGGACCGCACGTGGCGGCCAGCAGTCTTAGTAGTTGATTGTGCCTGCCACGGTGCATGTTGAAGAGACGAGTCAACAGAGCACCGTCAATACCCGGGTACTGGCCGCACAAACGCGATAACAACAAGCGTTCTCGCCAAGTGTGACTCTGCGACACAACACTCTGTCACACACACACACATACAACAGATGAAGACTTATGAGGCATTATCAACACGAAACGACCCATTGACATTGATAACACGTTCAAGCCAGCTGCCGAACATGACAATAACCTGCGACACAAAAGATGACTAACACCACCCAGGATGAACACAGATGCTGCAAAAAGAAGACTCAATTATGATTCGGCCAAATTCATGTGTAACTAATTATGTGCATAATATGTGTGTACGCGTACGATGTTCATATGTGTATGTGTGTGTGTGTGCTTATTTGTGTGTGAGTGTGTGTGAGTGTGCTTGCTTGCTTGTGTGTATGTTTGTGTATGTGTGCGTGTGTATCTGCGAAACAACACTCTGACACACACACACACACACACACACACACACATACACAAACATGTGAACATATACGCATACACAAACATGTGAACATACACACATACACAAGCATGTGAACATACACACATACACAAACATGTGAACATATACACATACACAAACATGTAAACATACACATATATACACACAAACATGTAAACATACGCATAAATACACACACACACAAACATGTGAACATATACACATATATATACACACAAACATGAAAACATACACACACACAAACACACAACATACACACAAGTTGCATACTCTATTGTTCAAATCAAAAGCAATTTGAGCAACAGAGAAGTTAACAAACATGTATGTGAGTATATATCTATATTTGTGTGTGTGTGTGTGTGTGTGTGTGTGTGTGTGTGTGTGTGTGTGTGTGTGTGTGTGTGTGTGTGTGTGTGTGTGTGTGTGTGTGTGTGTGTGTGTGTGTGTGTGTGTGTGTGTGTGTGTGTGTTTGTTTGTGCCTCTTCATTGGATAGTTGGAAAGCGAGTTGTTCATCCATGATAATCTGCAGGGAGGGGCAAACGTCGGCTTGGTTGTTGCTGCTAATGTTGTTGTTGTTGTTGTTGTTAATTATGTTGTTGAAGTTGTTGAAAGCGGCGGCGGCAGCGGCATCTTCGGTCATCTGCAAGTGTTGAGCCAACCACTCGTCTAACACAACAACAACAACAGTAATAATACAGTCAACTCCGTCCTGGAAAAAGACACACACTAGACACGAGTATTCGTCGGCATGGTACCATCGCTCAATACAAAGGTTAAAGGCTGCTCAAGTGACAGCTGCTACACGGCAAGCAGTCGAAGCTTATGAACACACACAGGTGTGTCCCGTGCAGCTCGCTGCCACCGCAGAACCAACCCTCTCCACACTATGGCGCCACAAGAACGGAAGACGTATTAGTGAGGGCCACCTCCCCAGAATGCATGACACAACACATGACTGATATCTGGTACCATTTACTGCTGGGTGGACAGGGACTGTTGGATTATAGAATTCGCCCAAAGAAATTCCCTGTGTCGGGTTTCTAACCAAGGATCTCCCGCTTGTGAGGCGGGTGTGTTAACCACTACACCACCGAGTCCAACAAACAACCAGACAAGCTAAAATATAACTCGCCACACGATCACAATGCTGCAGTTTTCACTTATTCTTCGAGAAGTCAGCCGCTCAAACACATAAAAACACGTGAGTACAATGCTAATGCACCTTCAAGCAGCGGCGAACACTGGCGAGAGCGGTTGTGTTGTCGACTGACATCATCGCGCGGCACGTGGCGTGGCGCAGTGCCACGCTGCCACGCCTCGTATATATCACGTGCCAGCTTGACAGACAGACATACACTCCGCTCGTCCGCGCCCAGTGACGTCATCGTATCGGCTGTAGGCAGCCAGACAGACATACACATAAGGAAAACAGATAACACACACACACACACACACACACACACACACACACACACACACACACACACACACACACACACACACCTGAGGTTCCTGAGGTTCCTGAGGTATGAAGTTGCAGGCTGATAATTTTCGCCCGTGGCCATGCTGATGCACCGCCACTAGAAGAGTCCGTCCGCCCGTCTCAGCGCCAACTGGTCGACGATGGAGTTGGTGGACGCTCGGATGTTGTAGTGCTGCAGTTTTGGCTCGTCCGGTACAGTGAAGAGAAATTCATCCAGCTTCCGCTTGAATGTGTTGAGGCTAACACCGCACATGCCTCTCAATTCTCTAGGTAGGACGTTGAAGAGTCTTGCTGCATTTATGGAGAAAGAATTGTTCTTGATGGTTCTTACTCTCGTGGTCGCTTCTGAGTTGATGTTATGTATGCGACAGAGTTTTCCAAGTCGTCTGTGTGTGTAGAACTTTATATCTACACTGTTCATCACTTTTCCCGTCATTATTTTGTACAGGTAGATGATATGATATCTCTCACGTCGTCGTTCTAACGAGAAAAGTCGAAGTGCCTTGAGTCTGTCCCAGTAACTTAGATGTCTCACGGATTTTATTTTGGCTGTGAAAGATCTCTGTACTCCTTCTAGAAGTTGTTTCTCACGAGCCTTCCATGGACTCCACAATTGGCAACAGTATTCTAGTAATGGAAGCACCAATGCTTTGAACAGTACACGCATAGGTTCCTCCTCGCGAGTTCCAAATGTACGTAAGATCCAGGCAGCTTGGCTACGAGCTTTATTGGTGACATTTTCGATATGGGCAGTGAAACTGCAATCACTACTGAGAATTACGCCTAAATCTTTGACCTGATCTTTTTTGGTGATCACTGTGCCATCTTGCGAGACGTAACTGGCTGCATGGTTGTGATTATTTCTACAACTATATCTAATGTGTTCGAATTTAGTTGGATTGAAAACCATGTTGTTATCATTCGCCCAGCGGTACAGTGAGTCGATATCAGACTGTAGTAATTCAGCGTCAGACGATGTTGATACTTCTCGTGACACACGAGTATCGTCGGCAAAGCATCCGACATGAGAGTGTTGTGTGTGGCCGTCTATATCAGATATGTAGATGGTAAATAATAGTGGACCGAGTACAGTGCCCTGCGGAACTCCACTAGTGACCAACATCGGTGCAGATTCCACTCCGTCAGCCGCCACAACACACACACACACACACACACACACACACACACACACACACACACACACACACACACACACACACACACACACACACACACACACACACACACACACACACACACACACACACACACACACACACACACACACACACACACACACACACACACACACACACACACACACACACACACACACACACACACACACACACACACACACACACACACACACACACACACACACACACACACACACACACACACACACACACACACACACACACACACACACACACACACACACACACACACACACACACACACACACACACACACACACACACACACACACACACACACAAACGAGAAACAAGAACACACAGTTTGTTAAACATACAAGCCTATTGCACGCCTAAAAGTACACGAAAAAAAATAAAGAAAAGCGATCGGTGAAGACACTGATACATTGTAAACGAGAGAGCCTTAACTCCAGTTTCAAAAAGTATATTGAAACAGAGAGGTCCGCTGTCCCATAGGCTGTCACATCGCTGTCCCACACGCACCTACAAGACCACACCACACAGCAACCACACGACTCAACACGACTCCAACAACAAGCCGAGAGGACAAAGCAAGGAGACAATTGCACACACACACACACACATGTGTGTTTGAGTGTGTGTGTGTGTTTGAGTGTTTGAGTGTGTGTGTGTGTGTGTGTGTGTGTGTGTGTGTGTGTGTGTTAGTGTGTGTATACTTGCGGTGGTTTATTTAATGTTTGTTCGATTTTTTACTGAAAAACTTTTACAAGGAGTGCAATAAATGCCATTTACTTTACTTTACACACACATACATACACACATCAAGCCACACACACATACATACATCAAACCACACACACATACATACATCAAAACACACACGCATACATACATCAAACCACATCAAATCACATCAAACCACACATACATCAAACCACATCAAACCACATCAAACCACACATACATCAAACCACACATACATCAAACCACACACACATACATCAAACCAAGCCACATCAAACCACACATACATCAAACCACACACACATACATCAAACCAAGCCACATCAAACCACACACACATACATCAAACTAAACATACATCAAACCACACACACATCAAACCAAACCACATCAAACCACACACACATCAAACCAAACCACATCAAACCACACACACATCAAACCACATCAAACCACACATACATCAAACCACACACACATACATCAAACCACACACACATACATCAAACCAAACCACATCAAACCACACACACATCAAACCACATTAAACCACACATACATCAAACCACACACACATACATCAAACCAAACCACATCAAACCACACACACATACATCAAACTAAACATACATCAAACCACACACACATACATCAAACTAAACATACATCAAACTAAACACACATCAAACCAACGCCGCCACGACATCTGACAATTGCAATGTTGCAATCTTGCACACTGCTCGCCGAAATAGAACACATGCACAATAAATGCCACATACATACATAAAATATTCAAACTGCTTGGATATTAATAATAATAATAATAATATATATATTTTAGTAATACTCAAACTGCTTGAATAAGTCATTGTTCTCACAGCAGTAGTGATGATCTGCCGGGGAGCAGAACCTCCGTTGCAATTGAAGCAGTAATCGAGGCGACAGTGTCAACATCATCTCATCATCTTCTTCTTCATGATGAGATGACGTCACGAGTGATGATGATGAAGTGTCTGTAGCTGTGTGTTGTCTGTTAGTTGAGGTTAGTGAAGAGATAATCTGGTTTGATACAGCGTTTGTACAGGGCGCCGCGCATGACTCACTCCCTGTGTCCGTGAGTCCGTGTGTAGTAAGGCAGTGAGTCACATCAGTCATGTGGTCAGTAACAGGACCAACAGCTGAACTGGACGTATGAACGTCGGTGACTGAATTAGTCACAGTGACTGACGACGGACTTGTCGTGCAAGTGAGGGTGACTGAATTAGTCACAGTGACTGATTCTTGAGTGACTAAACAGGACGTAGATGGCTGAGTTACTGCGGCGTTAGTCACAGAGACCGGAGTTACTGAATCAGTCACAAGATCTACAGTTACTGAATCGGTCACGAGATCTTGAGCTTCTGAATCCGTCTCTTTCTCCCGAGTCACTAAATATTGAGCTCCTGAATCAGTCACAAGATCTAGAGTTACTGAATCAGTCACGAGATCTTGAGTTACTGAATCAGTCACAAGATCCTGAGTTACTGATTTAGTCACTGAATCTTGAGCTATTGTATCCTGGCTTACTGAATGTTGAGCTAGTGAATCAGTCTCTATATCGTGAGCCAGTGAATCAGTGAGAGAGTGTTGAATGGCTGAATGTTGAGTCAATGAGAGGTGGGAGACTGTGGACGGATCATCCAGCAGAATACTGGCGGCCCAGTCTACATCACCACCGCACGTATCAAGCATATGCTGCAGATTGTCCAACTGCACGTGCGGCAGCAGAGACGATAAGTGGCGCAGGGCCGCGTCATAATTGTCACCGCAGACCTCCGCCGTCAAGCTCTGACGTCACACATAGACACACACACACACCAGACTTGTTTGAAACCAACCGAAAACCCACATCTGAACACACAAACAATAGGAGAATCACATAAAACAGAGTTCACAAAATGAATTTAGAGTTACGAATGATAAATTTTGAATATTAAATATATAATATGAGACTTTGAAATATGAAATTTTAATATGAAATATGGATTTAAGGATTTAGAAGCCCAATAATAGAAAACCACAGTCAGCTAAGTGGTATTTGATTTCAAGTGAATTGAGAAAAGTCTCATGTGATAGTTTCAGCATAAAACTCAAGTTGACCCAGTGAGAGCGTGTCGGATATTAGATGCTCGAGGTCATCGACACCTGGTGACCCAGATGATCTAGCGAGGTCATTGTACTGCGGTCTATGAGCACAGCACGAGATGAGTCACGTGACGCTGTGTGACAAGCAGAGGAATCACCACCGAGCGATATTATCCTGGCTCGCGCAGTTAGTTCCTTGTCGCCCGGCTGAGACACGGAGCAGCAGGGAGAAGTGCCCACACTGCGCCAGCCTCCGTGCTCGTCGTACTGACACTCGCCGATAGATGGCGCGTCGGTCGCTGCTATGCGGCTCAATGTTGATACAGCATCTCTATCACCATCGATATCAGTGATGTCAGATGTCTGTCTGGCATCACTAGTAGATACACCGCCGCCACGACGACAAGCGCCACGGTGCGCCACATTTGTCTGAGCAGCGGCAGAACAGCGAGGAGCTGGCGCAATGGACGGCCTGCTAGCTGGTGTACGTGAGTGCCACACGCGACCCGCCACACCCACCCACCTACACACACACACACAAACACACATACACACACACACACACACAGATATGGTTTAACACGCATCATCAAGCGATATGGTTCACACAATTATTACTATTATTATTAATTACAGGCAAGTTCAGTAGCATGGGGGAAGAGTGCAAGTGTACTATTACCACCTTGCGGTGGCCCCATGTGTACTGGAGGTGCCCCAGAAGATTTAGAGAGAAAGATAGTTCAAAAAGTCAACAATTCTATAGAAGAAAAAGACAGTTCGAAAAGAAAGTAATAAATAAATAACAATAAACAATAAAACTGGCAAGTTTTTTATATATCAATATTAATAATAAGGTATATTCACACAATGCCAGTTCATAAGCCAGTACTAAGACCAGCAACACATGTCTGAAATGCACCGTAATTTATCTACGAGTTTTAAGATCGACACGAAAACAGCAATAATGTCTCCAATAGTTTATACACTATTCAAGATTGCATCAATTTTAGCTGTCAAATATTATTTGCTTGAAAGTGTATTGCGATTAACTGCTCGAGATTGAGTTATTGTTATGTATTTGTGAATGATCGTTCTGGCGTCGCCATGGAAACATGTGAGATAGAAACAACGTTTTTGAGTAGTGGAAGTGTCGTTGTTTTTTGCTAGTTGACTAATTGTTATTGTTAAGTGTCTTTTCTAATAAAACCACACATAATAACACGGATAATGTTGCAATAACGCTGGATAATGGCGAGGAAAGTGCGCCAGAAAATGTCTTACGAATATTTAGTGATTTGAGACGAATATGATATTGCGAAATATCAACATTGCTAAAAATGCGATCCATTGTAAAAGTGGTATAATTTGAAAACGAAGTCTTCATAAAGAAGACGGGTAGAGTTGGAGTGATTAGTACAGAGCGTGGGAGAGGCAATGCGACCTGAACAGAGCCTCGGGAGTGACGTTTCCACTGGCCTGCAGTCTGTCGAGCATTTCAGCGATCTTGACGGCAGGCACATCGTGCGAGTTGCAACGTGCCAACTGACGCACATTGCAACACCACGCCGTCGCGGGGGTCACTATCTGACACACACACACACGTGCAAACACATTTCACAACAGCATGACACGGCAGCAAACGCATACACAACACTTAATGACGCAGGTGATAGCAGTTTTGATGGTCTCAATTGGCGGCGCCTGCACATATCAAGCACGCGTTTGTCAAGTATTGAGAACAAGTTGATAATCGACGATATGACAGCAATAGAAAAACGACAAGATTTTCGAGTTGAAAGATGAGCGCCTTCGTTGCTAAGTTGTGGCAAATCAAACATTCAGAGAAAAAACACTGCAAAACTACACTTGCTTGGTGAATAGAATAGCTACCTGGCGCGTGACACACAATGATCGTGCCTGTACAGTGGCGGCGTCAGCATTCTTCCGATGAAGAAGCTGAGGGGAGGCTAAGGAGAAAGTTTAGGGAGCTTGGCGAAGCATGAAGAACTACACTCGAACGCTAACTACATAATATTATAATAAGGATCTGGGGAACAATGATTCAGTGCTCGAACTTGAACCAAAATTACAGGACTTTATTTACAGTGGTAAGAACTTGTAATATCCATGATTATAATTTTAGGGGGGCTTAGGGGGGTTTGGCATATTTTTGGGGGGCTCCAGTCCCCCCAGTCCCCTCTTGGCGCCGCCACTGTGCCTGTACATAGTGAACACACTGAATGATAAAAATAACAACTGCGCTGCAAGACAGTGCATGTTTAAATTATGTTAGTTTCTATTAGTTTCATGTCTTTTATGTAGTGTATATGTGTTTTGTAACGTTTCATGTTTATTAAGAGCCGCATTGATCTGTATCTAGGTATCATTATTATATATTATTATCATTATTATTCACATCAATGTATTTCTCAAGCTCTCCTAGTGCCACCGCAGGGTGGTAATAATGCACTTGCACTCTTACCATGTCACTACACTTGCCTGTAATTAATAATACTGTAGTGGACATCTTGAATAGTGTATATACTATTCCAGATTGAATCAATTTTAGCTATCAAATATTATTTGCTTGAAAGTGTATTGCGATTAGTTTCTCCAATTAGTTGCGATTAGTTGTTAGTTTTCCAACGCCTATTCCACTACTCAAAACGTTGTTTTCTTCACACACGTTTCCATGACGACGCCGGAACGATCATTCACCAGTACATAACAATACATCAATCTCGAGCAACTAATCGCAATACACTTTCAAGCAAATAATATTTGACAGCTAAAATTGATGCAATCATGAATAGTATATACACGATTCAAGATGTCCACTACAAATAATATTAATAATAATATGATAACAATATGCTTGGGTGCCGGCCGGTTTCTGCACCTCCAAGAAGACGTTGAAACGGGCCGCCAGCACTGCGTACGGCCTCATCTCCCACTGACACGTGTTGGTGTTGTCCACGATGAGCAGCGGTGTACGGCGCGAGACTACCGCCTGTCGCAGTGCTGTCTCCACGCGCCTGCGACACGACGCATGCGCCTCCGACAGCTGCATGTTGTCGAACCGGTACACGCCGTCGGAGCCGGTGAAGAAGTCATCAGCGCCGACGATCTCGACCATGGAGGTGTCGGCGGCCATGCGCGCCAGTTTCGCCGCCAGAGTGGACTTGCCGCTGCCGGGGGGCCCTCGCAGCAACAGCAGAGTTGGCACGCCAGCACGCAACATATGAGGCACGTGCGGGGGCTGACGCAGCCACACATCACGCGCCGGAACATGTCCGACATTAGGGTGCGAGGAACGAGGTGATGGTGAGCTCCATTGAGGCCGCTGGTGAGACCACATGCCAGGAGGACGAGCGGGGCAGTCACGAGGAGACTGATGTATGGCCCGGGCGCCAGGTAGTCTCATGCCACCTCTATCCAGGTCTTCATGCCACACAGAACTCATTCAGGGCATACGGGCGAGCTACAAAGACTGAGCAGGCTGATGCACGCTTAATGTGCCAATAACGTTTTGAGGTCGCCTGATTTAGATTGCTTGCAACAGATAAAACGAGCAGAGCAATACCGTCTACCTCATGCGTCCGGTTAATATATTCCAGGTACAGTCGGGTCGTACGAATTACTTGGACACTTACACGTACGAAACACACTCATCACGAATACACTCCTAAATCGCATGGATTCGCACGGATCAGTCCTAGCATACTACGGTTATTGTACTCGCCTGCAAATACACGCTGGACGAAATATAAAAACACATACAGATCAATAGGACTATGAGTATCAATAGTTTAAATTCGTATCCAGATTGTAAACAGGGGTAGACATAACGACAATGCGTTGAAATGGTGTTTCATGCGTATTATTCACAACCAAACAATATAAGGTACGTCTGATGATGCCTAACAATTTTGTGAGTATTTTTTCGCCTAACCAGGCTTTTTGGCGTACGAATGATACGAATGAGGGATAAAAAAACGGTCGTCAAATATTGTATAGTTTCTTGGTAGACAAACCTGGTGAATATGTAGGTTACTCGAGTGATGAGTTACTGGTGGATAGGTATTGGAAGGTATTTTTTGTAGAACCGTCAAAATGTATGCAATGTTGCGTTTCGGAGTATTACAGTATAATTTTCATTTTACTCATGTAATAATTATGTCAATTAACGTGCACCTTATTTGCTTTTAAGCAAAAAATGTTCAAGTGAATCCAAAGTGGACTTGTTTGACTCTATCCGGCGGTTTCTGATTATCTGATTTCTTACGCCTGCTCTTACCTTTTCGTCTACTTGCTATTTGTGATGTCTTAATTAAGTCATGTTCCCTTTTGTCAGTTACTCTTGTGCTTGTTCGCGTTTTGTGTTTATCTTTGGATATTTTGGCGTATCTTGCTGTTTAACGCGCGTGTGCTTTTGACATGCGCAATACGAAATATATAAATGTTGTTGTTGTTCTTAGTTGGTTCTTATAGTTGTCCGCATGTTATTTTGTGTGTGCAGTGTTTTCATGTTTAATCTTTTTCTTCTCCCATGTTCGTTGTAGTTTGTCGCGCTTGTGTTCCTCGATGAGCGCTATACAAATAAATGATTGATTGATTGATTGGGTTGTATTTACAGCGCGTGCTGCCTCGATTTCCGCGCTTGACCGCCAGTGCATTTCGGTTTTTCTGAGAATCTGAGACAGTCATGGCTGTCGAGCTGAGTGCATATCGCGACCAGCACTTCAAGGGTTCGCGGCAGGAGCAGGAACGACGCCTCCGCATGTCAACCACTCTCTACGTGGGCAACATGTCGTTCTACACGTCCGAGGAGCAGATTCACGAGCTTTTCTCGATGTGCGGCGACGTGAAGCGCATCATCATGGGACTGGACAAATTCAAGAAGACTCCGTGTGGTTTCTGTTTCCTCGAGTACTACACGCGCCAGGACCTCGAGAACGCCATTCTATTCATCAACGGCACGCGGCTGGACGACCGCATCATCCGGACTGACTTGGACGCCGGATTTCTGGAGGGTCGGCAGTACGGACGCGGAAAGTCGGGCGGACAGGTGCGAGACGAGTACCGCAACGACTATGATAATGGTCGCGGAGGTTACGGTAAAATCGTGCAGCAGAAAACTTCTGATCTGGAATAGATGGCGCTAGAGGCAGGATAACTGCTGATTTTCACTGCATCACGAGTGTTTTATCCCGCATGAGGATTCCGACAGGTGCTTGCGTGAGAGGACTGTGTGTGTGTGTGTGTGAGTATGTGTGTCAGTGTGTGTATGTATGTGTTGTGTGTGTGAGTGTCATTGTGTTATGTGTGTGTCAGTGTGTGTGTATGTGTTGTGTGTGTGTGAGTGTCAGTGTGTGTCTGTGTTATGTGTGTGTCAGTGTGTGTTTATGTATGTGTTGTGTGTGTGTGTGTGTGTGTGTGAGTATGTATGTGTGTGTATATGTGTGTTTGTGTGTGTGTGTGTCAATGTGTGTGTTGTGTTTGTGTGTGTGTGTTGTGTATCATGTTATGATCGGCGTTTGTGTCTGTTTTGGCCCTCATTATCTGCTGCTGCTCTATTACTGTATCATTACTATCCACCTTCACGAACAGATTCGCCATTACATTACAAGGTGGCAATACAGTTTGCATGTTCCCAATTCGTGTTTTCGTGTATATTTGAGCTTGAACCGGTGCGTTTACTGAATGGTGGATTCACTTGGATATATCGCTCATTCCGTTGTGTTGATATCAATTGTGCTAAGATCGGAGTAGTTTCCCGCTTGTTTATTTATCTTGTTATCTAGTCTTGCAACGATAATGTGAAAGTGTAGTATAATTGTAAGACTTTATTTTAGACTTAAGACTTATTGCTTGACTGTTGCCGACGCTAGAACCACATGATTCCTGAGCATCAATAAGTCCCTTGCTCTAAGAATAGCACAGCAATATGAGAAGTTTATGATACACTGGTCGGCCAAGTCATTCTACTTTTCTGCTCCCCGTCTTTACAATCAACTTCCTCTTCATGTCCTGAAGCAAAAATCATACTCCTCATTCTCTTCTGCTCTGCACATATTTTTGCTATATTTTCCCACACCTCTAACTCCTCCATTCCGACAGCACTAAATCTTGTTCTCTCTACATTATTTTTCCTTGGTCACCAGTGTTAATGTGATACTGTGTAAGGTATTTCTTTTGCTGTTTTTATACTCGTTCTCTTTTATTATCATGTGTGTTATTTTTGCTGGCTCATGTATTTTCCCTCTATGAGCTAATACTCCTTTATATTGTTAGCACCAGTTTATCTCTTTTACGCGCCTCTGCTCTACTTGGCGCTATATCAAATACATGTTTGTTTGTTTGTGACACGGCCGCACTCACATACGCACTCATATTCGTATCCAGTTGACGTTTCGTATTTGTCTCGGATATGAAGTGTTAGTTCAAGAGGAGCGCTAGAGAAAAGGGTAATAACTGACAGCGAGAAATAACTGCTTTAATGGCGTTTTATGACGCACAGCAGATACGACCACCACACACTGCCAGCCGGAAACGACACACTACTCTTTAAAATGTTTGTCCGTCTGTGGGTGTGATTGATGAGGACACTTGGAAAAATGGTCGACACACGAGCGCTACGTCATCACAGGTAGGCGTGTGTGTGTGTGTGTGTGTGTGTGTGTCACATGTCCTCCACTGTGTATGTGTGTGTGTGTGTGTGTGTGTGTGTGTGTGTGTGTGTGTGTGTGTGTGTTATTTGCGGTCTACTCTTGGTCAAGATCACCAGAATTCCCACGACAGTCGCCGGAAATCAACATGTCTAGCACACACAAACACACACACGACGGATCCGTCATTGAAGAGATGACCGCAGGAATGTGCTGCTGTCTTATTACTGTGTTCGCTTTATTTTGCCGCCCACACACACACACACAAACACACACACATACACACATACACAAACACACACAAACACACACACATGTTTAACTGGCAAACGGTAAGATAATGTTTTGAGCAAATGTTTTTAACCATGTTTTTCCAGACATTTCTGGTCGATGCAGACGAAACACGTGCGTGCTTGCAGGTGATACTTCCTGTGCTCGGTGAAGGAAAAACTGATTTTGGCATCGTTTCCGTTCAACTGCAAAACGTCGAATCTTTTTCAAGAGAGACGACGGAGGACGTGGGAGAAGATGATGGTTTAAATGACGGATAAAATTGTCGGCATGTTGTCTGTTTGATAAACATTTTATCTGTTTGATATCATGCTGACTATACTTGAGTTTGCCTGATAAATTGTTTGGACTTTGTTTGATAAATTTCAAGTAGATAAACATCTTGGTCATTTTTACGTTGCACAAGACTATGGCATGAAATGACAAGTTTAGTTTTTTTTGTCTTATTTTCCAGAGCTCTCGTTCTGGCTTGCAATTGTTGCAAATAATGATCATGCAACCTGTGCTCGGGTCAGTAGTTCTCCTGTCATCAGCAGAAATAAAAAGTTTGCCCACCCCTGGTCTACAGGACTGCGACGGTGGGGATACAGAAGGAAGAGGAGGATGACACTCGACATAAATCTTTCTGTTTGACAGGTGACTGCAGTCAAACGGAAAAGCTAGACACACACACACACACACACACACACACACACACACACATACACGCGCGTGCTGGAATCCAGGCGACGCACTTGACGGTGCATTTTGATTTTGTACACGTCACTTGTGCCCGTCATGAGATTCCTATCACCTCCAGTCTATATGTGCACACACACACACACACACTGACACACACACACACACACACACACTGACACAAACAGAAAACGGCGAGTTTCTACCCAGACGAGGTTTTTCCTTCACTGAGACGTTTGAGCACGTGATTTACCGGTGTGCATGTGCTTTTGATGGTCGGTGCGATATTGATACGAAGAGAACCGGACGAGGAGCCATAGAAGCGCTGCCACGTGTCACTGCTGCCACCACTGTCTGTCTGGTTTAATGCTCGTGCTATTTTTCGTCGTTTTTCACTTGGTCTGTGTCGAATTTTAATGCTGTGGCGGCGGTGTGATCAAAAAGTCACGTGTGTACTTGCAAGTTCTCAGAGCAGCGTGGATCAATGAAGCGTCCGTTTGTGCGTCGATAATGCTTAAATATCTAAGAATACCAAATCAGACTGCAGTTCTTACAGTTTTCATTTTTAACCGTCTGCCTGTTTCTTAACAGTTACTACATAATTACTGTTCAACTAACATTCTGCGTAGTTGTTGAATATACAAGAATAAAGCCTGTTTTTTTAATATGTATCAATTAATTTATCAATCAATACAATCTGGTCCTGTTGATGGTAATTGGTCCTGAAATCGAACTCCAGTCACATAGTGGAGTGGTCGGCGACTAAACCGGCTCCATCACTGTTCTCGCTGTCTCATTTTCACACAATCTTCAGTTCCGCTCGTTGCCTTCTTGAAATATTTCCAACTATTTTTTCTCGCTGCTGAAACTTTCATCCACAAAGCTCAAATAGAAGCGACGAACTTGTATAGTTAACACACACACACACACGGCGGAACATGCCAGGAAACAAGGAGACGACCACGGAACTTGTCACAACGTGTTGGCATCTGAGCTGGGCGTTGCTCGGAGAACAGCAAGAGATGTGAAGAACAGCTGAGAACTCCCCCGCTGTGCGAGACAACAAGACAAAATCTCGTCCGCCCGAGAAAACAGCGTGGAAAGCAGGAGATCACCATATAATTGACTGACTTGGCTCCTATGTTGCTCTGTGGATTATTCACACCACTCCCATCGTGCAAGCATTCTTGACAAGCAAGCATCGTGTTTGCAACTGCAGTGTGAGTGTCTAACACACTCCTAACACACCCACGCATACGCATAAAAAAACCAAAAACATGCAAATACATGCAAGACCAAAAACATGCAAGACCAAAAACATGCAAGACCAAAAACAGAACATGCAGAACATGCAAGACCAAAAACATGAGAAACTTGTCAACACAAAATGAACACCTGGGGCTAACTCACACTGGCACATTCAACAACAACAACATATATTTAATATAGCGCACATATTTATACACAGGCGCGAAAAAGACACAACCGACAGGAACATCACAGCGAGCAGGGAGTAGGCACAAATAGAAAAATGAAAACACGTTTGCAAAATGGTAGCTTGCTAGATGGTCGTTGGCTATCAGATAGCTCATCCGCCCTTGAAACAGGTTTTGTTTTTATTCCTGTCGGATGTCTAGCCACCCTCCTCATTGCAGAACATTCCCTAATCGCTGAGAAATATGTCGCCGCTAAAACATCAGCAGCAGCTTCAATTAATGATCAAAAAACTTGGGCAAATGCTGTGATGTTTTTCAGAAAAAGCTCGGCAGCAATTCGATATTGAATAAACCGTCACCTTGCAGGAATTTTGCGTTTTATGAAAAAATGATCGTAAGCGTTTACAGTATATGACAGGGTCTGAACAAATAAATTATATAAATCATGTAAATTTTTCTGCTCAGCCAATATAGTTGAAATCGCAATAAATCATATGTTCAAATTAATTGCGTTTGTAGCCGCATTTATGAGCTATTCTCAGCATTACTAAACAAAAACCCCGCAAGCAATACCACACAGACACACATACACATACACACAGACACACACATGCACACATACACACACACGAACACACACAAAGACACACACACACACACACATGCACACACATATACACACACATAGGTCGCCGAACTGACTCGCATATACAACGCGCGCATGTGTGCGTGCTTAATAGTACATTATTATACAATGAATGCGTGATTGTAAATACATGTATGTACACACACACAAAAAAACACACACACATATATATACACACACCCACACACACACACAAAATGTAAGAAAAAAAAAAAAAAACACACACATATATACACCCACACACACACACAAAATGTAAAAAAAAACACACACACACACACTACACACACACACACACACACACACACACACACATACACACACACATACACTTGTTTCCTGCTGACATTCCTGGCATCACGGCTGGTCGCGGGTCCACGTGACAGTGATGGTGTGGTGATGACCGCTGAGATTATGTGTGGTGCTGGCACGTTCTGACGCGCCAGGTCACCCCTACACATGTGCCACGGCTCCCCTGCCGAGTGTCCATGAGCAAGACATGTGCCACGGCGACCACGCTGCTTCCGGGGGGCGGGAATATTGAGGAAGGTGGCAGGACAGCTGGGAAACGTAGTGGGAAACGCAGTAGGGGGTGTTGTCTGGGTGACATTGAATGACATGACAACATGCACACACACACACACACACACACACACAGACAGGTAATGTCTCAAGCGTCTACCTCGAACGTACACACACACATACACACGCAGACACACACACATACACGAATGGTTAGAGTTAATTTAAATTTGACGGGCAATTTATGAATAATTTCTTGACAAATATAGATCCTTTATTGCATGACATTTACTATATTAAACAGAGTTAGTGTCTCGTATTGTTCAGTTGGATCTCACCAAATGTCAGTTGAACTAATCACGTGCCATATATCATATGCCTCTCCTGTGCTGGTATGCGTTGAGAATCTTGCTCTCGTATGGCAGGGGCTAACAACCTTTTTCGCTCAGAGACCCCCAGGACAGATCCGGAGAGCTCCATGATCCCCCAGTAAAAAATGAGAGAAGTTATAAAAACACCTGTATACTGAATTATTATCACATTCAATACTTTAATGTCATCGTTATTGAATTTATTGGAAAATACAAAGAAAAAACATCAGGTGTTCGTAACATGGAATTTTGTGCTAATTATGACGGATGTAATTTTTCTCACATGGCTTTCACGACCTGCTGAAGTGGCCTCGCATCCCCCCAGCTGGGAACTTCTACTCTATGGGGACACTTGATGACAACACAAGGGCGGACGATCTCAAGGATGTGTCCCGTCTACGTCGATTGGTCAAGAATTCAACGAGGCCGTTGGAAATAAGACACACACGCACACACACACACACACACACACGCCAAATTAGGAAAGTGTATGTATGTTCGAAGGTGGTCAGTTGTTTGTCCGATACCCGCTCGTATGTATGTGTGTGTGTATGTATGTGTGTGTATGTGTGGGCCTATAGATGTGCGCTCTGCCATGCGCTACCACACACACACACACACACACACACACACACACACATATATTCACTTATTCACATATGCATACACACATACATACACACATACACTCACATACACCCAGCTCGTGGTTCGTTCTTTCTCGCATTACTTGATGCCAAATTTCGTCGTGGCAAATGCGATTAATGGGCTCGGCTTAAAAGCATTGTCACGTGTGTGACATTGATGAATAGCACGTGTATGTGCGTGTGTGCGTGCGTGTAGGTTTAGGTGAATGTGTGAATCAGGGTGTGTGTGTGTGTGTGTGTGTATGAATAGAAGTAGGCAGTAGGAATATGGTTTAGGCTTGGGTTAAGGTTTAGTGAGTAGCAAATATTCTAGCCCAGCGGGTAAATCCATTTGTGTTTAGAAATCAGTCAGGATTCATCTTATCTGAACATTCTACGACCTAACCTGATCTAACCTAAACTAGCCTAACTTATCCTAATCAAATTTAACCTAACTTAACTTAACCTAACCAACCTAACCTAGCCCCTAACCTAACTTAACTTACCTTAACCTAACCTAACAACCTAATCAAATTTAACCTAGCCTAGCTTAACCTAACATAACTTAACCTAACCAACCTAGCCTAGCCCCTAACCTAACTGACCAAACTTAACCTAACTTAACCGAATTTAACCTAACCTGCCCTAACCTGCCTTAACCTAACATAACCTAACCTATCCAAGCCTAACCTAACCTAACCAAGTCAAAGCTGAGATAGACTAGTCTTCCTTCCTATCCCAGCCTGATCTATCTAGCCCAGGGGTTCTTGCTCGGGGGTGCTTGCAACTCATAGGCGTGCGAGATTAGCTCCTGAGAGGTGCTCGAATTCATGTGAAAGTTAAATAAAATATACGTTTTCACCTATGCTATCTATTTCCCTAGAAAACACTGTTTTCTCTCACAGGAACTCTAACCTGTATGAGTAAATATTGAATTATAGTATTATTGTTATTACGTCGTTTGTATTTTTATCTTTTTCATGTAGCTATAAAAATGCAGGGAGGTGCAGGAACTGACTTCTCATTTGAAAAAGATTAAGAACCACTGATTAAACCTATCCCAGCCTGACCTAAGATAACCTAACAATGTGGCCGAGGGCAGACTTGCCGCGTCCAATCAAAGTCAGTGATGACAATGATGAATAGCGTGTGAAACTGACTGCACACACGCTTATCTTGGACGTCGACACCTCCCTCCTATCATATCTGCACTAGTGACACGTGACATGACTGATGCCTGGCCCATGGCAGCAGGTGTGGTCACGTGACTTCTCTCTTTATTGCCACAATTTATTATCAATCGTTGTTTTTATGTATGAAAGGGGTGGCCTGTGTGTGTGTGTGTATGGGGGGGGGGGTGCATTCCATGCCTGGTTTTCTGTGACGTGTGTGAACGGCAGGTTCTTTTTTAAGAGCAATACACATCCCATCGACAAATTATCACGTCAACACACTATCACAACAGTACTAACAGCAATACTATCATACCAGTATTAAAATCAACACACAGCTACGTTATTTCTATGCGCGTATGTTATTTATTGTTAATTGATGTTATTTATTGAGGAGTGTGGGCGGAATGTGACATTATGCAGTGCTATCGGATGAATTGTTTATTGTTATTTATTTATTATTTTGTTTTCAAAATCTCTTCTCCTTTGAGCGCTTCCAGGATATATGGGGCCACCGCAGGGTGGTACTAAGTGTTTACACTCTTCCCCCATGCTACTGTATTTGCCTGTAATTAATAATAATGATATTAATAATATAGTATATTCTGCCCGAGCTTCGGCAGTTGTACACGAAAAATTTACCCAGCATAAAAATTATAAAATGAAGAATAGTCGAACGTTCTGATATTTCAGCGCCTTTTATGGATTTTTGTGTGGAATAGCTGGAAAGTAATTTCTACACCAGAGAATTTCTCAAAAACCCACAAATGCACCCAAGCTCTATGGAAATTGAGTCAAAAGCGAAGTCAAATGACAGACGTTGAAAATGAATTGATGAGACGAGTATGTGTGTGTGTATGTGTATGTGTGTGAGGTCCAGGGTTCAGAGGAGAATTTATCCTTGCTTTACACACACACACACACACACACACACAGACACACACACACAGACACACACATAGACATACACACACACACAATGAAACAATTGATTTTCTCCGTATTCCCATGCATTGTGTCGATGCACAATGAAGCCCCGAGCACATACACACACACACATACAGACGGACAGACACGCCACACCTGCAGGCAGGCAGGGGTGAGAGCAAGCAGATATGATGGGTTGAATCGTGCAGGATGGCACAAAAGCACGGTGGACACAGAGAGAGAGGAGCACGGCAGCATGATCACACAACAGTCACCAAGGTGTGACAGTCTGGATGAATATGCACATGCCACCGACATACACACACACACACACACACACACACACACACACACACACACACAGACATAACTTACACCTTGTGAATTGAAAGCTAATTGAGCTTTTAATACATACATAATGTACTTCAGCATAAGTGTAGCATCACTTTTAGTGGGGCAATACTTTTGGTCGTATTTATATATATATATATATATATATATATATATATATCGTATTGTGTGTGTGTGTGGGTGTATTTTCGAAAAGTTGTGAGTTTATGGCTCTCCAAATCGGTGACCAAAGCATATCTAGTAGCATGTGTCTCCATTTTTGGCATATCTGTGCGTGTGTGTGTGTTTGTGTGTGTGCGATCGTTAATTGTAAGATAACCGTGTGTGTATGTGTGAGTGTGTGTGTGTGTTTGTGTGTGTGTGATCGTTAATACGAAAATTTCCAACGTGGTGGTATAAATTGTTAACGGGTACGCCAAGTGTTGGCCGAGTAGTAGCTGATAGAAAATGGACCAAGGAGGGTGGGACAGACACACACATACACACACACACGCGCACACACACACACACACACACACACAGAGGATCTCTTTTATATATATGTGTGTGTGTGTGTGGGGGGTATTTTCGAAAATGTGCGAGTTTATGGCTCTCCAAATCGGTGACCGAAGCATATCTAGTAGCATGTGTCTCCATTTTTGGCATATCTGTGTGTGTTTGTGTGTGTGTGTGTGTGTATGTGTGTGTGTGTGTGTGCGATCGTTAATTGTAAGATAACCGTGTGTGTATGTGTGTGTGTATATATGTGTGTGTGTGTGTGTGTGTGTGATGTTTCCTTTTAAAAAGTGCTAGTACTGGGTTGGGCGGCAACCCGCTCTTGCTTCACTATTACAGCTAGCTTGTCCTCGCTGCTGTACCCTGGTACGCTGGTACGCTGGTACTGTTTCACTGATCTCATCATCAGCCCTATCGACACAACCTTTCCCAGCAGTCGGCCCAAGTGATTCATTATGACCAATGTCGGATGTGCCCACGTGCTCGGGCGTGTGTGTCAGGTGTTTAACTGACCTGTGCCGATCTCGGGTCATCCCGCTCTCCATCCCGCACACACACACAGACACACACACACGAGCACTGACACACACACACAGACAGACACGCACACATGAGCACCGTCGATCTAGCTTGATGATAATGAGAGCGTTGGATTGGTGGGGCAGTTTGACATGATCACTTTTTTGGCATCACGAAGTATATGACGAGATGACTGAACCGCCTTTCTCTTCACTCCTCCTTATTCTCTCTCTCTTTCTCTCTCGTTCGCTAGCCATCAGTCGTATGCGTGTGGCGTCATTTGGCCATCAGATTTAATCGCAACGGTGAAATAATAGCCGACACTTTGTAGAAGACACGACTAAGACTCTCTCTCTGCTCCAGCACTCAAACGCCTGCCAAACTGTCTGTCTGTCTGTCTGTGTGTCTGTGTGTCTGTGTGTCTGTGTGTGTCAGTGTGTGACATTTATCTATGAAGCGTTGCTATCGACAAATTGGCGACGACAAAACGCATTTAGTGTTGTGTCATGTGTGTGTCCTGTATGTGTGTGTGTCATGTGTGTATGTGTGTGTCCTGTGTGTGTGTTTGTATGTGTGTGTGTTGTGCCCCTGCAGTGACCTAGCGATAATAGGAAGAACATTGGGTGTTAATTACCGCCCCGTTTCCAGTCTGTCTGTCTGTCTGTCTGCCTGTGCTGGCACGCGGCGATATTAATATTGGCCGCTCTCATCTTGCAAACGGATGTTTGCAACAAACACTCAACAAACTGTGTTTTGTTAATATCATGTTGTTATTGTTACTATCATGTTGTTATTTTTACTATCATGTTGTTATTGTTACTATCATGTTGTTATTGCTACTATCATGTTGTTATTGTTACTAGTGTTGTTATTGTTACTAGTGTTGTTATTGTTACTAGTGTTGTCTCGTCACGTTATGTTGATTTACGTGTATTAATCCTAGTATTGTTATATGTTTAGCGTGTAGACATTTTTATTTTTCAAAAATCGTTCATAGCCTGTGAATTTGTATATTTAATGATAGCACAATTCTTTGTTGATTTCAGTCATATTTCGCAGCCAGAGGAGAGAGTCTTTTGTGCTGTTTTCACAGTGTAAAATTGTTCAAGGAATGTCAATGAATAAATGATAAGTTATCCGGAATTTCGACACTGTATCTTAATGGAATTTAGTGATGAAATTCGGTGGTCGTACTGAACTAATGCTATGTGACAGGTACTGTCAATAGCGCACAGTATCAGTGAGCATGTCGGTGATACACGGGCATGATCCTTATTGATTCACGTCAACTGTGAGGGTCTTCCCGCATCATGATAGGGCTACTGTATTACTGCAGAACAACCCATCCAACAGCGGATCCAGGGTGAAATTTGGGGGGGCTGAATGATTTTGAAGGGGGCTTAAAAATATTACACACACACTTACATGCACACACACTTACAAACGCATTATGCGCGAATATGTTTTGCGATAATGCTTATATCAACAAATTCTACAAAAAGATATTTTTCCTTGACCACTTTTAGTGAATCTCTTGGTTATTAGGAGTTAATGAAAGGAATCCACATAGTCAACCTAATTCATTGATAATTCCTGAAGAAGCCATTATTTATTCTCCATCGACCGACCCTTGATGATTTAGTCACGTGAATGTGAAAAAATATAACAAACATCGTGGCTTGATGAGGCAATATCTAGTGCAACAATAAACATTCGTCTCCATGGAAACGTCCTACAAATCTCTAACACATACATTCCTGACACATACAAATTTATGACTGCTGTTTTACCTGCTGGCTAGTGTTGGCAGTGGAAAAACAAAATATTATAAAAACAAAACAAAAACAAGAAGTATGGATTGAAAATCTCAAATGAAATAGCTTATTTATCATCTTATCTAAGCAAACTTTTAATTCGTTGCTATTTATTATTCAAATATATTGTGATGAATTTATTGTATGTTTTTTTTCTAATTTTCTGTAGTCATTCATGTGTTTATTTGCTCGTCTTTTTTTCCTCCTAACTTATATACTGGTTATAAGTTTTCCCTGCTGATAGATAATTGTCTGCAATATCACGTGCTAATTTTCCACTAATACTTCCTCTCCTCAATAACATTATGCGACCACAATAATTGGGACATTCACAATACACTCACATATCCTATTACCCACTACAGACACGCGCCTATCCTGAATATGAGTAGCATGATGGAACACAAAGATGACATAGACACAGATGCACGAGACACGCAACACACAACACCGCCTACTCATCTTACACGCAAAATACGCTATGATTTTATCAATTGTAAGCGTGTGTGTATGTATGTGTAAGTATGTGTGTATGTATGTGTGTATGTGTGTGTATGTGTTTGTGTGTGCTGGGGGATATTGATTCGATTTCGCATGAGATTTATCAGGAATGTATGTGTTAGAGATTTGTAGGACGTTTCCATAGAGACGAGTGTTTATTGTTGCACTAGATATTGGCTCATCAGGTCACGATGTTTGTTATATTTTTTCACATTCACGTGACTAAATCATCAAGGGTCGGTCGATGAAGAATAAATATTGGCTTCTTCAGGAATTCAATAGTTGGAAATATTATCGAATAACAAAACATGTGAAAGAAAGTGAATTTAGAAGGAACAATTATAGAAAACGGCAACATCCAAAATTCGTCAAATGTAGACATGACACACAAACATACATACACATGCAAACACATGTCAGTAGCATGAACAAACACACATGTATGTGTGTTTGTGTGTGTAAGTGTATGTTCCCACCTCGGCACGAGGACAGTATGTGTGTGTGTGTGTGTATGTGTGTGTGTGTGTGTGTGTGTGTGTGTGTGTGTGTCGCTCATGTTTGTCTGCTGAGGTGGTTGTGTCGTGGAGGAAGCGGTGAGAGCCAGCTGCAACTTGCTGGCACACACCACAATACACCACAATACACCACAATACACCACAATACACCACAATACACCACAATACACCACCAGAGCTCCACCACTGCCCCCATACCTTCCCTCGATGAGACCCTGCCTTCATTGCCGGCATTTCGCTGGCTTTGTCTGGTGTTCTGGTGCTCTACACGTAACACACACACACACACACACACACACACACACACAAACACACACACACACACACACACATAAAGAGAAGACCACCACCTCACATTCGGGCCCACACCTGCTCAGTATTGTTCCTTCTCAGACCTCTTTCTGCTCTCTATTTCTGCTTCTTATTTGTGCACCACCCTTTCGTCACAATTGTTGACACGTTTCTCTCCCGACTGTCTCGTTTACTGCATGCGTGTGTGTGTGTGTGTCTGCTTGTTGGTGCCCCAGTACAGTACAGTACACACGTGGACACAAATTGAGCGCATGTGTGTGTGTGTGTGTGTGTGCTTGTGCGGGTGTATG
>OU696576.1:9604987-9624987 GCA_916048095.2 Sacculina carcini
ACGATAGCTACGTCAAGTTTGGATTTACGAAGGTCATTCGAGACAGTGTGGACTGCGCACAATGTCTGCATTGCTCAGTGGTGATGTCAAATGCATCACTACGTCCTTCCAAACTTTCAAACCATCGCGACAAGGGTCATCCCCAAAGGAAAGATAAAAATAGTGATGCCCTGTCCAGAGCCGTAGCAACCGCCCCCCGTACCCCCCGGCCGGGGGGGCCCGAATGTTGAGGGGCCCCTTTGCTTCACGTATTATGTGATTATATCTAATAAATGCATTCAATATTCACAATGGGGGCCCCAAGTGTTGCCTTCGGGGGGGGGGGGGGCATAATTCCTCGCAACGGCTCTGGTCCTGTCTACGAAACGAGCTCGGTAAGACCGTGAAGCGACACTTTCAAAATTTGGATTCCGGCCAGAAGAAAAACCTGCTCTTCAATCCAGCTACGAAGTGGCATACCGGATTGTGAAGTGCAAGAAGCCGCACACTATTGCTGAGGAGCTTATCAAGCCATATACAGAGAAAATGGTGGAACTGATGATCGGACCAGAGGCAAAAAAGAAAATCCAGCAAGTTTCGCTCTCCAATGACAAGATCCGCCGACGGATTGATGACATGGCCGCTGATGTGTACCGTCAAATTTGCTGTGAAATCAAGCAAAGTACGCTCCAGGCTAGCCTTCAACTTGATGAGTCTACCGACACCGCTTTGGAGAGCCAGTTGATCGCCTTTGCTCGCTACAAGAAAGAAAGAAAGGTGAGGGAAGAGTTCTTATTCTGCAATACTCTGCCAACCACAACGACAGAAAAGAATGTCAAAGCCATCGTGGACTCTTTTTGAAGCGAATGGACTCAGCTGGCAGAATTTCAAGCACATTTGTACTGATGGTGCCCCAGGGATGATTGGCGTCAAAGGAGGGTTCGTCACGCTTGTGAAGAATGAATGGCCCCACGTGACATCTTCCCACTGTTCACTACACCGATATGTTCTTGCGTCAAAAAGTCTACCGCTGAGTTTGTTGGAAGTAATGGATGTTGCGGTCAAAGTGATCAACTTCATTCGTGCGAAGGCGAAAAATCATCGGCTCTTCCAACTTCTGACCAACGACATGGGACTGCAGCATGTGGGACTTCTGTATTACACTAAAGTTCGTTGGCTATCGAGGGGGAAATGCCTCTCTCGGTTGTAAGAACTCCGTTTAGAGACAGAAATTTTCTTGCGAGAGAACAAAAATAACCTCCATGTCCACTTTGACAATGAAGAGTTCGTCGTGGTGCTAGCCTACCTGGCCGATATATTCGCCCGACTCAACGAAATGAACCAGTCTTTACAAGGCCGTGATGTGACAGTCAGTGACGTTCAAGACAAGCTTGCCGGATTGTCTGCTCGAATGGGAGTCTGGCAGGCACGAATCAGGGCTGGATCCACAGCCTCGTTTCCTTTCTTGGACGAGCATCTGCAGACACAGAGGATTGAACTTCCCGTCGGCATCAAAGAATGCATAATTGGGCATCTCGACATTCTCTCCTCTGAGTTCAAATATTATTTCGACGATTTTCCATTGGATGTTCCATGGCACAGAGACCCCTTCAACACCGAAGTTGAACCTACTGAAAACGCAGCAGAGGAGCTTGCAGAGTTCAAGGTCTTAAAAGCAATGAAGCTCGCCTTCAGTAACAGAGAAGACCTCTCCAGCTTCTGGTTGTCTGTTCAGGATGCATATCCACTACTCAGCAAGAAAGCATACGAAATGCACGCTCAATTCGCCACAATTTACCTTTGTGAATCTGGATTTTCTGACATGGCGACCATTAAAACGAAGTCCAGAAACCGTCTTGATGTTGGTAACTATATTCGCCTTGCTGTGTCCAAGACGGAGCCGGACATAAGAGGTCTCGTCACACGAGCCCAACAGCAAGTGTCCCATTGATTATATTGTTCAGCAAAGATTCTTACATTGATGTATAATTTGAGTGACTGAATAAACAATTCAAAACAAAATCTGCGTTTTTTAAAGGGCAGGGGGCCACAAGTGTTAGCCACTCGCTGAGGGGGCCACGAGCTATCAAAGGTTGAGAAACGCTGTTCTAGAGGATAAAATTGGTAGCCACACTGTGAACACTGCCACTACTACACACACACACACACACACATAGTTGACTACCTCTTGTGTTCACACAGGAAATGGCTCAGCCTCAAGCCATACGTACGTGTGCCAGACTAAACACATGCACACACACGGACACACACACACGGACATAGAGAATGATGAAAATACACAATACCAAGTCCATCACAACTGAATGAGCTTGGATATGCATTATATATGTCATTCATTGATAGTGGATAGTGTGAAATAGAAATGGAATAAATAGAGCACAATAATCTCACTGTCAGCTCTGCTGTGTTATTGTCATCATGATAATTACTCGGCGATCAAGATGGATTATGATCTCACTAGAAGAATAAGCGAGAAAAGAAGATAATTATAACGAATGTAGATTATATTTGGGTCTAGGCTAAATGTATAAGGATTCAAGAACATTAAAAACGCTAATTTATAAAAACGCACAAAAACGTTTCTATATTTTTCATAGATTTTAGGTTAGGTTAGGTTTAGCTGGTTACGTTAGGTTAGGACTGAAAGAAATTCGTTAGATCAAATTTTCTAAATATAATGTTCTTTATTCCTGACACCTTTAGCTTCAACCTAATATTTGCTCCATTTGGTAGCTACTCAAGCGATAGTTTGACTTCATAATTCAAGGCCTACACCTTTTCACTTCAGTTCTTCTACCCAGAGTAACCATAGTATCGGCCCCCCGAACCCCCGATCGAGGGGGGATGGGGTTTAGGAGCCCTGTTGTCTCACACACGATATCATAGTGTATCATAAAGTAGAGCATAAGAGTCCCTAGATGAATGAACACCGATGGGCTGCTACTAGCTGCATTTTACCAAAGTGGGACCTCTACTATAATGGTTCATTTCCTATAATGGCGGCCCCAGATATTGTCTTCGAGGGAAGGACACAAGACCTCGCTACGGCTCTGCTACTGCCGTTCTGCGAAATCCCGGAATCTCGGCCAGGTGTTTGGCCAATTCACTTGAGCAATGTGGCAGCTAGATGGAGCGGCTGTGAGACTGTGTGAGACTGTGTGAGACTGTGTGAGACTGTGTGAGACTGTGTGAGACTGTATGAGACTGTATGAGACTGTGTGAGACTATGTGAGACTGTGTAAGACTGTATGAAACTGTTTGAGACTGTCTAAGACTGTATGAGACTGTGTGAGACTGTGTGAGACTATATGAGACTATGTGAAACTGTGTGAGACTATATGAGACTGTATGAGACTGTGTGAGACTTTGTGACACTATATGAGACTATGTGGCACTGTGTGAGACTGTATGAGACTATGTGAGACTATATAAGACTATGTGAGACTGTATGAAACTGTGTGAGACTATGTGAGACTGTATGAGACTGTATGAGACTACATGAGACTATGTGAAACTGTATGAGACTATGTAAGACTGTATGAGACTATGTGAGACTGTATGAGACTACGTGAGACTGTATGAGACTATGTGAGACTGTGTGAGACTATATGAGACTGTGTGAAACTGTATGAGACTGTATGAGACTGTATGAGACTGTATGAGACTGTATGAGACTGTGTAAGACTATGTGAGACTATGTGAGACTGTATGAGACTTTATGAGACTGTGTGAGACTGTATGAGACTATGTGAGACTATGTGAAACTGTGTGACACTGTATGAGACTATGTGAGACTATGTGAGACTATGTGAGACTATGTGAGACTGTGTGAGACTGTGTGAGACTATGTGAAACTGTATGAGACTATGTGAGACTGTGTGAGACTGTATGAGACTGTGTGAAACTGTATGAGACTGTGTGAGACTGTATGAGACTGTATGAGACTGTATGAGACTGGGTGAGACTGTATGAGACTGTATGAGACTGTATGAGACTGTGTGAGACTGTATGAGACTGTGTGAGACTATATGAAACTGTGTGAAACTGTGTGAGACTGTATGAGACTGTATGAGACTGTGTGAGAGTATGTGAGACTGTATGAGACTGTGTGATACTATATGAGACTGTGTGAGACTTGTGAGACCATGTGAGAGTATGTGAGACTGTATGAGACTGTGTGATACTATATGAGACTGTATGAGACTATGTGAGACTGTATGAGACTATGTGAGACTGTATGAGAATGTATGAGACTGTATGAGACTATGTGAGACTACGTGACACGACAGGTGACGCTCATCTGTGATGGGACGTGCAAATGACGACAATTTCACGCCAGCCTACTAGCCGCCTGGCGCGAATGTTTCAATTGGCGACTGGCACGAAAGCGGCGCAGCGCGACAAAAACAGCGCATTTTGAGACAACAATGGCGCATCTGGCCCAGTATCCATCGGCAGCACGCAACTGTGTATGTATGTGTGTGTGTATGCATGTGTGAGAGTGTGTGTGTGTACGTTATATATGTATTGAATGAGCGTGCGTCTGTGTGTGAATGTAGGCTGGTATGTTGGCGCTATTGTACTTCCGTGTGTGTATGTGTGTGTGTGTGTGTGTGTGTGTGCCATTGTGATCACGCCAGTAAATCTGTAGGCTGATTCGGGTAATTTCGCAGCGAGGTATCTGTAGTGTGGTACCGGCCACACAGACACACACACAGACATACACACAGACACACAGACACACACACATACAGACAGACATACAGACATACAGACACACTCGCCTGCCCGTCCCAGCTTCAATAGCAGCGAAGAGAAAAATACATGCAAATGAGACAGCGACGATAAACCGTTTAACCGCGCGCCACGGATCAGCGAATAAGAGCACAATAAGAGATAATGAGATCTGAAATTACGAAGAGGAGGAAGAAGAAGAGAATAAGAGAGAAAATCCGTATAAAAAGGAATACGCAATCAGATTCACTGATGCTAAAATATCAAACGGACACACAGACAGACAGATGTACACAAACTGAAAAAATATACACAACTCAAATCTCACCAAAAACACTTGCTCTTGAGAGCAAAATATACAACCATAATTACTAAGCGAAACGCATCACACGAGCAGAACACAAGGACATTCAATATTTCAATGTTGTTGTTTTTCTTTACTGCAAAAATCAACCAAATGCAAGAAAACAATATTTAACACAAATATTAGACGATTAGTGAATGTATTAGTGGAAATATTTCTAGAATATACACGCGCATTATAGACAGAACAACTTATTAGTTAAATGAAATTTATGAGTAAATATGGCTGATTATTGAACTGTAATTGGCTGTAAAAAATGCTACTGCAAATATGGAGGGAAAACATTTTTCAAACGAAAATGAAAAATAGCGAAATGAAGCAATAAACCGGAGCAGAGAAATTGAGAAATTTAGGCAGTGAAAAACGCCGATGTTGAGAAGATGGCAAGGAGTAATTAGTCTATTGCTAGACGTTTCTTGAAACGCCTGTTGAATTAATCTCCTATTAGTAGATTATAATAATAAATCACATGAATTTTACTTGAAAAATTTCCTGATATACTTACAATAATTTTACGTGAAACTGTTACCGTGTGTGCGTGTGTATGTGTGTGTGTGTGTGTGTGTGTGTGTGTGTGTGTGTGTGTGTGTGTGTGTGTGTGTGTGTGTGTGTGTGTGTGTGTGTGAGTGTGTGTGCGTGCGTGTGTGTGCAGCGTGTAGGGTTGTTGGTTGAAGTAAATAGTAAGAAAGAATGGCAGATCACCTGCGCCAGCTCATTCAGAGCTGTACTGAAGCTGAAATTGTCCACTGCTTTTTGCCACCACTTTGATAGACATTCCACACAAACATACCTGCCACACACACACACACTGACACACACACATATATATATGCTTATGAATGAGGCTATTCATAGACGCAGAGTATTCATTCATCTGGCAATGTGTGTGTGTGTGTGTGTCAGTGTGTGTGTGTGTGTGAGTGTGTGTGTGAGTGTGAGTGTCTTGCTCACACTGCCGCATGATAATTCACTAACTCACACACTATGCTTGGACAGTTGGACAGTGTTGGCATGGCAACGGCTTGGACAGCTGTCGTTTCTATGGCAACGGCTCCTTCTCTCTCATGTATGCATTTGTGTATGTGTACGTGTGTGTGTGTGTGTGTGTGTGTGTGTGTGTGTGTGTGCGAGTTGGAGGCCACACAGACTGGCCAGAATAGTGGCATGAGTGATACATTAATGGCGCGGCGGTGGCTAGGTGTCATGTGTGCGTGTAATGACGGTGTAGCGACGCGGCCACATCACACAAGAGTCTCGATGATGCTGCCTGACCTGCCGGCTCCTGTGTCCTCACCCTGTGTCTTCGCCGGCCAGAAAACAGGCGGCTCATCACCTGGCCAACTATCAAATTGCCCCCTGGTATTTGCGTTGTCATGAGGCCTTCACACCTGAATTATACAATTATAGCAATGATTATAAAATCGTCCGTACGCAGTCTTAATTGGACCATAAATATATAGAGAGGAGAGTGAAGCTGGAAATCATCCGCATCCTGTAATAAAAACTGGCAACTAATGTAATAAATGCTGGCTTTCTCGCTATTGTTTACTTTTTCCCAGGCTGTGATAAAACTGACAACTATCATCCATTATGCGGCCGTTTGAAAACACACAAAATAATATGATTTGATATCAGTTAACAACATACAGTTGATATCAAATAACAACATGTATTCCCTACAGCGCATTTCAATGACAAAAGCGCGCTATGATACAGATTGGATGGACTAAAATGAATATCAAGTGAAATTATGCGCAGGGATCAGTACGAATAAGTGCACGAGTAAATACGAAAAAAATATTGAAGCTATTTGTCTTCAATGCGCACAATCAGTAGGCGACATTAAAAACAAAACAATATATCTAACAAGAAACAGTACATAAAAACTTATACACTATAAAAAATCGACCAAACTTAGATTGCGCGTTCACACCAACACTCACTGGCTCAACAGAAAATGATGAACGTGAGAAAATTAGTAGCACCTGTATGTGTATGTGTATGTGTGTGTGTGTGTGTGTGTGTGTGTGTGTGTATGTGTGTGTGAGTGTGTGTGTGTGGGCAGCTTAACTAACACAGACGTCTTTGACAACCTTGAAATCGCCGCGACATTTCCATCAATTACCGTGCACCACCGTAACACACACACACACACACACACACACACACACACACAAGAGAGAGCGGAAGATGTAGAAAGAGAGAGAAAGAGAGATAGGAAGGATGAAAACCACACGCACACACACACACTGACAGAAACAACATACCCCATCCCTGAACAATCCTCTCTCCTTCAATATTATCCCACGTTTGTAGTGTTGTGCCGGTGATTTAAAAATGACTGTATCTACTTGCATGTGAACACACACACACACACACACACACACACACACACACACACACACACACACACACACACAGTATCTTTACTCCGTCCAGCACTATGATCATCACCGGTCGGAACGATCTTTCCGATACTGTGAGTACCGAATGATTGACCATCACTAATAGCCGGATGTCACACACACACACATACAAACACACTCACACAAGCACACATATACAAATACACTGCAGCTACCTGTGTGTGTGTGTGTGTGTGTGTAATGCCAGAGGCAAGGCATGAGTGCTAGTCAAGTAGATGTTTTCCCACGACATAATATGGATCCCCGTATCTCTCTCTCTCTCTTTCTCTCTCTCTTCCACTTCTGCACGGTAAAGATCAGCATCACACACACACACATACATACAAACTGCATGTGTCGGTGAGGCTGTGTTTTCCGTGTCTCTTCGATGTGGGCCGGTGTGTGGGTGTTGTGTGTTTGCGCAGTGCTGTACGAGCAGGTAATTTGTTTGAGGTAATTGTCATTCATGGGAATCGCACACTGTGGAAACATCTGTGACGACATATCAGTCATTTATCATCGCAAGTTGATAAGTACAATGCTTCTTCAGGATTTTGTCTCTCCGTGTGTGTGTGTGCGTGTGCGTGTGTGTGTGTGTGTGTGTGTTGCAGTACAAAAACTATCTAACTATCTAAAATATCTCTTTGGAAATTCACTGCACATACTGTGGGCTGCGCCCAATTGGGCATGACATTTTGACAACATGATTGCATCAATATGGCTTCCAAGAGATGCTTCTTCTTTCTGTTACAACGAGCACCGATTTCTTGAGCATGCAATAATAAGACATAATCACAACCTTGTGGACCTTATTCCCTGATGTTTCTGCTGATTTTTGGGGATTCACAGTGATATGAGTCAGGTCTAACTTGTTAGATTAATTCTAGGTATACAAATGGACTAGTTCTAGGTTTACAAATGGTCTAGTTCTAGGTTTACAAATGGTCTAGTTCTAGGTTTACAAATGGTCTAGTTCTAGGTCTACAAATGGTCTAGTTCTAGGTTTACAAATGGTCTAGTTCTAGGTTTACAAATGGTCTAGTTCTAGGCTAAATTTAGGTATATATCTAGGGACTTGGTCTTGCTTGTCTTCCGTCAACGTGTTGCAGTTGTACACTCGAGATCCTCAGACCAGTTGTACAACACAACTCAACGACACATTCTCTCTGTGTCCCACTGCCGAGGAGATGAGCTCCGCTCGTCACATGACCAACAGCCGAATTCACGAAATTATGATGTACAGTGAGAACGTAAACGTCCATAATGGCAGCCACCTTGTGTCGGAAGCCATGGCTACCTCATTAGCTCATTGCTCAGCGTATATTTGCATTTATGACAATGAGAGCTGTGGTCTGAACTCTCTCATCAGACGCCTTGTCGGTCAGCAACTTGGACCTTATTGGCAATTAATGGTGACGTTGACAGATGTGCGTGTGTGAGAAGATTGTCGGTTGTTGAATCTTCAAAAAAACCGACCGTGTCTTCTCCGGTGACGGGTCTCGTCTGCTGAGAACTCTCTATCTTCATCTTCTCATTGTTCTCGGACACACTCTGCTCGCTCACTCGTTCTGTGTGCTTGTCTGTGTGTGCGCGTGTCATTGTGTTCTGGTGCGGCACTGCTGGAGGAAGATCGTGGCGGTCGTGGCGCGGTGTCACCACCGTGTTGACAGTGTGTGTAATTTATACACAGCAGCCGAGCAAGACCGGCCCGCCCTCCGGTGTCGCTTCCTTTTCCACCAGCACAACCGCCGTCGTGTTCGTCTCCGGGTGTGTGCGTGCGCACGCATGTGACACACACACACACACGCACACGCACAACTATGCGGTCTGACGAGCGGAAGCCAGTTTGTGCGCGTGTGTGTGTGTATGTTAGCAGGAGTGTTTGCGGAGAGAACTTTGTGAGAGGGCGTGGTGCAGTTTTTTGCACTCACATCACATCCCGTCTTCTGCCACCGTGTTCACACAGTCAGCATCACAATTTTCCTCTTTCTCATTGACACACACACTCACCGGCGCGCTTATCCACCTCATTCTGCCATTTTCAAGCAAGTCTGTCGGCGTGTATGTTTTCACTGACAGACAGACAGACAGACAGGATGATGGTGGTGGGGGGCGGCTTGCTTGTTTGTGGCGAGTTTTGATCGACTCAATGATCCCGACGACGACGGCGACGGCGGCGGCACATTCCAGACACGCATCCTCCTCGTTCTACTGGCTCCTAGGACGGGACGTCGCCTTCAACATCCCAGCTGGAGGAGGACAGCTACCAGCTGCTTCCTGCCTACTGCGTCTGTTCAAGCAGCATGTTAACAAGATGACACGAGGGGGGTCAGTAGAGAAGAGGGGCGGGCGCGTGAGGACTACCCCCCGGGACATGACAGGGGGCGTCATACACAGAACACCCATGGACAAATTCCACTGGATCCGAATGGTGAAACATCCCATGTACAGCGTAGTGGTGGTATAATCTGCACGCCAAGGTGAAGACACACTAGAAGACAAACAAAAAGTCTCAAATGAGGAGTGGTTCAGTGCGTCTGGCCAGTGACAAGCAATGATGACAGGGCCTGTGCCAGTTGTTTTTGCCAAATGTTGTGACAGCACAGCTGTTTTTCCCAGCGCATTGCCATGATCTACTTGCCTTGTGTGTATGTCTGTGTGTGTGTATGTGTATGTGTGTGTGTCTTTGTTCACACACACATACACACACACGCACACAAACCAATTACAATTGGTAATTGTGTTCGTGTCGTCCAGTATTGCCTTGTCTATTCGTTTCTTCATTCCACAGTCTTCTCATATCAACGTGCGCTGTTGTATGTGTGTGTGTCTGTGTGTGTGTGTGTGTGTGTGTGTATGTGTGTGTGTGTGTATTGAGTGGAGGACCCCTGCAGTGAGAGGATCGAGATGGTTCTTGTACGCCACGTCACTGCCCAGCCTCGATACATACACGTCTGACATGTCATGTCAGAATGCACTTCTAATACCCGCCAATGCAGGCGCACGCGCTCTCTCACGTGAATGACCTCGCGTGACCTCTGTTAACCGGCGCATCTTGTCCCACCTGTGTACCGACCACGTAGATATTAAATTCTGCTTGATACGACTAGATGTTATGCTGAGCAGTGTTCTACCATACCACATGGTAATTAACACATACATATGCATCCACGAATGAAGCGCAATACTCCAAATATGTCCAAAACTCATGCAAATACCACATGTTCGTGTGTGTGTGTGTGTATGTGTGTGTATGCGAATATATAAGTATATAAGTAAGTATAGTAAGTAAGTAAGTATTGTAAGTATTGTAAGTAAGTATTTAAGTAAGTATGTAAGTATGTAAGTATATAAGTGCCTAAATTTAATTAGGGAGTTAGAAATTTAAATGTGTTGTTATTTTGTTACCGTGTTATGGTATTGTTGTGATTTTTTTGTTGTTGATTTTATACATGTTATATGATTTTGGATATGCTGTACTCGAACTCGAGCCATATGTATTATTGTTGGACCTTGTGTCAATAAACTACTACTACTACTTTGTGTGTATGTGTGTGTGTATAATACCCAGTGCAGTGAAGCATACAATGTTCCATAGGCAATTACAACAGTTTGGGTTGTAGCAGGGTGTGTCCCCACTGACACACACACACATACACACACACATACACACTGCAAGACCGGATATCCGATGTCATGTCACAGAGCACATCCGCCTTCCAGCACGTGCGCTCACCACACCTCACACACGCACACACACACACACACACACACATCAGTAGCAATGTGTAATGTTACCTTATCTACCAGCATCTACCTTTCTTTTACTACTCATTATTTGACTGTTCCAATATTTCTGATCTTCAATAGGTAATAGTATAATAGTATAACATACAGAGCGTCTGCATACATGCTGTTTATGCATACACATACACAGGTATAAATACAACGCACACGTATATAAAATACTAACACACACACACGCCTACACACACTAGAGTATGTTAGATTCACAACTTGAAGAGTAGAAACTTCCGGAGTGCATGAAATGAACGCTGGTTCAGAAGTGCGGCATTACTTAAAGCGGCACTTTATATTTCAAAATATGGTATTATCGGTGTTGGTGCACTGTTCTGAACGAACTGCACTCAAATAAATGTCAGGTGTGATAAAACTGTATTTAAAAAACATGAGAACAAGGAAAATTAGTACACAAATTATCCTAACAGCACACAAATTATCCTAACAGCACACTTCCTTTAACAATCACTCTCTTCACGACACTGCCATACTTCTCCCAAAACAACGTCATCGATTAAACACAAAAATCAATATCCATTACGTCACAAGTCATCCAGCCAATCAAATCGCGTTATCACTTCAATGACGCATAACCTTGAGCACCGACTTCAAGGTCACCTGTTTTACATAACAAACACACACAACGCCATGAATGACAACTTCTGATAACTTCATATAACTTCTGGATTCACTTCACAAAAGCAAATGCAAGTTTTCCGACGTACTCATCAAGTGTCAACCGAAGGCTAAGAAGTACTTCCGAAGTACTTCTCTAGTTAAATAGAACATACCCATAATGAAATGGTGCATGAATATATAAACAACAAAACACTGGACATACATAGGAAGTATGATAAACCAACTTTGTGTGTGTGTGCGTGTGTGTGTGTGTGTGTGTGTGTGTGTGGGTGTATTGGCATGTGTCTCGTGCATCATGGACGCTTGACTGCGTGGCTGACACGTGTCACGTGGCACGTGCAGTGTGCATCTTTGTACTCACACACACACACACACACACACACACACACACACACACACACACACACACACATACACACACACAGGTCATGTGTTTGAACATAGCTCCCATCTTCCATCAAGATCGATGACATATAGAAGCCACCACTGACACGACACCACTGACACGACACCACTGACACGACACCACTGACACGACACCACTGACACGACACCACTGGCACAACACCACTGACACTACACCACTGACATGACACCACTGATACGACACCACTGACACTACACCACTGACACTACATCACTGGCACAACACCACTGACACGACAACCACTGACACGACACCACTGACACACCACCACTGAAACGACACCACTGACAGTACACCACTGACACAACACCACTGACACAACACCACTGACACGACACCACTGACACTACACCACTGACACTACATCACTGACACTACACCACTGACACGACACCACTGACACAACACCACTGACACTACAACACTGACACTACATCACTGATACGACACCACTGACACTACACCACTGACACTACACCACTGACAGGACACCACTGACACTACACCACTGACACGACACCACTGACACGACACCACTGGCTGGTGCAATCTGTCAGACAGCTTCATGCACGTGCCAAACACACCCAGGAAATCACTCACTTCTCATCAAGCATATCTGCAAATAAGGCCGCTTGTCTGCCTGCTGTGTGTGTTTGTGTGTGTGTGTGTGTGTGTGTGTGTGTTTGTGTAGCTTTGTACGAGTGTCTCTATAAGTGTGTACCTGTGTATTCACAGTTACGTGTGTGTGTGTGTGTGTGTGTGTGTGTGTGTGTGTGTTCGACTGGGGTTTTGGCTTGGAAGATCGACTATCTCAACTGAGCCATATCATATGAGCGTCTGCTCCGTTCCTCTAACTATTTCTCACAGACTCTGCTTTTTTCATTTCCTGCGTGATGTTCATGTTTTCCTGAACACTTGGGTGCGCTGGGCGTCTAGACAAACTCAGCTTGACATGTCACTGATATGTCACCACAGTGGATATTGGCAGTGGGAGAGAGAGGGTGGGCTGAGAGAGAGAAAGAGAGAGAGTGTGAGTGTGGCTCAGGTAGCGCTGATTGACAACAAAAGGATTAGCAAGCCGCCAACTGTGCAAACATCAACGCCGCCAACAAATACTTTCACAGATTAGCGGTGATGTGTGGGCTTCAAGGTAACAATACCTTTTTCTCAAATAGCCTTCAAGACAAAGCAAACATCTTGTTTCACAAATCGTTCACAATTATCGCCAGTTATTTGTGTGCTATTACAATACATGACGATGATACCAGCGTAGATTTGTGTCGAGGTTCGGGGGTATGACAGCCATCATGCATTAGTGTTCAAAGTGGGCCAATTGTATGAGACCCTCAACTATTTTGTGTTTATGGAATTATACACATATATATCACACATCGATGAAAAATATATTACATATAATTGCATACACACACATTTGTCGTGTTTTGTTATTTTTTTGCTATGCTGAACTGAACTCAGCAGAATTATCTGGGGATATAATTCCATATTCATATGCCCAGTCGATTTGTCGGGGGTATATATACCCCCATATCCCCAGGATTTACGCCCATGGTTGATCAGTGTGAGCTGGAGATTGTCGTTGCTGTGATCCGTCGAGTCTTGTGATGACATTTGCCTGCGATACTTTGATACAGCGGCGATTTTAGACTATCTCCTTCTGAAGACGATCGATAAGCTGAGATTCCTTCTAGGATGGTGGATGGTCTGAAAAGTAAAGTAGTTCATATCAAATCATACCACTGGCACAAAGCAGATCATGCTAAAATATTTAAAACGACGTGTTTGTAAGGGTGCTGCGTCTTGAGGTAGGGCATAAGAATACTGCCGCAGTATATGCATGTCGTGTAACAGATGACTAAAAGCCAACCTCCTTTTCCTCTTCTCAGTGTTCTTCCTTTCTCCTACGTGCAATATCCAAGAGAGAGAGAGTGATCATTGAGCAGGACAGACACCTCCCTGCTGAATTTCACCTGCTTTTTCCTCACCGGAATTTGAAGAGAAAAATCCATATGCTGTCATTATTGATGCAGTCACACTGATTGAACACGCTGCCCTAGCAAGAGTTCATTAATAAGAAGATGGGACGACCAGCGCGAAGAGAGGCAAGAGAGAAAGAGAGACACGGAGGTTGAAGGAGCAATGAATATCTCTGCTGCTTATGATGATAATCGCCAGTATATCTGCCAACACGCACAAACAAACACACACGCATAAACATATGCAGACATAATGTGCGTGTTGGAGCGTGGTTTTGTTTGCGTGTGCGTGTCTCTGTCAATTGAATCCAGTGTGACACACAATGTGTCACATCCTTCAACATACACACACACACACACACATACACGTTTCTCGGACACATTCTCACGCACACCAACTGCTACCTACCTTATATCTGTGTGTGTTTACATGTGTGTGTGTGTGTGTGTGTGTGTGTGTGTGTGTGTGTGTGTGTGTGTGTGTGTGTGTGTGTGTGTGTGTATGTTGAAGACAGCAGAAGTATCACGTGGGAACGCGTCATGAGCAGCTGCATATTACATGCACACACGCACACACACACATACATACACACAAGCTCTCACACACATCACGCACACTGAAGGGATGTGCAGTGTATGTGCCTGTGTGTGTGTGTGCTACTGTATGTATGTCATTTAGAGCAATTGTCAGTGTTATTGTTTTGGCTGGAAACACACTTGAACACGAGCACACACGCCTACAAACATGCAAGCACACACACACGTGAATTCACACGCTCATCCACTTCCATTTACACCCGCACGCTTCAGTACTCACGCACACACACATACACGCACACGCACACACACGCATAGAGGTGCAAAAGGTAGACAAGAGGTAACTTATGCTAAGGTGAAGATAAAGGTACCCATCAACATATAGGTGGATATGAACATAGTGCTTGAGGATGAAACAGTTTGTGACATATCAGTGACTGTAATAAGAGCACAATCTACTACTCCTAGACATTGTTTGATAAGGAAGCCAGTAATGAACACAATGACTTATTGTTGAAGCTATCACAAGAGCTGTGACAGCTGCTGTTACCATGACAACACGACTGTTATCAACACTGATGCTTGCTCAACACCGAGTTCAATCTTGCTTGAATTCACGTGGGAGATATACAATGGCACTCATGTTTTGCGTGGTTTATACTCTATGTTTAGTTTAGGATTCTAATTGACTGTAAATTATTTTTTTTACTCAATCTTATAGCTTGCATATTGAACTTCAGGGGTGTAGATTTGTGTCGAGGCTCGGGGGGATGACAGCCATCATGCATTAGTGTTCAAAGTTGGCTCAGTTAGTCAATTACATGAGACCCTCAACTATTTTCGGAATATTCTCTCACAACACACACATAATTGAATGAAAACGTTTTTACTATGTTGATTTTGACGACAATACTGAACTGAACTCAGCAGAATTCTCGGGCGTATAATTGCATATTCATACCCCAGCCAATATATCAGGGGTATTCATGCACCCCCATGTTCCCACGATCTACGACCATGTTGCTTTCAGCATTAAATTAACCTCCAGCTGAACAATAAGGTGTCAGTGTGGGGAACCAACACGATTATAGACCGGAACAAGCAAGGAATGAGAGGTTTAATTTGTCCATTGTATATTATTTGTTATTTTATTAGAATATTTACACAAATAGTTGCGTGGAAAAAACTGCTATAACAAATCCTCACATGAAGCCTTTATACGCATACAATTTATAATTGACGACAGCTTAAAGTTTGCATCTATAATCTCCAATGAACATTCTTGGAGTTTTATCAAAAGCAAGCAGAAATACATATTGTGATATTGTCTTTAAAGACGGTACTACACAAACACACACGAACACCTATTCATGTGTGTGTGTGTGTGTTTGTGTGTGTGTGTGCGTGTGTGTGTGTGTGTGTGAGTGTGTGTGTAGTCACAGGTTTGTGTAGAATGTCTCGCCATATGGCGGATGGTTGGAAGAAGCCGGCTATCACTCGCTCACATCGGCTGCCGGCTGCTCGGCGACGTTTGTGACGCGTCTGTGACATTTTTGACGCATCCTCCTCACACACACACATACACACACACAGACACAGTCAAAGCGGTCATTTGAGCGAAGGACAAATTAGACGAGAACGCCTAAAATGCGTCCTATATCGCAACTATCATGCTCCTGTGTCTGTGTGCATATGTAGCCGCGTGTATGTGTGTTCGGGTGCTGTGTGTGTGTGTGTGTGTGTGTGTGTGTGTGTGTGTGTGTGTGTGTGTGTGTGTGTGTGTGTGTGTGTGTGTGTGCTGGTCTTTTGGCGTTATCAGTAGCATTTGGTCGTGTCCGCCACTCACACAAACACACAGACATGCAGATGTGCCGGCATGAGATTATGTCCCGAAATTTGACTACCAGTTTCACTCGCCACCACTGACACACGCCACCACTGGCACTACACCACTGACACACTACACCACTGACACTACACCACTGACACTACACCACTGACACTATACCACTGACACTACACCACTGACACACGACACCACTGACACTACACCACTGACACGACACCACTGACACGACACCACTGACACACCACCACTGACACCACACCACTGACACGACACCACTGACACGCCACCACTGACACGACACCACTGACACGACACCACTGACACACCACCACTGACACGACATCACTGACACGAAACCACTGACACGAAACCACTGACACTACATCACTGACACACCACCACTGACACGACACCACTGACACACTACACCACTGACAAGACACCACTGACATGACACCACTGACACTACACCACTGACACTACACCACTGACACACGACACCACTGACACACTACACCACTGACACGACACCACTGACACTACACCACTGACACGACACCACTGACACACTACACCACTGACACGACACCACTGACACGACACCACTGACACGCCACCACTGACACGACACCACTGACACGACACCACTGACACACCACCACTGACACGACATCACTGACACGAAACCACTGACACGAAACCACTGACACTACATCACTGACACACCACCACTGACACGACACCACTGACACACTACACCACTGACAAGACACCACTGACATGACACCACTGACACTACACCACTGACACTACACCACTGACACACGACACCACTGACACACTACACCACTGACACGACACCACTGACACTACACCACTGACACGACACCACTGACACACTACACCACTGACACGACACCACTGACACACCACCACTGACACCACACCACTGACACGACACCACTGACACGCCACCACTGACACGACACCACTGACACGACACCACTGACACACCACCACTGACACGACATCACTGACACGAAACCACTGACACGAAACCACTGACACTACATCACTGACACACCACCACTGACACGACACCACTGACAC
Source organism: Sacculina carcini (assembly GCA_916048095.2). Taxonomy (NCBI): domain Eukaryota; kingdom Metazoa; phylum Arthropoda; class Thecostraca; family Sacculinidae; genus Sacculina; species Sacculina carcini. Next base: position 9,622,848 of record OU696576.1, read on the forward strand.
ACTACACCACTGACAAGACACCACTGACATGACACCACTGACACTACACCACTGACACTACACCACTGACACACGACACCACTGACACACTACACCACTGACACGACACCACTGACACTACACCACTGACACGACACCACTGACACACTACACCACTGACACGACACCACTGACACGACACCACTGACACTCCACCACTGACACTCCATCACTGACACTCCACCACTAACACTACACCACTGACACGACACCACTGACACACTACACCACTGACACGACACCACTGACACGACACCACTGACACGACACCACTGACACTCCACCACTGACACTCCACCACTAACACTACACCACTGACACGACACCACTGACACACTACACCACTGACACGACACTACTGACACACTACACCACTGACACACGACACCACTGACACGACACCACTGACACTACACCATTGACACGACGTCACTGACACGAGACCACTGACACGACACCACTGACACTCCACCACTAACACTACACCACTGACACTACACCACTGACACATGACACCACTGACACACTACACCACTGATATGACCCCACTGACACTACATCACTGACACTACATCACTGACACTACACCACTGACACTACATCACTGACACTACACTACTGACACACTACACCACTGACACACGACACCACTGACACGACACCACTGACACTACACCATTGACACGACGTCACTGACACGACACCACTGACACGACACCACTGACACTCCACCACTAACACTACACCACTGACACTACACCACTGACACACTACACCACTGACACGACACCACTGACACTACACCACTGACACGACACCACTGACACACTACACCACTGACACGACACCACTGACACGACACCACTGACACGACACCACTGACACTCCACCACTGACACTCCACCACTAACACTACACCACTGACACGACACCACTGACACACTACACCACTGACACGACACCACTGACACGACACCACTGACACGACACCACTGACACGACACCACTGACACTCCACCACTAACACTACACCACTGACACGACACCACTGACACACTACACCACTGACACGACACCACTGACACGACACCACTGACACGACACCACTGACACTCCACCACTAACACTACACCACTGACACTACACCACTGACACACTACACCACTGACACGACACCACTGACACGACACCACTGACACGACATCACTGACACGACACCACTGACAGGACACCACTGACACTACACCACTGACATGACACCACTGACACTACATCACTGACACGCCACCACTGACACTACACCACTGACACTACACCACTGACACACGACACCACTGACACGACACCACTGACACACGACACCACTGACACGACACCACTGACACGACACCACTGACACTACACCACTGACACACGACACCACTGACACGACACCACTGACACTACACCACTGACAATACACCACTGACACTACACCACTGACACTACACCACTGACACGACACCACTGACACTACACCACTGACATGACACCACTGACATGACACCACTGACACTACATCACCGACACGCCACCACTGACACTACACCACTGACACTACACCACTGACACACGACACCACTGACACGACACCACTGACACACGACACCACTGACACGACACCACTGACACGACACCACTGACACTACACCACTGACACACTACACCACTGACACACCACCACTGACACTACACCACTGACACACGACACCACTGACGCGACATCACTTACACGACACCACTGACACAACACCACTGACACTACACCACTGACACTACATCACTGACACGACACCACTGACAAACCAGCTATCAAACTGTCTTGCCATTTGCATGTGTATGTGTGTGTGTGTGTGTGTGTGTGTGTGTGTGTGTGTGTGTGTGTGTGTGTGTGTGTGTGTGTGTGTCTGTGCTTATCTGCACATGTTTATACCATTATTGGCTCGAGCGTGTTGGCTAATGATAACGGCTGTTGTCAATTATATCGTGCGTGTTTGTGTGTCTGTGTGTGCGCGCATGAATGTGTATGTACATGCCTGCGTGCGTGCGTGTGTATAAGCGT
>OU696576.1:9629987-9644987 GCA_916048095.2 Sacculina carcini
CGTTTAATTAGATTTGCGTCTCTAGCTCATCTTCACAAACACACACACACACACACACACACACAAACACACACACACACACACACACATACGTGCGAACACAGTGTCCTTCTCATTGTGTGCTGTGTGTTTCGTGATCAATTGCTATGTAAATTCGGTTTTCACCTTTCCGACTCTTACCTCACAAGCTCCATTAACATAGGCAAATTGTGTGTGACCTGTGTATGCATGTGTGTGTGTGTGCTTGTGTATGTGTGTGTATGTGTGTGTGTTTGTCTGTGAGCTGTGCAAATGTTTGATTTGTGTATGTACGTCTATTTGTTTGTGTTTGTGCACGTGTGTGTGTGTGCGTTTGTGTGTGTGTGTGTGTGTGTGTGTGTGTGTGTGTGTGTGTGTGTGTGTGTGTGTGTGTGTGTGTGTGTGTGTGTGTGTTTGTATACTTGTCTAATTTGTGCAAAATCGCAAGGTGAAAGCTTTGGTCCATTCAACCAGTACAGTACTGCTAATTAAAAATGAATATATCACTTATTTTTGTTTCGTCAAAAATTCCGTATTCGTTTATTAATTATGCCCTATCATTCTTATGCCTAATTGATTTTCGATTTATTTTACACCAGAAATATGTGTAATGTATGAAAACACGGTCCAATAATTTTAGAAGTAACATAAAAACTTTCTACGATCATATGTAGTGATTAATTATAATACTTTCAGGATATATACCTTGCTTTATCCACATATAATTGTGTTTGTTGAGCAATCATTGTTCATTGGTATGTTGTGCAGATAATAAGTAAATAGTAGAGCTCACCTTTGTTTGAGAAATAAGTTCCAGTTGATATTTTGTTGCTGAAAATTCAGCTGATCTTGTGCACTTTATATAGAATGCTCCTCCAATATTTTTCCATTTAAAGACAAGCAAATCTTGCAGGTTTGCGTGCTGATTTTGAGACAAAGTCGATTATTGATCCTGGATATGAGATTTTGCCGAGAAAAATGTCAAATTTGGAAGTTCAAGACTGCATAGTGGCCACGATTTATAGTAGCGTGAACCAGGTCGGCTCCTACACAAAATTCCAATAGAGTGAATTAAGTGAAACTCACTCACTCACTCACTCACTCACTATATATTGCGTATATGCCTGCACACACAAGACACTGTTCGTATCAAATTAAAACATACACATACACGCACAACACAGTACAGCACTGACATAGACGCCAGGATAAAGCGCTCAAGCAATAACGTTGCCGATCTGAGCAAGTTTAGCGATATTTTGCCCTCACTCACGCTGCTGTATTCAGGTGTGGATTGTGAACACAAGCAGTCATAACAGGTACAAATAGGTGATTGACGCGACGCCTGCCATTGGAAAATGTGCTTCTTACTGATGAGTAACTACAAACAACAACAACAGCAACAACAACCTGTATTTATAAAGCGCCACTTCAGAGTCTATACTCCCTCAGAGGCGCTATGAACACACACAAATAGCACAAGCATACAAATAGACATAGACACAAATACGAGACAATACCGTCAAATTAAAACAATTAGAACATTAGAGCAAATGACAGTATCCTTGACTCCCTTCAGCATACTATAACATCATAAAACAACATAAAAATACACACATATTTCGTCAACCCTTGAACTTCTTGAAGCATTGGGAATCAAGTTTGGAAGATTGGCAGAACATTTTCTCAATAGAATTTGCGATGAATACGGGCTTGGCGAAATTCCGTCGGTAACAAGTGTTCAGCCCCGGCGTTCATGTAAAATGCGAGCAAAAATAGCCTCGTATCCTGGCCCCGGGGGTAATTACTATTTGAGCCAGTTTTATTTTACTTGTGTAAGCCCGGTCGTTTTGCTGTGCACATCCGTAGCTCTCAGTGTGTGTGTGTGTGTGTGTGTGTGTGTGTGTGTGTGTGTGTGTGTGTGTGTGTGTGTGTGTGTTAGTGTGTGTTAGTGTGTGCCAAATCTGTGCCAATTGTGTTCAGTCACGTCACGATAAAACGCTGTGTTAGTGTGTGTGTTAGTGTGTTAGTGTGTGTTAGTGTGTGTGTTAGTGTGTGTGTTAGTGTGTGTGTTAGTGTGTGTGTTAGTGTGTGTGTGTGTATGTTAGTGTGTATGTTAGTGTGTATGTTAGTGTGTGTTAGTGTGTATGTTAGTGTGTGTTAGTGTGCGTGTGTGTGTTAGTGTGTGTTAGTGTGCGTGTGTGTGTTAGTGTGTGTTAGTGTGCGTGTGTGTGTTAGTGTGTTAGTGTGTGTGTTAGTGTGTGTTCTGTACGTACGCTCTGGCTTGTGGCGTGTGATATTGTGACGGTGTATCAGCGTGGGTTGGCTCGTAAATACGTCATCAACACACTTGTTAGCGGCCGCTGGTAGTGTAACACACTGACTGGCTGGCGGGCGGGCAGCCCCATGCTGGCAGCCAGCCAGTGGTCTCCAACCGAGCCTCTGCAGGAGACCGCCACTGCCACGCGCGTCACGTGACACTCCGGCGCGAGATGGGTGGTCATCAGCGTCCGGTCGGCCAAACGACGGAAGTTTCTGCTCACACACACACATACACACACATACATACACATGCCCAAAGATATGACGGTCTCGTTTTACTTGAGCCGCTCATCAGCGTGGTGAAGTGAAGGGCAGCGCTAGCCGGGCAGACTCATAGCGCACCATGCTTGAGACAGTTGAGGAAAGCCTGATCATCTTGCGTGTGTGTGTGTGTGTGTTAGTGTGTGTGTGTGTGGGGAGCGGCATTTGGTCAGTAATAAGAGAGGGCTGACACACACACGCACACACGCATATTGGTGTGTTTGTGTGTGGGCGCACAGTGGACACACACACACACACACACACACACACACAAATACGCATCGACCTCACACACTGCCCGGACAGGAAACCACAGCTGCACTATCCCCATGCTGTACTGTGTGTGTGTGTTTGTGTCAGTGTGTTTTCCTATACAAGCGTGGCCTTATGTGTGTTTGTTTACTGCGACGCCAACATTCCTTGTGCTTTTGTGTGCAGCAAAATACTTGGAGAAATAAAGTCTTATTAGCGAGCATTTAAAGGCGGCAAGCTTTCACATAATAAATCGCTATATAAATTAGCGCCTAATCCGTGAGCTCATTTTCTCCCAGATCAGCACGTAAAATAGCGATTTCTCACTGCCAGACACCTCACACCAGTGAATTTCTCTTAATTCCATTCCATTGAGAGGTCGGTCTCTGCTCTACACACACACACACACACACACACACACACACACACACACACACACACACACACACACACACACACACACACACACACACACACACACACACACACACACACACACACAGCGTATTATCTCGTCTCCTGTTGACGTAATTTCATTCTCAATGTGCTCATTCATCTTGAAACCCGGCCGTCTCCCTGTGTGTGTGTGCGTGTGTGTTTATGCACCTGTGATGGCACCGTCACCCACTACACACACACACACACACACACACACACACACACACAGTTTGGCCACAGCCTGGCTAGGTGCGGTGGCTCTCACACACGCACCAACACTCTCATAAACGTCGGATTAACCAGCGCGCCGACTCGCCGTCGCGGATTCCGGATTCCGGCCGTCGCGGAAAAATACACACACACACACAGAGACGCCTGCGCCGCCGTCGCCGCTGATGTGCGGTGTTTGTCGCAGCGACCAATGACGGCCGTCAATTCTGTGTGATGTGCTCTGACTGCATCACAATCCACACCAGTCCCTCAGCCTGTCCTCAAGCATTGACACGCCGCTCACTGCTGAGAACCGTCTAGCATTGACGTTCTCTCGGGGTGACGAATGTGTGACACACACACCAGCACACACACACACACACACACACACACACACACACACACACGGTTGATGTCAGTTGGCGTGCGAGATGCCACTGGGCACTTCTTGATCGGATTAGTCACGGAGGCTGTGGAAATACTGGTGTCGTCTCATTGGTGTCGTGTCAGTGGCGTCGTGTCAGTGGTGTAGTGTCAGTGGTGTCGTGTCAGTGGTGTAGTGTCAGTGGTGTCGTGTCAGTGGTGTCGTGTCAGTGGTGTCGTGACAGTGGTGTCGTGTCAGTGGTGTCGTGTCAGTGGTGTAGTGTCAGTGGTGTCGTGTCAGTGATGTCATGTCAGTGGTGTCGTGTCAGTGATGTCGTGTCATTGGTGTAGTGTCAGTGGTGTCGTGTCAGTGATGTCATGTCAGTGGTGTCGTGTCAGTGATGTAGTGTCAGTGATGTCGTGTCAGTGGTGTCGTGTCAGTGGTGTAGTGTCAGTGGTGTCGTGTCAGTGGTGTCGTGTCAGTGGTGTAGTGTCAGTGGTGTTGTGTCAGTGGTGTAGTGTCAGTGGTGTAGTGTCAGTGGTGTAGTGTCAGTGGTGTAGTGTCAGGGGTGTCGTGTCAGTGGTGTAATGTCAGTGGTGTAGTGTCAGTGGTGTCGTGTCAGTGGTGTCGTGTCAGTGGTGTCGTGTCAGTGGTGTAGTGTCAGTGGTGTCGTGTCAATGACGTCGTGTCAGTGGTGTAGTGTCAGTGGTGTCGTGTCAGTGGTGTCGTGTCAGTGATGTAGTGTCAGTGCTGTCGTGTCAGTGACGTCGTGTCAGTGGTGTCGTGTGTCAGTGGTGTAGTGTCAGTGGTGTAGTGTCAGTGGTGTAGTGTCAGTGGTGTCGTGTCAGTGGTGTCGTGTCAGTGGTGTCGTATCAGTGATGTCGTGTCAGTGGTGTAGTGTCAGTGGTGTCGTGTCAGTGATGTCGTGTCAGTGGTGTCGTGTCAGTGGTGTAATGTGAGTGGTGCAGTGTCACTGGTGTCGTGTCAGTGGTGTAGTGTCAGTGGTGTCGTGTCAGTGATGTCATGTCAGTGATGTCGTATCAGTGGTGTAGTGTCAGTGGTGTAGTGTCAGTGGTGTAGTGTCAGTGACGTCGTGTCAGTGGTGTCGTGTGTCAGTGGTGTCGTGTGTCAGTGGTGTAGTGTCAGTGGTGTAGTATCAGTTGTGTCATGTCAGTGGTGTAGTGTCAGTGGTTTAGTGTCAGTGATGTAGTGTCAGTGATGTAGTGTCAGTGGTGTCATGTCAGTGGTGTAGTGTCAGTGGTGTAGTGTCAGTGGTGTCGTGTGTCAGTGGTGTAGTGTGTCAGTGGTGTAGTGTCAGTGGTGTAGTGTCAGTGGTGTAGTGTGTCAGTGGTGTAGTGTCAGTGGTGTAGTGTCAGTGGTGTAGTGTGTCAGTGGTGTAGTGTCAGTGGTGTAGTGTCAGTGGTGTAGTGTCAGTGGTGTAGTGTGTCAGTGGTGTAGTGTCAGTGGTGTAGTGTGTCAGTGGTGTAGTGTCAGTGGTGTAGTGTCAGTGGTGTAGTGTCAGTGGTGTAGTGTCAGTGGTGTAGTGTCAGTGGTGTGGTGTCAGTGGTGTAGTGTCAGTGGTGTGGTATCAGTGATGTAGTGTCAGTGGTGGAGTGTCAGTGGTGGAGTGTCAGTGGTGTCGTGTCAGTGGTGTGGTATCAGTGGTGTCGTGTCAGTGGTTTCGTGTCAGTGGTGTCGTGTCAGTGGTGTCGTGTCAGTGGTGTCGTGTGTCAGTGGTGTAGTGTCAGTGGTGTCGTGTCAGTGGTGTCGTGTCAGTGGTGGCGAGTGAAACTGGTAGTCAAATGACGGGACATAATCTCATGCCGGCACATCTGCATGTCTGTGTGTTTGTGTGAGTGGCGAACACGACCAAATGCTACTGATAACGCCAAAAAACCAGCACACACACAAACACACAACACCGGGACACACATACACGCGGCTACATATGCACACAGACACAGGAGCGTAATGGCTGCGATATAGAGCGCATTGTTTCTCTGAAAACATCACGGATAAACACGAAATCATGAACTCAATAAAGTATTCAAGGTGAAATTGCGAGTAAATAAGAGAAATGGCTCGCAATAAGTCTTGTCTCAAATCTCGTGAGTGTTTGTATTTGGTGCAGCCTTGGTTGTGTTGTTGTGTAGGATTTCCAGCAACGGTTATTCAGACGTGATCATCAACTTTGTGCCTTCATTCCATCTTCGTTTCTGTAATTTGCTCTGATGTATCAAATCTCGCATGGAGTGCGGTGCATAGCAGACACATTGACCAGATGACACTGTCTGTCTGCCTAATAATACTGCTATCTCGACCTCCACACCTCCACCTCACCTCCGTCTCACCTCCGCGTCACGTTCAGCGCAAGGACATCGCCTGCCATGCCTCCTGCCTCACTCGCGCACTGCTGCTGCTGTTTATAATCACACACTAAACTCACGCAGGACATCTGGCCAGCGAGGCACGTGCTTCCTCTCACAGACGGCACCTCTCTCTCTGTCTCTCTTTCTTTATGTGTCCATGTGTGTGTATGTGCCGGGCCATACGCACTTGTGTCTGTGCACCAGCCTCTCGTTATCCAACTGCGTTTTAGCAACCACCACCACCAACAACACACACACACACACACACACACACACACACACACACACACACACACATACACACACAGGCACACAAGTGGCACGTGCGTGTGGCGCGTGCCAGCTGACTTCCGCCAGTGTGTCGGCTGCCACTTGTCGTCGCCGCGTCGTTTTTGCCTCATGTTCCTCTGTGCGCCAGTTGTGTGGCTGGTGGTGTCGGCGCCTGGACACTTCACAACACGAGGCTGGCCGAATAAAACATGCCGGGGAATTGATTAACTTACAATTGATATATAGCAGGCGTGTTGATCTATGTGATCATTGGATCGTGATCACTGCCGGTCGACAATCACCATTGTTGTAGCGAAGACAATGGAGCGTGGCGGGTGAAGAGAGGACGTGATGAAGTGATGATTCCTGCCTGCTTGAGTGCTCGTTGAATCGACAATGAACAACAACAAGGCTGATAACCAGCGCGGCTAATTTGCCATGTGTTTGTCATCACCGCTCTCACAACATTCACTCAGCCACTGTATCACATACACACACACACACACACCAGGACAGCATGACCTCCCCGTTGTTGACACAGAGTGCCCCTCTTTCTTGCTCTCTCTCTGTCTCCTCTTTCTTTCTCCCTTACTCGAACAATTTGCCGTCATTATTGAGATGCAGAAACACTCGTCCAAGCTAGCGTGTATGTGTGTGTGTGTGTGTGTGTGTGTGTGTGTGTGTGTGGTGACGCACGCCACGGATAATCACACACTCTCAATGACTCATAATTAGGGCTGTCAAAAAAGTAACCTAAAAATCAGAAAAAAGTAACTTTATTTTCGAGAAAAAGTAACCTAAAAAAGTAACCTAAAAATAACCTGAGTTTTAAAGTTATTATCACTTTTGTATCGTTTTATCACATGTTTATCACGCCTTTTCTGATTAGTGCGCTATGTGAAATACACGGTCTGTTTGTTGTTTGTTTGTGAACATATAAAGTAACCTAATAACCAATAAAAGGGTAACCTAAAAATAACCTCCTTCAAAAAAGGTCAATTTATGTTTGCAGTTCTGAAGGAAGAAAATACACCAGTCCTTCTTTTTTATCATCTTTCTGAGTTGGTACTACTTTTCCACCCTCTCCGATCTGGTACCATTTTTACAACAAAAAACCAAAAGTGACTTAACATAATTTAGCTAACATCGAAAAAAGGAGCATAACCATCAAAATATAATTTTAAGTGGAAAGTTCATACAAATACGAAATACACTAATTGCAAATGTTAATATTTTTAGTAATGGTCGCAATAATGTTCTTTGTATTTTTTCAATGGAACTTTTTATCAAATAGCACGTACTACAGTAGCGTAAACACTGCATGTGTGAATGCCCCCCGTCCTCCCATATGTCAAACGTGGGATAATGGCGCTATCTCACGCCCTGAAAATCACGTGCAAATTCCTGTTAAAGTAAATACGTACTGTCAAGTGCTACAGTGCAGTATCTGGTATAGAGAGCTCACACATCGTACCATACCACGCTCCAAACATCTCACGACACCCTCCGGTTCGTGGACCTTTCCTAAAATGGAATTACACTATCCTGCGTACCCAAAAACGTATAAATATCGAGTAGCACGGATATTAAGATGAATATCAATTGCTAAATCCTAACAGCAGAAATGTTGACATTTCTTGATCTTCAGACCTAATATTCCATCTCTTTTACTATTTTATCCTCATATATACCGTTTTTGTGCCTCTTATCTGCAAAAAGTCACCAAACTTTGTGGTAAACTTACCTAATAACAAGAAAAATAACAAAAGGTAACCTGACGACAAAAAGTAACCTTAAAAGCAAAAAAAGTAACCTAACGATGAAAAAGTAACTTTTGGTAACCTAATAACTTTTTTAATAATTATCATACACAACTTTTTCATGCAGTTTTAGGTAGCTTATGAAAAAGTGACCTTTAGGTGAAAAAGTAACTTTATTAACTTTTGACAGCCCTACTCATAATGATTGTGACGCTGGCTGAGTTCTCACGGCCCAGTTGTACCATCACTGACACTACACCACTGACACTACATAACTGACACTACACCACTGACACTACATCACTGACACGACATCATTGACACGACACCACTGACACTACACCACTGACACTACACCACTGACACTACACCACTGACACTACACCACTGACACTACACCACTGACACTACATCACTGACACTACATCACTGACACTACACCACTGACACGACACCACTGACACTACATCACTGACACGACACCACTGACACTACATCACTGACATGACATCACTGACACTACATCACTGACACTACATCACTGGCACTACATCACTGACACTACATCACTGACACTACACCACTGACACTACATCACTGACACGACACCACTGACACGACACCACTGACACGACACCACTGACACTACATCACTGACACGACATCACTGACACGACATCACTGACACAACACCACTGACACTACACCACTGACACGACACCACTGACACTACATCACTGACACTACACCACTGACACGACACCACTGACACTACATCACTGACACTACACCACTGACACGACACTACTGACACTACATCACTGACACTACATCACTGACACGACACTACTGACACTACATCACTGACACTACATCACTGACACTACATCACTGACACGACATCACTGACACTACATCACTGACACTACATCACTGACACGACATCACTGACACTACACCACTGACACTACACCACTGACACTACACCACTGACACGACACCACTGACACGACACCACTGACACTACACCACTGACACTACACCACTGACACGACACCACTGACACTACACCACTGACACTACACCACTGACACTACACCACTGACACTACACCACTGACACTACACCACTGACACTACACCACTGACACGACGCCACTGAAACGACACCACTGACACTACACTACTGACACTACACCACTGACACGACACCACTGACACTACACCACTGACACTACATCACTGACACGACACCACTGACACTACACCACTGACATGACACCACTGACACGACACCACTGACACTACATCACTGACACTACACCACTGACACGACACCACTGACACGACACCACTGACAAGACAACACTGACACGACACCACTGAAACGACACCACTGACACGACACCACTGACGCTACACCACTGACACTACACTACTGACACGACACCACTGACACTACACCACTGACACGACACCACTGACACACCACCACTGACACGACACCACTGACACTACATCACTGACACTACACCACTGACACGACACCACTGACACGACACCACTGACACGACACCACTGACACTACATCACTGATACATCACCACTGACACTACACCACTGACACGACACCACTGACACGTCACCACTGACACTACATCACTGATACATCACCACTGACACGACACTACTGACACGACACCACTGACACGACACCACTGACACGACACCACTGACACGACACCACTGACACGACACCACTGACACGACATCACTGACACTACACCACTGACACTACACCACTAACACTACATCACTGACACGATACTGTCGCCTCGTTGTCAGAGGTAAACACAAGAGTTTTGATTGTCGACATTTCCCACGAAAGATTGACGACATGGATAACATACACACACACACACACACACACACACACCATCACATACACATAAGCACACAACGACATCAATGCATGTGTACGAAGACAATTACATTTCCCTAAACCTCATGTCTCGTAAATGTCAACATAATTATATAAGTCCGAATATCCCACAGTTTCGGTTACTGATAGTGTACCCAAGATTATAACTTGAAATATATTATAATAAATTTATACATCAATATCTTGAAATTTCGTCATAAAGTAATTTTTTTTCAGTTTTCGAATGAGCGTGACATGTTTTGCTATCTGTCTGTCTGTCTGTCTGTCTGTCTGTCTGTCAGCCTAACCGACAATTTCTCACTCACAACACTTTGATAATAATTATCTATTTCCATATTCCCTCGATATTTATTTCATCCTTTTTATCAGTATTTCACAAAGGAGTTTTGTTTGCAAATACAGGTGGGCTATAAAAAATAACCGTAAAAGACACACATATACAGATAAAATTTACCTCTGAGCCAAGCGGATCAAACTGCCTTATATAGCATATAAGGATTGGCTGGCTCACGAAGTACACGCCTGCTGTTGGCCTATGCTCCGCTGTGTATATTGTTAACCTGGCCTAACCTACCCGTCGCTGATACAATATGGCACGAGAGAAGAGCACTTTTTGCTATCCACGACGCCTCGCCATCTGCGGGGCTGTCTGTCTGTCTGTCTGTCTGTATGCGCGTGTGTGTGTGTGTGTCTGGCTAATGAAGCAGCAAACGTATGCGTGTGTGTGTGTGTGTGTGTGTGTGTGTGTGTGTGTGTATGCTAGACTGACAAATCAGCGTGTCCCTGCCAAGCAGAACTGACTCGCTGCCCTCATAATCACATTCCTCAATTGTTTTTGTTGACCGTCTTCGTATGTGCGTGCGTGTGTGAGAAAGAGAGAGAGATAGAGAGAGAGTACATCACACTATCTCTTTCTCACCCGCATCATCCTCTCAAAATCAACTTTACAGACATGCACAAACACATACTTACACTTACACGCACAAATATTAACACATATTATTATCATTATTATTAGTAATATTTAAATTAAGCAACAAGATGAAATGGGAAGAACGCTAGCGATAAATATACTACATGACTGCAGTCTTCATGAATCTTGATCATCACGAGACACACAAACACACACAAACACACACAAACACAGACACAAACACACACACACATAGTAGAGCAATAACAGTAGAAAAGGATGACACAGACTGTGTTGAAATGAAATAAGATGATAGGCAATCAAAACTGCTCTCACAAAATCGCAAATCACGAGTTATTTCCCTCTCCAGTCCTCCTTTTTATCTTTTTTCCTCAATATTTTCCGTTGGACTTATCATAAGTTGCGAGTGTTTTTCATATTCAGGCATTTTATCGCCACATGCATTTTAGCTGAGTATTTTTGTGTCACCAACAGTCAAAAATCTTGATCCTCAGATAATGTATTTCACTTTGTCTACATCCTGTAGTGTTGTGTGATGAGAAGACACATTGTGATTGCAGATTTCAGACTTCGGCACGGAGGAAAAACAGCACCAGAGGAACACACGGAGGAAAACAGCACCAGACGAGTTATCAACTATCTTGTCGGTTCATTCACTATTTGACCAGCAGGCAGGCAGATAATTGCCGACTCAACGAGGAAATGACCACAGTGATCCGTGGATATATTATCCGACTAAATCAGTTTTCCTCGTGACTTGCTGTGTTCTCCACCGCCGCGCTTTTTCCAACATCTCAAATATAATTTGCACAGCATTCACTCATTCAAATCGTATCCGCCACACACACACACACACACACACACACACACACACACACACATTTTGCTGACTGGTACGTATAATTCCTCGTATAATTCCCACATATAATACGGCCATACAGTCGCCAATTAGAACACAGCTAGACAGCAATTAGCAAATGGAACCATATGAAGTTCACATAGTTATACATAGTTATACATAGTTATAGATAGCTATAGTAGTTATACATAGTTATAGATAGCTATAGTTATAGATATTTTCAGCTCTCTACTTCATTTACACAAGAAAACTAATTTACGCATGATTTTCTCCCTGTATGCTAAAATAAGATGTATTGATGGAATCACATGCTCTGTAGAGACACCAGACTTGTGCTAAGCATTCCTCACTGAATCCTAATTATTATTATGATTATCATAACATACACGCACATGCAAAACATGCATGCACATAGGAAAATGAGGTTATGTTAGGTTAGGTTCGGCTAGATTAGGAGAGGATAGATTAGGATAGGTTGTAAACTAACAATAGCATTGTCAGTGATTCATCTCAACTCATTTACACTCTGTCAGTATCTGCAATGCCTTATCCTTGACACTGTAGACGCGTGTATGTGTGTGTGTGTGTATGTGTTTGTGTGTATGTGTGTGTGTGTGTGTGTGTGTGTGTGTGTGTGTGTGTGTGTGTGTAATTGTGTGTACCCGGAGTACTGGTGGAGACTATCATTCAGCATTGTGATTATGGGCGTTCGTCACCAATGCGGAGTGTGTGTGTGCGCGTGAGTCAGGTGAGAAAGGTGGGTGCGTGACAGTCTATTGTATCTGCTAGTTGCTTGACGTATTCACGCACAAGTGACGGATTGCGTGTGGCTTGCGGCTTGTCTGACGCACAATAGTCATCAATGATCATGATTGTTTTTCTCGTCGAAACCCTGACCCCATGTGTCTATCTATCTATCTATCTATCTATCTATCTATCTATCTATCTATCTATCTATCTATCTATCTATCTATCTATCTATCTATCTATCTATCTATCTATCTATCTATCTATCTATCTATCTATCTATCTATCTATCTATCTATCTATCTATCTATCTATCTATCTATCTATCTATCTATCTATCTATCTATCTATCTATCTATCTATCTATCTATCTATCTATCTATCTATCTATCTATCTATCTATCTATCTATCTATCTATCTATCTATCTATCTATCTATCTATCTATCTATCTATCTATCTATCTATCTATCTATCTATCTATCTATCTATCTATCTATCTATCTATCTATCTATCTATCTATCTATCTATCTATCTATCTATCTATCTATCTATCTATCTATCTATCTGTTCTTATTCATTCGTCGTTCTTCCTCAGTTCAACCTGTCAGTTATTGCGACATAACACAAGTGCGTCGTTTTTGTCAACAATGCGCCAAGATAATTTGAGGGAATCTCAATAATTTGGCTTGATAGCAAGATAACTCGAGTCAGGTCAGACTTCTGTCATAATAGTTACTGGAGTAAACGTACAAACGAACATACACACGCATCCACTGACACTACACCACTGACACTACACCACTGACACTACACGAATGACACGACATCACTGACACCACACCACTGACACTACACCACTGACACCACACCACTGACACCACACCAATGACACTACACCACTGACACCACACCAATGACACGACACCACTGACACCACACCACTGACACTACACCACTGACACCACACCACTGACACCACACCAATGACACGACACCACTGACACCACACCACTGACACTACACCACTGACACCACACCACTGACACCACACCACTGACACTACACCACTGACACCACACCACTGACACGACACCACTGACACTGCACCACTGACACACCACCACTGACACACCACCACTGACACTACACCACTGACACGACACCATTGACACCACACCACTGACACGACATCACTGACACGACATCACTGACACTACTCCACTGACACACTACACCACTGACACTACTCCACTGACACACTACATCACTGACACTACACCACTGACACGCCACCACTGACACGACACCACTGACACTACACCACTGACACGACACCACTGACACGACATCACTGACACGACACCACTGACACGACACCACTGACACGCCACCATTGACACGCCACCACTGACACTACATCACTGACACGACACCACTGACACGCCACCACTGACACCACACCACTGACACGACACCACTGACACTGCACCACTGACACACCACCACTGACACACCACCACTGACACTACACCACTGACACGACACCATTGACACCACACCACTGACACGACATCACTGACACGACATCACTGACACTACTCCACTGACACACTACACCACTGACACTACTCCACTGACACACTACATCACTGACACTACACCACTGACACGCCACCACTGACACTACACCACTGACACTACACCACTGACACGACACCACTGACACGACATCACTGACACGACACCACTGACACGCCACCATTGACACGCCACCACTGACACTACATCACTGACACGACACCACTGACACGCCACCAAAACGTTGTTCTATTATCACGGAATATTCGGCAGGTTGATTGCAGCAAGCAGTCCAGGTGTTTTTGCCTGGTCCTCTGCCCACTCCCACGCTCTTTCTGCCCACTCACATACTCTTTCTTTGCCTCTCATTTCACCCGCATTGATTATGAACGTTTCTTTGTTTATGAGCTCTCGCTTCATGCACACACACATACACACACATACACACACACATGCATACACAAATTCACTCAAGTAACGTGTGTGGTGTCGTGTCAGTGGTGTCGTGTCAGTGGTGTCGTGTCAGTGGTGTCGTGTCAGTGGCGTAGTGTCAGTGGTGTAGTGTCAGTGGTGTAGTGTCAGGGTGTAGTGTCAGTGGTGGTGTGTCAGTGATGTAGTGTCAGTGATGTCGTGTCGGTGGTGTCGTGTCAGTGGTGTAGTGTCAGTGGTGTAGT
>OU696576.1:9654987-9739987 GCA_916048095.2 Sacculina carcini
GTGTGTGTGTGTGTGTGTGTGAGTGGGTGGGTGTTTGTGGTCACTGCTGACGGAGTTGTTTGAGCAGAGAAAAATGATCGGGCCAAATTCAGCTTCTGCTGGATATATCTGCTTGCTGGATCGTCCGGGTCTTGGAGACCATCCTGTCTCAGTTGTTCGCAACGCCAAGACTCCAACAGAGATGCGATCTCAGCCAGCTCTCAGCTCTCGCGGTGATACTGAATGGTTGATGATGAAGGGAGATGCAGCGACCATTTGTCACGAGATCGAACAGCGCCAGATAATTTGTCATCACATCAGGTTGATGGTCATCTCAATCATAACTGTATTGTGAGCAAGACACTGGGGCGTGGGTAGCTTTTAGCTCTTGGATATATTCCGCTTGCGTTCACGGTGTCTGATGAAAATGATTGGTCGGAGAATGTTGATGAATGTTCCTAGGGAATTCGCTGGCTATGCTGAAGATGTAGCTGGAGCAGAACCTCTCAGAACGCTCTCTTGTACGTACTGTAAGAATAAATTACAAAAACAACGACCAGCAGGGCTTGTAATTGCAGCTAAAACCAATCCAAATCTAGTATGGTGGATTTCATTTGTTGCTGAATGAAACCAGTGTGACAAGACGTGAGTGACATACAAGGTGTAGATTTGTGTCGCGGCTCGGGGAGATGACAGCCATCATGCATTATTGTTCAAAGTTGACTCAGTTGGTCAATTGCATGAGACCCTCAACTATTTTTGGCCTATTCAATTACAACACACAAAACCTCAATGCAAAGTAAATTTCATGTAGCACACTTGCATACACTCACACACTTGTACATCGTTACTTTTTTACTCTACTGATTTTGATGACAATATACCAACAAATAAACTGAATTCTCGAAATAAGCAGAAATATCGAGGGGTAGAATTGCATATTCATACTCCCAGTCATTTTGTCGGAGGTATATATACTGCCAGGATCTACGTCCCTGGTGACATCATCCCCGCGACACGACTTGTCGCACCGGAGTAGCCGCGGATCACGGCGTCACAGCGAAAATAATTGAATATGACAGCCGACTGGTTTTTGCACAGAACTGTCGTCGCCGCCCAGAAAAAAACTTCGCCGGAATTTGCGCGTGCGTGTGTGATGGCAGTGAAGGGAAGGCAGGCCAAGATGCTGTGACCCAGTTGTGTGCGCGCGCCGCAGCTACAATGCGCTTTAAAGCAGAGGTGCAGTGCATCCCGGCCGAGTGACAATGGAAGCGGGCACAGAGATGAATGCTGCCTGCGAATTATGTGGCCGCGCGTGATGTAACTGCTACACTGAGATACAGAGGAAGAGAGGACAATGACGGAGAGAGAGAGGACGGAGTGTGAATTATGGCTGCCAATCACGCACAGTGCCACACACAATGAATAGGTATATCACATTAGGCGTGCTTCTAATTCGACATTTTGCCGAGAAAATGCGGGTTCCCCGCACAAAACAGCACGTTTTCTCCACCACATTCCTAGTGTGGAATATCGAGGGTCAGTTTAAATGCTGTGCTGTCACTTGACGAGTGGCAAGTTTGAAATTTGGCCATCACATCTCCGATATTACAACTATTGTCAGACAAAATGGAGCATTATTCAGTGCATTATGCAGTGAGAATGCAGTGAGTGTACGCCAGCAATTTGAAAGAATTGGCACTTAAAATAAGATTGGTGGACTTTTGTCACTGTTCTCGCCGGCGCGGGCACATTATATCACAAACACGAGAAATAATACAATTCAGGCACCTCTCTCTGTGAGTGTATTTGTATTAACACTCGACACACACACACACACACACACACACACACAGACACACACACAACCCATAACTGCAAGCTCTCAACAACAAAATCAATACGTACTCATAAACACACAGACATACAAATATGCACATATATATATATGCTAAAATACGTATCAAAAGTGCGCATGAAAAATAAAACACGGTATTTTCATCTAGAGCATATGCAATTATACGTGTAATACATGGGACGAGCAAGGGTGCAGCCAGTCGCCAATTAAGATTTGGACAAAACAATTTACCTGAGCGTTTTACTCAACACACACACACACACACAGACACACACATACAGACACACACACTGACTTGAAAACACTGACCACTCCCAACACGCAGATCACAGCAATATACTACATAACATATAAATGGTCATATGCAGCACACGGCAAAATGACTGAAAGCCCTTTGTAAAACTAACACACACACACACATATATACACATTGAGGTGGGTGTTATCTGAGCGTGGTGGTCACGTGGTGCAGAAGCAGTGTGAGTAGAGCAGAACTCAACAATATTGAGGCTAACCCCCCACTGTTTATACTGCATCCGCCATTGCCCACACCAGGAACAGCTACACACACACACACATACATACATACACATGACGTTAAGCATATTAGAATATATATATAACTCATAAATATGCTATACGTCAATTTGTATTTTTTACAAATTCTTAAATATTTCTTCTCTCTGATATTGTATTCTACTTCATATTCAATTACTTCCATATGCCTTCTTTTAGACTTTCTTAGCTTCTTTTGTCCGCTTTTGCTTTTGTTTTTGCCGAAAGTGCAGTTTATGTTTTTGGTTTTACATTTATTCAATGTATATTTAGTGTTTC
Source organism: Sacculina carcini (assembly GCA_916048095.2). Classification (NCBI taxonomy): domain Eukaryota; kingdom Metazoa; phylum Arthropoda; class Thecostraca; family Sacculinidae; genus Sacculina; species Sacculina carcini. The sequence continues at coordinate 9,657,659 of OU696576.1, forward strand.
CGCGTATTGTATGTTCAATGTGTATTATTTATTCGTGTAATATATAAATTCAACATAATATACATATAAACTACGTTGTTAAAGCACAGCTTTATACACACACTGTGTGCTATATACGCGCTTATGGAACAAGAAATGTTCGTGTCTGGAAGCAATAAACGCCTTCTGCTGTGTGTATGTGTGTGTCTGTGTGTCGAGGAAGTTGCCTGTGTGTATGTTAGTGCGGAGACTGTCATATTCACACACACACACACACACACACACACACACACACACACACACACACACACACACACACACATACACACACACACACACACACACACACACACCTGAACATACATTTTACGACGCACGCGCAAACGTGACTGTTGTTAAGGTGATGACGGGAACATACATGCACACACACAGACATACATGTGTGTATGTGTTCACGTGGTGATTGCCATCATACGACAGGTGGTTCACACGGTGCAACATATACACACTGACACACACACACACCTACACACAACAGAAACACAACAGACACAGACAGAAACAATACTTGAAACTGAGACTGAGACAGTACGCTGGCACCAATTATGATGTCTATGATGTGAATGTGAGCAGTTTGCTAGTGACTGTGATCACGTCGTGAAGTGGTTGTCATGGTGATCACGTCGTGAAGTGGTTGTTATGGTGATCACGCCATGAAGTGGTTGTCATGGTGATATGATTACTATGTTATAGTGATAATGGGGATATATATAGGAAGTGTTCATAAATATTTAAATCAATACATTTGATCTGGTTTGTTAGTAATGTGTTTGTATCGTAGTTGAGTCATGAATCATGTCAGCATAGTGTGGAGGTGATGGGCCATCATTATCTTGGTAAGACTTGCGTGTTTGTGTTGTAGTGCTGTCAATGTGAGCATGGTGTCACAGGTGTACTGAGTGCCACTGTTACCTGTGATTGGTCTCCACGGACGGGTGGTTGTTCGCAACACTGATGACTGCGTACTAACTGCGTGCGATCTCCGACTGTCCGGAGTACGGATGGACGGCGCCGGATGATGTGACGCCGGATACGTGAATACCAAGCCGGACTGCTCCTCTCCGGAGAGCCGGATTGATGGTGGAGGAGCGGGCGGAGGCACAGTCGAAGGAAATTCAGAAGAATCAGCGTAGTTGTAACACGGAGCTGAACACGTACACACACACACATACATAATATATACATATATAATATATACATACATAATATATACATACATAATATATACACACACAATATATACATTTAAACAACAGGACCAATATATGGAATAGTTTATAGACAACAGGATAATTATAGTGAGAATAATTCAATCGTTCAAGGAGAGCCCGGATAAATCATGATTTGGAGACGGGACAGCTCGAGCGCAAGCTCATATCCCGTATTGCACAAATAGGTGAACACACACACACACACACACACACACACACACACACACACACACACACACACAGCTATCTCGGAGATGTAGAGTGAAGTGGCGGTTCTCTTATCCATCAGGAGTTTCATCAGACAAATCAGACCTGCATGTACACATGACTTCATTATTCGTGTATGATTATGTATGTGTGTGTGTGTCCGCCTACCTGTCTGTTTGATGAGCATTCCCGTGGTGGCAGGTTGCACGTGAGCATGACACGTGGCCCCTGTGCCAGCATCAGCAATAAAGAGACGACCGTCAGGCAGGGTGCGGCCGGCGAAACACTCGTAGGTGAGAGCGTCGCGTCGCTGCGTGTACGTGTACAATACAGACCGCTCGCTCCAGGTGCCCAAACACCGATACTCACGTTCTGCACACACAAACATACATTCATATCAACACTGTTATACAATCACACACACAAACATACATTCATATCAACACTGTTATACAATCTCACACACAAACATACATTCATATCAACACTGTTATACAATCACACACACAAACATACATTCATATCAACACTGTTATACAATCACACACACACAAACATACATTCATATCAACACTGTTATACAATCACACAAACATACATTCATATCAACACTGTTATACAATCTCACACACAAACATACATTCATATCAACACTGTTATACAATCACACACACAAACATACATTCATATCAACACTGTTATACAATCACACAAACATACATTCATATCAACACTGTTATACAATCTCACACACAAACATACATTCATATGAACACTGTTATACAATCACACAAACATACATACATATCAACACTGTTATACAATCTCACACACAAACATACATTCATATCAACACTGTTATACAATCTCACACACAAACATACATTCATAACAACACTGTTATACAATCACACACACACAAATATACATACATATCAACACTGTTATACAATCACACACACAAACATACATTCATATCAACACTGTTATACAATCACACAAACATACATTCATATGAACACTGTTATACAATCACACACACAAACACATAAACACACACAAGCACACACACACACACACATACACATACACATAAGACAGACAGACGAAGGGAAGGATGGAGACACAGCTGCAGACTGAACAAAAACTCGTTGAATAAAAGAAAAAGAAAATGAGAAGTAGAGTTTTCAGTACAGAAAGCCGTCGACGACTGCAATAAACTGGCCAATAATCTAGTAGAATGTAAAAAATGACAAGTTCAAACATGAACACCAAATAAAGAAAAAGACATAACTGTTCATAGAGACTAACTTCATATTATGTAGCAAAACTAGGTGACAACAACACACACACAAACAAACAATCACACACACACACACACACACACACACACACACACACACACACACACACACACAACAAACACAAAAACAAACACAGACACAAACAAACACAAGCAAACACACATAAACAAACAAAACACACACACGCAAACAAACACATATACATACAAACAAACACAACAAACACACACACACAGATAAGCTGTTGGTATTATAATATTGATATGAGATGGTATTATAAACCTGTCGTCGGTGTTATTATATTGTTTCATATTTTGAAATAACCCATCATTAATTACACACACACACACACACATGTCTGTGCAGGTTATGAACAGTGCAATAGACACTCAATAAATCATTTATCGAGCCATCTCAACAATAACAGACTCACACACACACACACACATGCCTGTGTTTCAAAGCTTAACGGTGTCTATTGTGCGTACGTATGTGTGTGTGTGTGTGTGTGTGTGTGTGTGTGGGTGTGTATGAGAAACGGTAATGTTGAACAACAGAGGCGAGTCCAAGGTAATAACTTAAGCGTCATTTGACCCACACACTGACACACACACACACACACACAGCACATTACGCATGTGACCACACGGAAACACACACATACACACACACACACGCGCACAGAAATGCATGTAATTGTTCTCCGAGTGAGATGATGACCTGATATGACCTCGCATGACCCCAAGTGACCTGACGCACACCACATCGGTGACCTGGGTCATGTCAATCCTGGCACGGGCCACAAAGACAGGAGAAATCACACAAGAGGTGAATCACCGCGCGCGCCAACACCACAACACGGACCTCAGTGTACTCATCACCACAACACAGACCTCAGTGTACTCATCACCACAACACAGACCTCAGTGTACTCAACACCACAACACAGACCTCAGTGTACTCATCACCACAACACAGACCTCAGTGTACTCATCACCACAACACAGACCTCAGTGTACTCATCACCACAACACAGACCTCAGTGTACTCAACACCACAACACAGACCTCAGTGTACTCATCACCACAACACACACCTCAGTGTACTCATCACCACAACACAGACCTCAGTGTACTCATCACCACGGCGATGTCTTGCATATGATTTATAACAACTGATTTATCCACAGGCAGATGACACACACAAGGAAACCACCTGTGCTAAGATACTTAGACTACCACATAACACGACACCATGACGACTAACTTGCAAGCTATGCGACAAATATAAACAAAAATAAATAAACCTACAAGGTTGAGAAACATATATATTTAATTAAAACTATATTTATTCAAGTTAAAAGTGATTTAATTAACACAATTGAGTGTTTTCCCACAAAACACACATTTAAATGATATATATACATATTTAATGAGTGAATTAATTGCAGATATTAAAGCGAGGTGCCCGTGCAACAGTACTGCACGTGAATATCATTATATCTCACCTTCGTAGATATCAGACGCGTTCACACAGCTAACCACAGTGTAGAACATAATTCCGGCGTTGTTACAATCTGAGTAGAGTTTGGCGCACAATTGACCGTTCGTGTTGGGAATTATGCCCTCGTATTCTCCGGATACCGGACACGACACAGGCCGAATATCGTCCGTTCCTTCGCCATACATCAACACAATAATTGTGATAAGTTGTCCGCCTAATAGCATAATACTCAAGGCATTTATGATAGTATTTATACATGTACATTCACTGTTTTAACAATAATTTCATATATTATCCAAATGTATTGATAATTTGTTTATGAAGGATTTAAAATAATACGGTATAATAGTAATAACAATAAAATAATAGCCAGCTTTGAAATCGTGGCACGTTTGTTACTTGACGGTGACAGAAATCCTGACACGTAACCCAATTAACTCCTCAATAAAGCTCACAATACTATTACCAATGCCACGATATCGTGGTGACGGTTTATTACACTGACAATTGACTCAGTTCCGATAGTAATCCTGCCAGCTCCACGGAACAAGCGGAGAATTCAGTAGGAACGTGGGATTATCTCGTCGGTCACACGACAATCACGTGCATGCTAGCAGCTTGGACGTTGATGGGCTCTGCGTAGTGTGAGGCAGGAATGTTTCCCGACGTGCCATGTTGGTTGTTATTGTGTCAGCGGGGGCAGCGGGGGTACTGTTGGTGTTGTTGTGACAAGCAGCTCTATATATTGTGGCCACACTTGTGATCACACACACACACACACACACACACACACACACCTGCAACTCAGCCAGCTGTCGTATAGTGTGCCTCCACTCAACCACTGCCAAAAATACCGTGTCTTCCCCAGTGCATGAGCGTGTGTGTGTGTGTGTGTTGAACAGCAATGCAGCTGTCAATCAAATATACACACACACACACTCTCTCTCTCTCTCTCTCTTGCCCATTCATGCTTCTCTGTTATCGCGCTGTGCTTTCATGCGCGGCCTTGCCTGCCCGCCCGCCTGTCTACTGATTCACAGTTGGCCGATTTTGAAAAGCCCACGGCTCCGGCAAAAAAACATGCCGGAATTCTCGTGCCAATTGAGTATGTGAACCTCTCTCTCTTTCTCTCTTTGTCAGTGTATCGACCGCACTAACACAATATCGCCGCCGGGAAATTCATCATGGCGTGAACGATTGATCGATCAAATTCGTCACCATGAGGTTTGTTACAGATTAGACCGCCAACTAACACGTGCGAAACAGCTCGAATAAAACGCTGGAATATTTGATATTTTCAAACAAACTTTCTGCTTGTAATCAAAGATGATTTTTATCATCAGAAACACGAGTCCACCGAAGTGACGGCTGTCAAATTTTAAAATTTTGTTCGTTTGTTCGTGATTTGTTCCAGATCATTGGTCCGTAACAAGTGCGACTCAATTCCCCACTGGTGAAGAATTGAAGGACCGTCAAGAGGGGAATTGAAGGTCGAACAGAACAGGACAACTATGTGTGTGTGTTTTATCATGTCGAATTCGTGTATTTTCGTTTCTAGAGTGACTTACTGACATTCACTTTGGTGCCACAACTTAATTTACTGAATTTCTCAGCGCTGTTGTGTGGAAAATGAAGAGTTGACTCATTGAGAAGTGGGGAATCAGAGGAGAAATGTTACGGAGAAATCGTCTAGATTTAAACCCGGAACCCCCTCCCCGCCGCGATAAGCTAGCGCTATCTTTGATGTGTCACTATGTTGTGTGTTGTGACGTCCTATGCATCTGTGCTGCGTGTGATGTCTTACGTGCTTGTGTGGACCACGCATCCTCCTTGAATTGGCCTCCGTCGCACAACGAAGGACTGTACTGTGACGACCGAGCCACTCCTACACACACACACATACCGACATTACTACACGCCACTGTGGTCTCCATTTAATCACGTCTTCACATTTGACACGGTTTCGACGTTTAAATGAGGATTAACCCAATGGAGACTCCCAACCTTCAACCATCTTCTGCCTAGAATTTGAGCTAACATCGTGAAATCCGATCAGAAGCAAGTCGTATTATCTCATCGAAAACATCTTCTCATTGAAGGTTTGCCTTTCGTTTTCTAAAGCTGTGAAAAGCCAAAGAAACCAGTCAAGTCAATTTGAGGCAATCAAGCTTGAACCGACCGCTGATTGATCGAAACCTTGACAAAAACAGCATGCATCAGTGAATATCGTGAGTGATTCGCGAAAAACGTGTACCTGTCTGAAACTGCATCACATTCGGCCCTCGACTTCTTATCGCCAAACACTGATACGCCTCGTCGCCACTGTAAAATCACATCAAATACAACGTGATCATACCGAAATACAACGATCAAATACAACGTGATCATGTGAAGCACATAACACCAGCAAGACCCATCCCACCTGACGTCAAGATCTATACCATTTCAACTTCAAAATGAGAATAATCAACATCAAAATGGGAACAGTCAACTTCAAAATGAGAATAATCAACTTCAAAATGAGAATAGACAACTTCAAAATGGGACCAAGATGTTTATCGCAATATATCCAGTGAATTATTACTGAAAGTGTTTTCGTTCTTAATTATTTTTGTTTTTTGTTCTCAATTAATTACAATAATGCAAGTAAAGTGATAAAGAGCACGGTCTCATTTTGAAGTTGACTATTCTCATTTTGAAGTTGACTATTCTCATTTTGAAGTTGACTATTCTCATTTTGAAGTTGACTATTCTCATTTTGAAGTTGACTATTCTCATTTTGAAGTTGACTATTCTCATTTTGAAGTTGACTTTTCTCATTTTGAAGTTGACTATTCTCATTTTGAAGTTGACTATTCTCATTTTGAAGTTGACTATTCTCATTTTGAAGTTGACTATTCTCATTTTGAAGTTGAAATGGTATAGAAGAATGTGTGACCTTTATTTGCGTGAACATACCGGCTAACGTGACTGGTTATAAATCCAGCACAGAGAAAAACAGTGCATAATTCCTCATAGAACATTTTACTGAAATAATTTCGTGTTGGAAACGAAATAAATGTTAGCTGCTTATCTTCAACAATTGACAGTTAGCATCAGGGGCGTTGATTTGTGCCGAGGTTCGGGGGGATGACAGCCATCACTAAAAGTTGGCTCCTCTGGTCAATAACATAGGCCCCTCAACTATTTTCGGCCTATTCAACTACAACACACATACCCCAATGAAAGGAATATTGTGTGAAGTACAATTTTTCACATATTTATTGTTTTTTATTAATTTTTTCCTATGCGATGTGTGAACTGACAATGAACTGAACTGAGCAGAATTCTCGGGGGGGGGCACATTCGTACAACTGAGCCAATTTGTCTGCGGATATATATGCCCCATATCACCCAGGATCTACGCCCATGTTGACATTCAAGCATCACTGACCATTGCGACCGACTGAAAATGACGTATTTATCTCCGTGACGACTGGTACATTTGGCCGTGTACTGACGAAAATGGCGCGCGTCCTGGTACACCACCGTGTCTCCTCGCACGTGCACCTGTCTCCAGCTGCCTCGCCACCAGCTGGGCAGCTGGCAGCTCGTGCGCGTGACGGCCGGGGGCCAGCTGGGAGAGGGCAGCTTTTTGAGCAGTAATCGCTCATAGCCCACCGTCGGGCTGCTCAGTCGCTTGTGACACGAGGAATCGGCAGACAGGGCCACGTGCACCGTGTCACCTATCTCTCGGTACATCTGACACCCGCACACACACACACACACACACACACACACATACACACACACATATGGATAAAGTTGGATATTGACAAGGAGACAGCTTGACAGCTCGAGCTTAGCTCATTTCCTGTAGCTACAAATATGCGAGTACAAATATGTGAGTACATAATGTTGAACGACATCAAGTGTTCAAGACTTCAAGACTTCAAAACATCAAGACTTCAAGATATGAAGACATCAAGACTTCAAGATATGAAGACATCAAGACATGAAGATAAGTGTCGAATTCAACACACATCATTGTCCACATCCCACAACCATCATCGTCATCATCAGGTACAACATTCACCACCAGTTTCCACAAGTTATAACAACCACACACAGTACACGGTATATTTGTCGGTAGATATGTCTGTGTGTCTGTGTGTGTGTGTGTGTGTGTGTGTGTGTGTGTGTGTGTGTGTGTGTGTGTGTGTGTGTGTGTGACAGTACATGCGACAATCGTGGACGAAAATTCGACATTCCGACGCAGCTAACTGTTGATTGTTCCCAAATCAGGCACACACACACACACACACACACACACACACACACACACACACACATACACACATACACACACACATACACACACACGCCTGCACATATCGGGTCGTGATAAAAAGCAGTATTTTGCGTGTGAGTCTCGGTGACCAGGTGGACATATGGACCGGCCGGCCGGCGGGGGGACCGAGTGGGGATGAGGAGGCCGGCACCGTTTAGCCAACACACACATACACACACACACACACACAAACACGCATATGTGTAATAATGCATGCAAATGTGTCGGTGAGGCTGATCGTGACCTCACCGCGTGCCTCTACACTTTTGTCCATGTGTGTGTGTCATGAGTGTGTGTATATGCATGTATGTGTGTGTATGGTGTATGTGTCATGTGTGTGTGTGTGTGTGTGTGAGTGGGTATTTTAGCGTGCATGGTGTCCTGTCTCATAATTTTGTCACAACAGCACACGAGGTAAATACACAAGCACATATATACATGTATATTAATTGTCCTACAAAATTGCCATTAAATTTAGTAACAAATAAGATGCATTTAATGTACAGGTGGAGGTGTACAGATGGTATATCCACGTGCCTGTACAAACTTGCTGGTTTTTCAAATACAATACCACAATTGCTTATAGGTTAGGATAATATTTTCGACAAGATATGTATTTGTTTGACTTTATCACTGCACTACTGAATCATCTACAACATAGCCGGAATTAAACACCAGTTGATAATTAAATAACCCATAAATAAATAAATAAAACTACTGTTAATGTAGAATTGTTAGATAAGAAACAAGTTGTACATGTACCTGTGTGTGTATGTTAAATTGTCTGTATGTGTGTGTATGTGTGTCTGTGTGTGTGTGTGAAGAGTGTGTTTATGTCTGTGTGTGAGCCACATGTGACAATTATGTGTAGTTAGCGGTTGTCGACTGCATAAGCACACAAACACAAACACAAACACACACACACACACACACTGCAGTGACACACCACGCTAGCTGTTGTGGATATGATTGTTTGTTTGTGTGTGTGTGTACGTGTGTGTGTGTGTGTGTGGTAATTTCTTCATAAATGGTTCAATATGCAAATACACACTCACCCACACACTCACAGTCATAGTTTAGAAACGCGAATGGAGTCATTAGGCGTGATATAGCACACAAATATACACACAAAGAACGTGAGTATTAGTCAAAGATGCCACAATAATTTTCATAAATCATATAATCGCGTCGCCTGACAATGAAAACAGTAGGTAAATTGTCTAATTTCTGGCGTGAATTCTGTGTTTTTCTACTTTTTAGTGAATGAGTTGATGACTGTATGAACAAGCTGTCACTCACAGCGCATCTGTAGCGAGGACGACCTTCGTAAGCATCCACGTCCAACAACGCCATATACTTGTTGTTTGAGCGATCCTGCCAGTTTCCAAGACACTGAAACGTGATATCTGTGCAGAGAACACACACACACACACACACACGCATAACAGTGAGTACATAGACGGTACATAGATACATAGACGTTTATTTATATCAGCAGTTAATAGGCCGATGCTAGTTCTTATGTTTCAAGTAAACACGTAATCATTTCTTAAGTTATCTACTTTCTGTCAAATAATTGTCAAAGCTTGATTTAATTATCGATCGAATTGTTCTGGAAAACATTTGTTTAAGCAGTTTTTAGCTGCTGCTCGTCCAGAACAGGCGGTTTCAAGCAAGCCTGGTAGCATATTGCCACTGTAATAGGGAGATATATTTGAGGAGCCCACGATGAAGCACGTTGCGTCAACCCATAAGACCTCCAATATTTATATTTAGAAAAACAATTTTGACATGTTCAAGCTTGTATATCAATTAATTTAAATCAATTTTGAAAAATATTGATTTAATATCGAAGAAATGTTTCTGATAAACATAGCCTTATGATTAAATATATATTAATATAGACAGAAACAACATAATATGGTTATTATTAATCGACCTCTTATGAGATCACCGGGAGATAAAGGAATCTCAGTTATCAACATAAGCAGGGCCGCGTGACGTCATGATGACGTGATGATGTCAGAACTCACTATAATTGTGCGGGAACATACAGCCGCGAAAATGCAGGTTCAAACCGAAACCAAACGGGCAGTTGGACATGTGTGAGAGCTGGCCCGAACATTGGCTCAGCTGACGAGAGTCATCCTCCACGGTGTAGCTGAACTGGAAGCGGCCGTTTATTGGACAGTAAACTGGCTGCACGTGTTGCTCGCTGACACTGCTGCGCACTCCTGCACGTGCACACACACGAACATTCAGCACACGGTTCTAAACCGAGGCTTCCTAAACAGTGCTGGGATTGGTATAAAAAAAACAATATAAGTTTTAAACTATGATTTCTATTTTCTTTTTTTCTTTAGAGAGAACATTGAGCTGCATGAATGAATATTGAATAGAAAAGTTTTGTTATTACGTCATTTGTATATTTTATTCCATACAGCTATAAATAATACAGAGAGTGTGAGAACTGACTACTAATTTGAAAACGGTGTGCACACTGAATAAAACGTTGACAACCACTGATTCAGCACGTGAAACAATTGCGACCTCGTCACGAAACATTAGCGGCCTGTGTCTTCCGGTGTGACATTCAACTAAGTAATGACAGGAATATGTGACTAAGCAAGGAAGCTATGAGAAACAAACAAGGAAGACACGATAAACCAGTCCAATTGAGAGAAATGAATTATCGGGCATCTTCACAGCATTATTAATCACACAAGACCACCTAATAATCAGACGTGTATCACGTTCTGGTTCCGCTTAAGAATTTAGGAGATTTGAACAAAATGATAATGGTCTAACGGAAATTCTCAGGTAAACATCAATGCCATAAAGAAACAAGGCAGAGATACGAGGAGAATGTGACGATGGAAGAGATAACCAAAGACAGGAAGGAGGAGACGAAGATGAGAGAGAGAGAGAGGCGAGATAATGACACGTTCATCATTCATTAGTCGGCCAATGGTCGAGGTGTTCACCACTCTATTGGTGACTCACACACGCCCACACACACACACACACACACACACACACACACACACACACACACACACACACACACACACCTGTCCATATGTCATCCAATCTTTGACACATGAACACGTGCGTGTGTGTGAGACGATCTCCCAGCCACATATTTGTATTCCTCCAGTGTGATAGCCGACCGTGTCACTGTCATATACCTGCGCATTTCTGTATGTTGGTGTGTCTGTGTGTGTGTGTGTGTGGGTGTATGTATGCGTCCGTATGCCTGGGTGTGTGTGTTTCTTTTGTATTTGTACGAAATTTTCTGTGCATATGACCACCTACACAAGTTGTATTTCGAAATTTGAAGAATATTTAAATAAAAAAGCAAAAGTTGTCGAACAAGCGCATTTCGCTACCGCTAAATAAAATTATTCTACACGTTTCTGATAAAAAAAAGCGTAATAATCAAAATAAATCGTAATAAACGTGACATATCGTTAACATAACTCTCAATTGTGAAAACACACCAATTTAATTATAAGATTTTACAGTTCTTAACCGGGGCTTAGTTCTTAAGAAGCGCGAGGTTTCAAGTGAAAAATAAAATATCACATGTTTGAGCTACATTTTTTCTAGGAGATAAAATTTAAGGAAACCAAGTTGAAAGAATTAATATAGAATGAAAAAGTTTAGTTATTACGTCGATTGTACTTTTATCATTTCATCATACAGCTATCAAGAAGTGAGAACTGAGAGCTGATTTGAAGAGAATGCGAACACTGAAAGAACGTGGACTAGATACTCACTGTACATCATAATTTCGTGAATTCCACTGTTGGTCATGTGACGGGGAGAACTCATCTCCTCGGCAGTGGGACACAGAGAGAATGTGTCGTTGAGTTGTGTTGCACAACTGGTCTGAGGATCTCGAGTGTACAACTGCAACACGTTGACGGATCGTATGAACATGTGGTAGCATCCCAGGCATCCATTGCTCCTGAAAACATCACGACATCAAACAACACGTTGAAACCACAGCCCACATTCTCCTCTTATCTTCACAAACCCAATCTCTGATTTATTGAGAAATTTTGGTAATAAGCGATCAATGCTAGATGCACTTAAAAAACGGTTACATAAACACAGATACACATAAATATTCCCAGTTACCTGCGTGAACGCAATAATGTGTGTGTGTGTGTGTGTGTGTGGGTGTATGTGTATGTGAGATTGAGATGTCAACTGGATCACGGTGCTGGAGACCTCACGGAAGAGCAAATTAGCGCGATGAAAGCAGATACCGCACTCTCACCCTCTCTATCCATCTCTCACACACTCTTCCTATCTCAGCTCAAACCATCTCTCTCTCAGGCAAACTCCCACGCATGTTGAGAGACGTCCTGTGAGTGTGTGTGTGTGCTTGTGTGTATGTGCGTGTGCCTTTGTGTATGTTTGTAACGGTTAAAATAACGTTCATGTAGTAAGTTATAAATCAAAATCATAAATAAATCCCGACAAAATGAATATAGAAATGTATAGCCATGATAACAAGGTATAAAATGGCACATAAACACATCACATCACACATAAACAGAATTTACCTGGACCTATCCGTGTGTGTGTGTGTGTGTCAGTGTGTGTGCAGGAGGTGGGGGTAGGGGGTATTGCGCGAGATTCACAATGACAATGAGCAATTCAACACCCGTCCTGTTCACGTGTGCACAAATCACTGACACTTTTACTGTGATAAACGACATCCGACTGTCCGCGTGTCTCTGTGTGTGTGTGTGTGTGTGTGTGTGTGTGTGTGTGTGTGTGTGTGTGTGTGTGTGTGTGTGTGTGGAGCCGGTAGAGTTCACGTATTGAGCTTCACGTGCAAGTGTTCGTCTCTTGGTGTACGTCTTCCTTCATCTTCTTTATATTCTTGAAGCCACAGACGTGCATGTGTGTGTGTGTGTTGGACCGGAAACAGTGCTATACCCGGCGACCTACCTGTGCTTTATTACCGCTCTCCGTGTGTATGTATGTATGTGTATGTGTGTGTGCGTGGCTGACATGAAAGGATGTATGTATGTGTGTGTGTGTGTGTGTGGAGCGCTTAATTTATACGTGTGGTTTCGTCGTGGACCGGACAGGAATTGACTGAGCAATGGGACGGAAACAACAAGCGGAACAGATTGCAGAAAGCAAGGGAGACAGGCGGATGATATGAGAAGCAACAGAAAATGTGCATAACAAGTCAGTCTGTAGCAATATCAGACATGTATGTTAACGTGCTGTTCTGACACAAACATGATTTAATGCGACAATTTCGACTTGTGTGCACTTTGTCTTCAACACTTTGTCATGGCTCGAAATACACTCAATATTCGCCTGTATACAGTTCAAATGTCTGTAATTAATTAAAGTCAGTGTCAATTATAATTATTATTATTATTGATTACAGGCGAATCCAGTAGCATGGGAAGAGTGCAAACACTATTACCACACTGCGGTGGCCCCATGTACCGGAAGCTAACCAAAAAGGTTCAGAGAGAAAGAGAGTCCGAAAAGAAGAAGAAAAAATTCTAGAAAGAGAATTGGAAAAGAAAATAATGAATAAATAACAGTAAATAATATACCATCATCCGATGACAGTGTCAGTGTGTAAGTGGCAATGTGTCAGTCAGTGTGAGTGTGTCAGTGTCAGTGTGTCAGTATCAGTGTGTCAGTGTCAGTGCCAGTGTGTCAGTGTCAGTGCCAGTGTGTCAGTGCCAGTGTATCAGTGTGTCAGTGTCAGTGTATCAGTGTGTCAGTGTCAGTGTATCAGTGTGTCAGTGTGTGAGTATCAGTGTGTCAGTGTCAGTGTGTGAGTATCATTGTGTCAGTGTCAGTGTGTCAGTGTCAGTGTGTCAGTATCAGTGTATCAGTATCAGTGTGTCAGTGTGAGTGTGTCAGTGTCAGTGTCAGTATCAGTGTGAGTGTCAGTGTCAGTATCAGTGTGAGTGTCAGTGCCATTGTGTCAGTGTGTCAGTGATAGTGTCAGTGTGATACTGACTGGTCGCGCAGAATCAGATTATTGCCAATGCGGCGGTGACATTCGCCGTACGGCAAAATACGACTCGTTTCGACGGCAACCTCCGAGTATCCTCCGTCGGCTCGCTGCACCGCGTACAATCCATGATGCTCGAAGGGAAAATAACAACCAGCGTCTGTGCACACACACAAATAACAAACATGGTAAATTTACCACCAGATACCATACCACCATCATGATAATTTTACCACCAGATACCATACCACCATCATGATATATTTACCACCAGATACCATACCATCATCACCAGCGAATTCCTAGGCGTCATTCATGATGGTAAAGTGATGGTAAAGTGATGGTAAAGTGATGGTAAAGTGATGGTAAAGTGATGGTAAAGTGATGGCAAAGTGATGATAAAATGATGGAAAAGTGATGGTAAACTGATAGTAAAGTGATGGTAAAGTGATAGTAAAGTGATGGTAAAGTGATAGTAAAGTGATAGTAAAGTGATGATAAAATGATGATAAAGTGATGATAAAGTGATGATAAAATGATGATAAAGTGATGGTAAAGTGATGATAAAGTGATGGTAAAGTGATGATAAAGTGATGGTAAAGTGATGGTAAAGTGATGATAAAATGATGAGCACTACGCAATAATTTCACCTGAGCTCCAATCACCTGTCCGAGCCAATCAGCTGATCATTCATCGTTGTCATAGCAACAGTAAACAACGCATATTACGTCATCAACAAGCACATCGATCGCAAATACACATTTAATAAACACACACAAGCTGAGATGAAAGTGTACGACCCGACAGTGCACGAAATAATTGACCAAAAATGAAATCGTTCAAACATGAAGCATTTTGGCGACATTATATTTCAGTCATGCGAAAGCTTCACAAATATCAATCAGAGAACAGTTGAATAAATGGATAGCAGCGGCTTAATGCAAGCCGCTTGCTAGTGGGGTTTTCACAGTGGCGTCTGCGGTGGCTCCCGAACACAAAAACGACACACAAACATACACACACACACTGGAATTCGCCACCCTCATCTCGGCTCATCACACCAGACGACAATACCGCACAAGCCTGTGCTCATGAGTATGTGTGTGTGTGTGTGTGTGTGTGTGTGTGTGTGTGTGTGTGTGTGTGTGTGTGTCTAGAGGTGGAAAATAGCCGTCTCCTGAATTATTGAAGCCTGCTTTGCGAAGCGCCGGTCTGTGTGTGTGTGTGTATGGCGCCATAATCAGGCATGAAAAGATGACTGCATTCCATCATAACAGCGTGTCCTCTCTCTCTCTCTCTCTCCTACTCTCTCCTGCCTGTTCACAGTGTGTGTGTGTTTGTGTGTGCTGGGGACTGCTGGAGCAGCGGTGGCGGAAAGACAGAGCGATGGAGGAGAGAAAGAGAGAGGGTGGAGGATGCTCAGCATCCATTCAAAACGTGTCGTGAGAGTATGGAACGGTGAAACACTGAAGATACACGTCTCCTACCTCCTCACAAGCTCTCTCTCTCTCTCACACAGACACACACAGGTGAGAGACTGGGCCTCTATTGAGGCGTGCTGGTCTACAGACACACCTCCCGCCGGTATTGTCAGTTTAGCGCCGCTAAATGCCCGTCCGTACAAGTGAGACGGTCAGAGGAACGACTTTGACACCGCCAAACTCTCTGCTCTCTTACCAAACTCTCTACACTCTCACCATCCAACTCACCACACTCAATTCAATCTAAATATAACAGGATAGGCAATTGAATCTTAACTTGCACACGAACCAGAGACGGCTCACATAAAACCAGTCAGAGTCGTGTTGTAATATGGCAATATCATGAGGTGCACGAGACAACAACGCTATCAGATGATGATAATCAGAAGATGGAGAATAATGCATGAGAGAATGCGTGCTAAACAGCTCGTGCTAATCTCATTTTGCAAATCGCCACGAAGCCAATAAAACACTTATTAGTAAACACACATTTCTTTTTCAACACGAAAATAGAATATATATATATATATATATATATATATATATATATATATATATATATATATATATATATATATATGTGTTTTATTGGCTTCGTGACGATTTGCAAAATGAGATTAGCACGAGCTGTTTAGCACGCATTCTCTCATGCATTATTCTCCATCTTCTGATTATCATCATCTATATATATATATATGTGTATATATATATATATATATATATATATATATATATATATATATATATATATATATATATATATATATATATATATATGTGAAAATGACAATACTTATTCTCACTAAATGATTGTAAAGCGACATCATCGCTGTCAGATAAAAACACCAACAAACACACATTAATATATACATTTATTTTATAAATTAATATAAATACCACAAATATACGTTTGTATACACGTCATACATACGCTAAAATAGACAGTCACTGATAGTGTGACCAACTGAGTCAAATTGTGAAAGAATTGGCAAGAATAACGTGGTGATAATAATGCACGTGACTTTCACACTGAGATGCCGCAATCTTACGGTTTTTATATAATTGGACGATCATATTATAGTTTCATCTCGACACACACAAACACACATACGTAACTATCTACAGATTATCATTGAGAGAAATTTTCCAGTCCAGTGGTTCTCAACCTTTTATCTCTATGATTCCCCACTTCTTAATGAGCCATCTTTTCATTTTCCACACAACAGCGCTGATAAATTCAATAAATTCAGTTGTTACACCAAATTAAATGACAGAAAATCACTCTAGAAACAAAAATAAGCGAATTCTAATAAATAAAAAAACACATAGTTGTCCTGTTCTGTGCGACCTTTAATTTCCCCACTTGACAACCCATATGTTACCCACCAGTGGGGAATTACCCACACAAATTACGATCCACCGATCTAGTCTCAATTTACAACTGATCTCTTCATGTTTAAATTACCCCAGGGTAATTCCTGCTTGGGTGGTAACTCATGCACCCATCTGAAGCTCGTGAATATTCCTAATTGACCGCGCTCCCTCACTCTGCCTGACTCATCACATCCCTCTCCCCTCATCAGGGCTCTCTGAGGATGCTGTGCGATAATGTTCAGATAATGAGTGAATCACGTGACAAGCTGCCACTAGTGACCGCCAACTGGCATAAAATACCACTGAATATGCGCCAGCAAGCACACAGTACAAGCAGAATGTTACACCATTGCTACACATCTGTTACACCACTGTCAGGATTACACCACTGTCACACCGGTCATGATTACACCACTGTTACACTTCTGTTACGCCTCTGTCATGAATACACCACTGTCACACCACTGGCATGATTACACCACTGTTACACCACTGTCATGAATACACCACTGCTACACCACTGCCATCAATACACCATTGTTACACCACTGTCATGATTGCACCATTGTTACACCACTGTCATGATTCCACCATTGTTACACCACTGTCATGATTCCACCATTGTTTTACCACTGTCATGATTACACCACTGTTACACCACTGACATGATTACACCACTGTCATTAATACACTATTGTTACACCACTGTTACACCACTGTCATGATTACACCACTGTCATGATTATTAAATGGATCCACCGAGCAAAATAAACAAGAATAAAATCCAAATTTCTCAAGTCGTGTTGCCGCAATATTGAGCCAGCTCACACAGGAACACAAGGGTGATACTAAGCCAAATAATATAATCATAACACCCCCAAATCATATACATGAATATTTACTCAATACATCTTCAGTTAAAATAGGTTATTTCAAATCAAATACTATACCAATTATTATTAGCCATAGGTTGTTATATTAGCGAAATTTTGGATTTAATTCAACACCAGAGTACAAAAGTTATTAAATAGTTGGTCAGAAAAGGTTAGATTAAAATATAAGGAAAGTTAGACTGAAAATTAATTGATAAAAAAGTGTTGCAGATGTGAAGTTGAAACGGAAATATTTCGAGAATCTAATTCAACTACATTCATATTTATAATGCTTAAATTTAATACGAGAAGTTAATTAAAAATACTCAAATTCAAGACGTAATATTTATGAGATAATAAGACGCGTTCACTGCGGATAACTCACCGATACATTTCCAGCTGACAAGCAGAATAAATGCGACTGTTTCCCAGGCAGCCATCACTGAAGATATCGCGTGCAACATATAACACAACACCTTCACATCAACACATCAACACATGCACGCATCAACACACTCAACACGCACCGCTCACGACACACATAACAACACAACACGCATAATAAGACTGTCGCTGTATTCTACGTTGGCACGGGCCACACTGTGCAGCGGTGCAGGTGCTGCCACCTAGCACTCGCACGTGCACACACACACACACACACACACACACACGCGCGCGCGTTGGCCCACCTGAGGTGCGGGGGTGTTGTGTGCGCGTGAATTATGATCAATTTCCGGTGAATTAGCACGGTGACACCTCTGCTAGCAATAATATTATTGCTTGCATAAGCGAATGCGAGCGGATTGCATTACTTGCAACGTATTATCACCCCGTTACCACAGAGGCTCAAACATGATGACTTTTAATTAATTAAATAATTACAGTGGACCTCCAAATACGAGCATAATTCTCCATCAAGCGAAATACTTCCTTGGTACCGATCAAAATCCTATCAAATACATGTTAATTACACCACCAAATAGCAGAATTAAGCAATATTGAATTTAAGCCTCCGAATAGCGGAAACCTGCAAATAGCGAAATAATTATAATAATATTATATTATAATAATAATATTATATAATAATAATAATAATAATAATATAATAATAATAATATATATAATAATATTATATTATAATAATAATATAATAATAATAATATATATAATAATATTATATTATAATAATAATAATAATATAATAATAATAATATAATAATAATAATAATATAATAATAATAATAATATATATAATAATAATAATATATATAATAATAATAATATATATAATAATAATATATATAATAATATTATATTATAATAATATTATTATATATATTATTATAATAATAATAAAATAATAGCGTATTGTTCCCCTCTCATATAGGACACATTCAAATAACCAGGCCCCACATCCCAGGTCCCACATCGCTTAATTCACGATTAGGACACATGGCTTATTCGCCCTCCAATTGTCACGATGTTATTTGTATATATTAGCAGTGACGTTTTTGTCAAATGCTGAGATTTATTCGGTTTTTACTTGAAACTTTTTCTACATTTGCAAGCTAACTTGTCAACACTATTAGGTTACTAAAAGTCTCGTTCCTCAGGGGAGGTATGCATACCCCTTGGGGTATGGGAACAAAAGATCGGGGGTATGGGAATATATTTCTGGGTACTGATACAAATTATCAATGATTATGTTATCTCCTTGTAATGCGTATTTAAATTACAGTAAATTCAAGTGATGGAAATAATCGTGGATCTGGAAGACATACTGGCAAATGATGGGATTGGTGATAATTATTTTTGAACGGCTAAGTAAAGGGGGTATGTCACCATCAAAAGGTTGAGAACCCCTGCTCTAAGGTGTCCAAATCAATATATAAAAGACACTGTTGCGACCATTAATAAACAAAAATTAGCAGTATTTTTGTCTTTACATTATTTGTATGCTTTATAGCTTACTTTTTTGTGGTTATGTTAATATTTGCGATTTTAAGCCACTTTTTGGCGGTTTATAGTAAAAATGACAGCAAAATGGAGATAAGGTTAGGAGGAAAGGAGGGTATTATGGTGTGGAAAAATTCTTTCAAGTTTTTAAGGTTACTTTTTCTCGATAGTAAAATCACTTTTTCAATTTTTAGGTTACTTTTTTGACAGAGCTAATTATTAGGCGTAGACAAACAAGGAGGCCGCCTAGGACCTCAGATTGGTGATGATCTCACACAAGAATCAAACAGGAGTTTATACCTTAGTATGATAATGACAATTCCTATTATTTTTGCATTGGAGACCAATGATGCGTTAAACATTGAAGAAACTGGTCTCTCCTGTAAAATGCAGCACACCAAAACCATGGTGTTCAGAGGAGAATGCAGCACAGCTGAATAATTTTTGTTTAAATAATATGAGAAAGATGCAAAGTGATAGATAATAAAGGGATATACTAAAAAAATAATCGATTCATAGTAGAAAGGCAACCTATAGGATAATAACCTCCTCGTCACCTTATAGAGCACACTTTGTTGATGTCATGGTCATGGGCGTAAATCCTGGGGGGTATGGGGGCTATATATACCCCCCGACAAATTGGCTGGGGGGTATGAATATGCAATTATACCCCCCGAGAATTATGCTGAGTTCAGTTCATTGTGTATATTATTACCAAAATCAGCATGGAAGGTAAATGACAAGAGACCAAAAATGTAAGAAGTTATGAATATGTAAAGAATTTTATTACGCAATACACTTTTCATTGCGGTATGTGTGTTGTAATTGAATAGGCTGAAAATAGTTGAGGGTCTCATGTAATTGACCAACTGAGTCAACTTTGAACACTAATACATGATGGCTCTCATCCCCCCCGAGCCTCGACACAAATTTACGCCCATGGTCATGGTAATCGTTCGGGTAGGTGGTAGGAAAATTGGAAAGATTCCAACAATAAAACACGTCGACTCTTATTCACTGACAACACTCAACACACCAGCCAGCTTCACGAAGAAGAAACACACACACTCCGTATCACAACTGCGTCGCAATCGCGCACATCCTTCAGTTGATATCAACACAACTCCAAATAGCGGAACTTCTCTCAGTCCCTTCGAGTCAGCTATTTGGAGTTCCGACTGAAATTGAAGTTGATTGTGAGTTGGCTCACTCCATCTATCTCAGGCTTCACTTTCGACCCAGTCAGTTGCACATCTGCTGGAACATTACACATCGGCCACATAGAGGGCACCACCTGCTACCTGTCATACAAGAGACCAATCCAAGTGGGCCAACATTTTCCCGGTCAATTTTGCACCTCCAAGTGATGTTCGCTAACAGAATGATTGACTCAGGCAAATGGTCCGGAGCCTGTGCAGAATGGAGCAGTTGACCCGTGTGGTAGGGGGTGCTAAAATACTGCCGCCGTACCCGCTGTGTGTCGTGTAAGAGGCAACTAAAAGCCAACCTTTCCTCCTCCTCATCTTCTGTGTATTCCTTCCTTTTTCTCCTTCGTGCCTTCGCCCAAGGGGGAGAGCGATAATATAGCAAGACTGGCACCCCTGCTAGATTGCACATCCTATTTCTCAACGGAATTAACAAAACATGAAGTATTAGCCAAGTGAGGAATTAAATCTCGGACAGAACAAATGTGTGTTTCTATCAATCTAAATTCGTTTAATTATCTCACAGCTGTTTTTGGAGAATTAGAAGTTGTTTTATGAAGAAGTGGGGAATTCACAAAAGGTTCACAAAAAGGTGCGGGCCGCTGACTTAGAACCGAACAGGCACACACGTTGGTAACGTAAGATACTTTTCAAAATCAGCATGTATTTTCTTACATTACTTGTATTTATTTAAAATACAAACAGACCGTGGAAAACTTATTATGAAAAATCAATCATGACTGAAGCCTCTCATAAATCACAATCACGTGACATGCAATCACTGAATTCCTCTTAATTATTAATAGAAAATAAATCCACGAAAACTCAACAATTAAACACTTTATTGCTGATAAATTCATACACACAAAACACATACACAAACACAGTTGTTTTCACAATCAAGAACACCACCAAAATTACACACAAACACACACACACACACACACACACACACACACACACACACACACACACACAGACACTTTGGTAATAGCTGCTTTGAACATGCTGCAGAATATACTGCCCGGCATTATAACAAATAGTTGACACAAACACACACAAACACACACACACAAACACTGACATATTGACAAAATGAAAATATCAGTCTGTTTCAGATCTATTGATCTAAACTACAAAAACCTACACGCACATACATACACACAAACATACATATAATTAACACTCACATATTCTTGACAAACACGACATTTGCAATTAAGAACACAAGTATAATACACATATATAATGGAAAAACAAACCACCACAGAACACACACACACACACACACACACACACACAATATCCGCCTAACTGCGATATCACAATATAACATGTGCATAACACACAAACACACACACATACACACACACAAATACATCAGTCATATATCTGTGTTGAAATGCACTAAACACAAGCACAGGTAAGAGAGACAGTAAAATATCAAATATAAAACCCAATTATACACACACACACACACACACACGCACACACACGCACACACACATACATACAGATGTATATGAGATGGCGGTGAGAATATTGAGATACACAATGTGTGAATGCACAAACAATACACAAAACTAACACACAAAATAACACACACACACAACAGAGAAACGAATGAGTCAAGACACACACAAACACTTTCCAACATACAGGTAGACATAGTGAGAATATATGTGTATGTTTGTGTATATGTATGTGTGTTAGTGTGTGTGTAGTGTGTGTGTATGTGTATAGTGTGTAAGTAGTGTGTAGTGTGTGTAGTGTATATGTATGTGTGTTAGTGTGTGTGTATCTTTGTGTATATGTATGTGTTAGTGTGTGTGTGTGTGTAGTATGTGTATGTGTGTAAGTGTGTGTGTGTAGTGTGTGTGTGTGTGTAAGTGTGTGTGTAGTGTGTGTGTGTGTAGTGTGTGTGTGTAGTGTGTGTGTGTGTGTAGTGTGTGTGTAAGTGTGTGTGTAGTGTGTAGTGTGTGTGTAGTGTGTGTGTGTAGTGTGTGTGTAAGTGTGTGTGTGTAGTGTGTGTGTGTAGTGTGTGTATGTGTGTAAGTGTATGTGTGTAGTGTGTGTGTGTGTGTGTTTAAGTGTGTGTGTAGTGTGTGTATGTGTGTAAGTGTGTGTGTGTAGTGTGTGTGTAGTGTGTGTGTAAGTGTGTGTGTGTAGTGTGTGTGTAAGTGTGTGTGTGTAGTGTGTGTGTATGTAGTGTGTGTGTGTAGTGTGTAGTGTGTGTGTGTGTGTAGTGTGTAGTGTGTGTAGTGTGTGTGTGCAGGAGAAAGGTTACATACTAGGGGGAGTATCGTAGGGAATCATGTTATCAATGGGGGGTCTCATGACAATCTGCTGTTGTTGTTGTTGATGTTGTTGATGGAAGACGTGTTGTTGTTGTTGTTGATTGTTGTGTTGATGCAGGGAGGCGGGATGTTGTTGTTGTTGTTGATGAGCGAGAGCGTGGTGGGAGCGCGGTCCTGGCTCCGGCGTGTACGTGAACGTCAGTCCTGTCGCGTATATTACGCCATCGTGCCGCACCAGACACACAGGCACCTGCACACACACACACACACACACACACACACACACACACACACACACACGATAACTTCAAAAAGTCCTCAACTTCTGCGCACGAAAAGACCCACGAAAAGACGAGAACCAGATCATATATCCGACGCATTTACCAAGCTGGGAATACCAAGCTCATGCACACACACTTACACTTACACACACACACACACACACACACACACACACACGTGAGGGTAGAAATGATAGGTACAGTCTTGGTCATTCAATAACAATAACAATAAATATTGCAAAGAAATACTTATGATGCATTGGATATATGACAAATATATTGACACTCATCGAGGAGAGATGTGACTCAAACTGATGACAGATCGAGAGGTACTAGTATTGGTGATAGAAGAGAGAGGGGTACTCATATTGATGATAGAAGAGAGAGGGGTACTCATATTGATGATAGAAGAGCGAGAGGTACTAATATTGATGATAGAAGAGAGAGGGGTACTAATATTGATGACAGAGAGAGGGGTACTCATATTGATGATAGAAGAGAGAGGGGTACTCATATTGATGATAGAAGAGAAAGGGGTACTAATATTGATAATAGAAGAAAGAGGGGTACTAATATTGATGACAGAGAGAGAGGTACTCATATTGATGATAGAAGAGAGAGAGGTACTCATATTGATGACAGAGAGAGAGAGAGGTACTCATATTGATGATAGAAGAGAGAGAGGTACTCATATTGGTGATAGAAGAAAGAGAGGTACTCATATTGGTGATAGAAGAAAGAGGGGTACTAATATTGATAATAGAAGAAAGAGGGGTATTGATATTGATGATAGAAGGGGTACTCATATTGGTGATAGAAGGGGTACTCATATTGATGATAGAAGGGGTACTCATATTGATGATAGAAGGGGTACTCATATTGGTGATAGAAGGGGTACTAATATTGATGATAGAAGGGGTACTCATATTGATGATAGAAGGGGTACTCATATTGATGATAGAAGGGGTACTCATATTGATGATAGAAGGGGTACTCATATTGATGATAGAGGGGGTACTAATATTGGTGACTCACGTTGGTGGGTTGTCGCACCCAGTGCCAGTGACTCCTGAATGCCGATATGTCGGGCACAACACACAGCAGAGATTCGGTACAGCGGAACATGGTCTCCGCCTCGACCTCGCCGAACCACACGCGCAAGTTGGCCGCGAAATTCTCACCGGACAATTCTAGCATGGCCACATCTCCCGCACCATTCATCTGAACACATCACAACATCACAACATGTCAGCAACGCCGTAGCTCGATACAACATCAAACACACACATCAAACACTGTGCTGTCAGTGTGTGTGAATGAAATAAAAACATGGCATAAATTAACTCTGAGACTAATAGTATGGAAAGCTGTTACAGTTCTGTTCCAACACACACACGCACAGAACACACCAACAACTAAACCAAACGCAACGTTTTCCAAGGCCATGCATGAAACAAAAAGTCAAACACACACATACATTGACAGTCCAATAGAGACAAACACATTTATAACACAAATCCTAACCAAAAAATGTCAGCTTGGAGATTTCATATTAAGACAATATTGGTAGTATGTGTGTGTATGTGTGTGTGTCAGCTGACATGCAGGCTGTGTACAACAGGCACGGGCGTGACGGGGGCTCTTACAGGCCCCATTCCCTCACAGAATGTGTACTCGGCACGATCTGTCGAGATGATGGTCCAACACGCGCCATCATTGATCATCTGTCGGTTAGTCTCCTTGGGACACGGGGTCGCCTACACAATACACACACACACACACAAACACACACACAAACACACACACACACGTTAGAGAAGATTAAAATAGTATTTTCGAAACTGGTCCTAGAATTAGAGAAATTACCATATGAAGACAGACTAAAAAGACTTGGCTTGAAGACACTGCAAGAACGGAGGGAGAGAGGAGATTTATTAGCCGTTTTCAAGTATTCAAATGAGTATGACACAGGATTTGACATTTCGGAATACAAACAAAAAGAAGGAAGACGAGGACACAACAGGAAGCTAAAGAAAACCAGATGCCGCAGCGACTTGAGGAAATATGGCTTCCCGTTTAGCTGCATTACCAAATGGAATTCTTTGAGCAATGATGTTGTGGCGGCCCCAATCATTAGTTCCTTTGAGTCGTTGTTGGACAAATGTGGCAATTGAGACGGTACAGCTCGAGCCATGCTCATCTCCCGTAAATTCAACTCGGTGAGATCACACACATATACACATATGTTGTCATGAAGATAAGCAATAGGGACATGATTGGGGCATATTGTGAATTGTTGGCGCGCTGCCAAACTATAATAAAACACAGTTATGATTTGATCATTCACAAGGAGCTTCATCACAAACAACTACACGAGATTTAGCACCGAGAAAACACCGAGAGTTAATTGGTAATATAACTTAGTGTCACATTTTATACACGACCAGGTAGCTATTAACACACACAAACACACATGTGAAATTGTTCAGCTGTGTGTGTGTGGACGCATGGAACGGTTTGAGTGTACAAATAGTGACTGCAGTGAGTGTGTATTGGGAAATTCACAGAGAGGCTGGATAAAGCTCTGGATATTGAAAAGGAGACAGCTTGAACTTAGCTCTTTTCCTGTAGCTACAAATATGTGAGTACAAATATGTGAGTAAAATATGTGTGAGTACAAATATGTGAGTACAAATATGTGAGTACAAATATGTGAGTACAAATATGTGTGAGTACAAATATGTGAGTACAAATATGTGAGTACAAATATGTGAGTACAAATATGTGAGTACAAATATGTGTGAGTACAAATATGTGTGAGTACAAATATGTGAGTACAAATATGTGTGAGTACAAATATGTGTGAGTACAAATATGTGTAAGTACAAATATGTGAGTACAGTAATACGGTAGCCTCACCTGAAACTGAATGATGCGCTCCTGACTGAGACACAGGTACATGCGTTCCGTGTCCTTCATGTAGAACGACACCTTGTGCAGTTGAGACACGGGATCGTCTGCGTCCAACAGCGCCATCTGCTTGTCCACCTTGCGAAGTACAAGTCGGGGCAGCGCCATGCCAGTCACGGAACACACCAACTTCACTGTTGAGCCATAGTGAATGAAACCGTCGCGCACTGAAAACTCCTCAGACTCAGACTCGCCGTCATCCACTGTCACACATACAATATAAATTAAATAAATTAATTGAAATTAACTTGGAATTGGAAGAAATAAGTACACGGGGTGATCTTATTCATATTTTCAGGAAAATGACAGAAATCACAGTTCAGCAGGAAATTGGACTGATAAAGCAGGATAAAGGAAGCGGACACGGCAAGAAGCTGAGAAAACCTCGGTGCAAAAAAGACATAAAGAAATACAGTTTTCCATTCAGGCGAATTGACGTTTGGAATAAATTGTACAATTTGACTATCGTAGAGGCCAAAACTATAGGAGAGTTCAAACATAAATTAGATATTCAGTGGGAAAGAGACAGGACAGTGCGAGCGTAAGCTCATTTCCTCTACCACAACTAGGTAAGCACACACACACACACACACACACACACACATACACAGAGGACGAATGACACTATCTGTTGTGCCACTCTAGATTCTAGCAGTGCAGAAACACACAATTGAAAGCTGCAAAAATACAAAATAAAAAGGCCAAACAAATGCGGATTAAACTATACATACGTATAGACTGGCACAGTATAAGCTGACATCAAATACAGCGCGGTGTGTCTGTCAGTGTGTGTGTGTCAGTGTGTCAGTGTGAGTGTCAGTGTCAGTGTCAGTGTGTCAGGTTTTGTCCTTGCATGTCTGCTGTGTTGTGTGTGCTGTTTTTTCAATATGTATGTGTGTATGAGTGTATTTTTGTGTATGTGAACGTGATTGTCCGTTTGTGTTTGTGTTTGTGTGTGTGTCTTCGCTTGATTGTGTATGTGTATGACTCTTGTGCTTGAGTGTGTGCATGTGTGTGTGAGCGCTTTTGAGACCCTCGGGTGAAAAGCGCGATATAAATGTATCAATGTAATGTGTGTGAGTGTGTCAGTGTGTGTGTGAGTGTCAGTGTGAGTGTCAGTGTCAGTGTGTGTGTTAGTGTCAGTGTGTGTGTCAGTGTGTGAGTGTTAGTGTCAGTGTGTGTGTGTGAGTGTGTGAGTGTGTGTCAGTGTGTGAGTGTGTGTGTCAGTGTGTGAGTGTCAGTGTGTGTGTGTCAGTGTTACTGTGTGTGTGAGTGTGTGAGTGTGTGAGTGTCAGTGTGTGTGTGAGTGTCAGTGTGTGTGTGAGTGTCAGTGTGTCAGTGTGTGTCAGTGTGTGAGTGTCAGTGTGTGTCAGTGAGTACTGACAGAGGTGAATGGTGAAGGCGCCCCACTGAGTCGAGGACGCATGGAAGTTGCCATTCTCCACGTGCAAGTAGCGTGTGCTGACTGTCTGTGATCGCAGTCTGTTGAACAAGGCCACCTTCGACCCGCTGGCGATACACACTGATAACACACACCGACACACACACACACACACACACACACACATGATGGATAAACAACAATGATATAATGAGTGACTGGTAGAATATGAGTCGAGTTATAAGTGTCGTGTTGAGTTGGCGAGTTGGGTGCATATATATTGAGACATGCAGTCTGATGTAGTAGCTGCTACACTAAACTGTAGTGAAACAACAACAACAACAACAACAACAACACGAAACAACGAGATAACAAGGAAGAATAGAACTCAGTGATATTCTGAGACCAACACACAAACACACACAGAACAGTGAGATACAGTAGAGAACAGTGAGATACAGTAGAGAACAGTGAGATACAGTAGAGAACAGTGAGATACAGTACAGAACAGTGAGATACAGTAGATAACAGTGAGATACAGTCACAGAACAGTGAGATACAGTGAGAACAGTGAGATACAGTAGAGAACAGTGAGATACAGTGAGATACAGTAGAGAACAGTGAGATACAGTAGACAACAGTGAGATACAGTAGAGAACAGTGAGATACAGTAGAGAACAGTGATATACAGTAGAGAACAGTGAGATACAGTAGAGAACAGTGAGATACAGTAGATAACAGTGAGATACAGTAGAGAACAGTGAGATACAGTAGAGAACAGTGAGATACAGTAGAGAACAGTGAGATACAGTGGATAACAGTGAGATACAGTCACAGAACAGTGAGATACAGTAGATAACAGTGAGATACAGTAGAGAACAGTGAGATACAGTAGAGAACAGTGAGATACAGTAGACAACAGTGAGATACAGTAGAGAACAGTGAGATACAGTAGACAACAGTGAGATACAGTAGACAACAGTGAGAACAGTGAGATACAGTGAGATACAGTAGAGAACAGTGAGATACAGTAGACAACAGTGAGATACAGTAGAGAACAGTGAGATACAGTACAGAACAGTGATATACAGTAGACAACAGTGAGATACAGTAGAGAACAGTGAGATACAGTAGAGAACAGTGAGATACGGTAGATAACAGTGAGATACAGTAGGCAACAGTGAGATACAGTGAGAACAGTGAGATACAGTAGACAACAGTGAGATACAGTAGAGAACAGTGAGATACAGTAGACAACAGTGAGATACAGTGAGAACAGTGAGATACAGTAGAGAACAGTGATATACAGTAGAGAACAGTGAGATACAGTAGAGAACAGTGAGATACAGTAGACAACAGTGAGATACAGTAGATAACAGTGAGATACAGTAGATAACAGTGAGATACAGTAGAGAACAGTGAGATACAGTAGATAACAGTGAGATACAGTAGATAACAGTGAGATACAGTAGAGAACAGTGAGATACAGTAGACAACAGTGAGATACAGTAGATAACAGTGAGATACAGTAGATAACAGTGAGATACAGTACATAACAGTGAAATACAGTAGACAACAGTGATATACAGTAGACAACAGTGAGATACAGTAGAGAACAGTGAGATACAGTAGAGAACAGTGAGATACAGTACAGAACAGTGAGATACAGTAGACAACAGTGAGATACAGTAGAGAACAGTGAGATACAGTACATAACAGTGAAATACAGTAGACAACAGTGATATACAGTAGACAACAGTGAGATACAGTAGAGAACAGTGAGATACAGTAGAGAACAGTGAGATACAGTACAGAACAGTGAGATACAGTAGACAACAGTGAGATACAGTAGAGAACAGTGATATACAGTAGAGAACAGTGAGATACAGTAGAGAACAGTGATATACAGTAGATAACAGTGATATACAGTAGATAACAGTGAGATACAGTGAGAACAGTGAGAGTTATACTAACAGTCGGCGTTTTTCAGTGATTGTTTCTTTTTGCTCGGCTTGGAGATGACTTTGATGCGACGACTGTGGAAGACTCCGATGTCGAGACCGTTGTTGAAGAACATCTTGGTGGTGAGCATAAAGTGTTTCCTCTTGTCCGAGTCCGAGATGAACAGCGTCTTGGCGGCACAGTAGTGCTGTAACATCATCATCATCATCATTATCATCATTCATCTGTCAGTCAGTGATCGAGTAGCTGATAAATTAAGTTCAGTTATTAATTTGACAAATTAAGTTGGTTTTTCACATCTCGCCAGCAATACAACTACTGATGTGAACAACTTATCAATTACATCAGCACATCCACTGGCTCGACATCAACACCTCCATTATTCACATCAGCACATCCAGTGTAGACATCCTCACATGCAATCTCAACATCAGTACATCCAATCACAACATGAGCACATCCAGTCTCAACATCCTCACATCCAATCTAAGCATCAGAACATCCAGTATTAACATCCTCACATCCAATATCAACATCTCACATCCAGTCACAACATAAGAACATCCAGTGTAGACATGAGTATATCCAGTATTTACATCAGAACATCCAACCTCAAAATTATCGCATCCATTCTCAACATCAGCACATCCAGTATCAACATAATCACATCCAACCTCAACATCAGCACATCCAGTCTGAACATCAGAACATCTAGTATCAACACGGGTGCGGTGTCAGTCATCACCTTGCCGTTGAGGTCGAGTTGTTGCATATCCTGCTCGGCGTTGCCAATACCGATGAAGGCGCACAGCTGAGCTCCCTGCTCGCTCTCTCCTTCCTTCAACAAGCTCTCCCTCTTGCGTCTCCATCCGTCACCGTACAGGTAGATGCAGGGGGGCGGGCAGAAGAAGCGCTTCTCGTTGCCGTAAGACTTCTGTGCCACCTTGGCATGCAGAACCACAATCACCTGATCACAGTGTTCGTCCAGGTAGCGTCGCATCGCGTCCCTCGTCAATCTCTGCTCCTTCACACTGACAAACACACACACACACACACAAACACAGTCAGCATGGAACCAACATATTGTGCTCGTAAAATATAGCTCTCCTAACCCAACCTGCCTAAACTTCACCTAACCTAGCGAAAGATAGGATGACCGTTTTATGAGTTATATAAGTTGCATAAGTTTCGAGCAAAACATTGGAAAATATAAATAAATTATCAGGAGGTCAAAAGTCACGTATTATCAAATATACACAATTCTATATTTATATACAAAATTCGCTTTAGTTATTGAGCTAAATCTCCAGCAAGCCTCGTGCTACAATGACACTTGATTGTCCGAATGAATCAACTTTATATCCTACTTATACACGCACGATCAGTTCAAACTGTCTTTATATATATATGCATGCATATATGTGTGTGTGTGTGTGTGTGTATATGTGTGTTTGTATGTGAATGTGTGTGTGTGAGTGTATGTGAATGTGTATTTGTCTAAGCATGTGTGTGTTTAAGCGTAATTGTGTGTGTGTGTGTGTGTGTGTGTGTGTGTGTATACTGACGCCATGGGGTAGGGCACGGGAGGGCTGGGAGTGGGTAGAGGGCTGGGAGGAGCGAGAGTGTTGACTGCCAGAGAAACCGCCGCCGTCGCCGCCGCCGAGGGCATCAACATTAACTGAGCCTGGTGATGATGAGGATGATACTGATTGTGATTAAGATTGGGATTATGATTGAGATGATGATGGGGCGTTAGCAACGCCTGCTGCTGCTGTTGTTGTTGAATATGTTGTTGTTGTTGTTGTTGTAGTAGAGGCGAGGCGATGTTGTTGTTGTTGTTATGTTGATCAGGACTGTGGAACTTATCGGGCGGGGTCAAAGTGCCGGGCAGTTCTGCACCAGCCAGGTCTGTAACAACAGCACAATCAGCATATTCACATATCACACGCATTACACTACATTACATTGATACATTTATATCGTGCCTTTCACCCGAGCGTCTCAAAAGCGCTCACACACACACACACACTCAAACACAAGAGTCAAACACATACACAATGACGAGCGCACACAGATAACAGAGCTCAATACAACAACACACAGACAGCATACAATGGAGAAACATACATACACAAGAACGGAAAAAACACGCATGAAGCACATACACATTGAAGACAGAATTAGGAAACAATCAGACGTTATATTCAGTACACACACACACACACACACACACACACACACACACACACACCGACCTAGTGAAAAACCTAGCAAGCCAAGTGAAATCAGAAATATGCAGGGTAGAATAGCATGTGAAAAATTCACTGTAAATAACAGATATGATTAAACAGTCACTCTACTTTTAGCATTGATTTTAATATTATTATCATCACTTTTTCGCTCAATACTGAATACTCGCTGAGAAATAGCCCACATAATAATAATAATAATAGTTGGAGGAGGGCAGACTGTTGTGGCACGAGATACTGGCGATAAATGTGACACTTACAACGAGGATAATTGACCACAGAGAAATGCTTGTTATCAGCCAACTGCCAATCTGTCACACACACACACACACACACATACATCAATGCATCAGCAAGCGAGATAGCAACACAATAAGAGAAGAAACAAACAGACAGACATACAGTAATGTTAGCAGTGTGATATCATTATGTCACAGCCGACCTGTATACTAGTCAACAAACACACACACAAAACACACACACACACGTGTAGATTGAGTGAGATTGATGCGGTAGAAGGTACATGTACAGATGTGTACCAAGTGGAATATTCAACAAGCAAACACACACACACACACTGGACTCGATAAGACGAAGTCACGAACAGCCACTCAGTCAATGTACCAGGGACAAATGTCACAAGACATGACACAAAAATCAGGATAATACAATTACGTGAACAAATGAAACAACAACAAGAGAAAAAAATGAGAGAAAAATTGAGACGAGAAATAAATAAACGTCATATTGACATTTGCCTTCCGCTTACAAACAAACAAAATCAACTAGATGCAGGACTGAAAAACTATAACAAAACACACACACATATAACACACACACATATCACACACATATAACACAGACAAACACACACACACATAACACACACATATAACACACAATAACACACACATAACACACACACAAACAAAACACACACACATAACACACATAATAACACACACACACACACACATAACACATACACAAAAAACCACACACACACACATAAAACACACACACAAACATAACACACACAATAACACACCCACCCACACACACACACACATAGCACACACATAACACACACACACACACACACACACACACACACGAGCAGAAACTGCTGAACGGTTAGCGAAGAGATGCCAGAACATTGAGATGAACTTGATGAAGCTGGACAAAATATGATATAGCGCAACTAAAACATGATCCACAGTAGAGTGGTTCCTATTAAATGATCAATGAGACAGCAGATAACATCAACTATGAAAGTCCAGACAATAATGTAACAAAGTCCGGATAATGTTTTGATAAAGTTCGGACAATAATGTAAGAAAGGCCGATAAGATAAATAAAGTTAAGATAGATAAGAAAAAAGTTCAGTCAGCAAAGTCCGGATACTGATGATATAATAATTCAATATTAACGCCCATATGGTCCCGTGTCTACTGGAAGACACCATAAAACCAGACACCGCTATGCTTGTTCAACAATGCTGACACCTCCTTCACGCACACTGACAGCTGTGGCACTGGAGCCATAACCACGTACTGCACACACAATACTCATACTGCACACCAGAACTAACTCACAACAAACAGCACGACCAGGTGACTATGCAGGAATATGATGATCACGTGACGGTTGATGCAGTGAGGTCAAGGAGGTCACGTGTCACTGTTGACTACAGTGACAGTGTCAACAGTGTACAGTACAGCTAACAGAGGCTGCACGATAATTCACATTGAAGCAGTACACAAGAGAGCTAGCACCAGCACATTGACACACACCACACACACACAACACACTGCAGTTGACTGTAGCTAGCAGCCCACTGTTACCCCCCCCCCCCTTCCCCGCTCGCTAATGCACTGGCGACCCCTGTCTCATCGCCCCAGGCAGCAGCGGTCACGACACGCCACCAAATATCGACATCCATCAGGCCCCACCGACCCAGCCAGGGGCGCGTCTAATTACCACACAGCTGACAAACTCCCACGATACACACACACACACACACACATACACACACACACACACACGCACAGACACACACACACGCACACAAACACAAACACACGGAGGCAACACACAGAAAATTGATCCAAATTCAAATTGGGAAGACACAAAAACAACTAAACTAAAACAAAGTATCACAACAGAATACGCATTGATATCAAAACCACAATGCATCCATCGCGACAATTTGATTGGTGACAGAAAGTGTAATCAAACCGATCACGACCAATCAGACAACGACTTGAAGAAAGTGGGCGGAGTCAAGTGACACAATCAGATATCACAGCTCACACAAACAATACACCAGAGTCGCATCACGAGAAAAGTCACGAGAATATCACATGACTAAAAATTTCCAATAATTTATCAGCACTTAGATTCACTGAGAAACAATTTCTTCCTTGTTAAGCATAAAGAAATTCACGTGAACACAGAAATAGGTTATACTCCAAGCACGATTATCTACCATGAAAAATAAATAATAATAAATTATCGCATGCTTGATACTATATTATTACTGATTAATATACTCAGCAACAATGAAAACCTGGCATCTTAAATCATTTCGTTTCATTATGACAGGCAGAAACTAAAAACAAGACCTGACACAGAAAAGGTCAAGTAGTCGAACTGGTGTCAGTGAGGTCAGTGTGTCAGTGAGGTCAGTGTGACAGTCAGTGTGTGTGTGTCAGTAACTGACCGTCCTGTATATTGAGACTGAGCCCGCACGTCTTGTATAGCGAATCTCGCTGCTGTTGTTGTTGTTGTTGATGATGAAATTGTTGAAAGTCTGGTCGTGGAGAGCTGAGGTCCACCGGCCGGGTGTCAACAGTGGCTCTTGCGCCGAACACCGTCTGCTGCTGCTGGTGGGGATGATGGGGGTCGGAGGCGGGAGGGGGCAACAGAACGTGCTGCTGTTGTTGAGAGCAGTCGGCCAGTTCTGTCAAGCCATCATGATGAGGCGAGTGGTCGGAATAGAAGCCAGTGTTGTTGTTATTATTGTTGGGGTCTGACAGCAGTTGTTGTTGTTGTGATAGCACGAGGTGGGCGGTGGCCTGTTTTGCTGCCGCCGCGGATGCTGACAGAGACGTCGCCGATGATAGAGTTGTGGCAGTGGATGTGTGAGAGGTGAGAGAGGTGTGATGTTGCTGCCACACATCAGACCGTGCCGGGTCTGACGCAGAACCGGTGACGTCAAACGACGCCGACGAGAACACTGGATATGACTCCTACACACACAAATACACATACATTTTCACTTGTTATGCCATTTATATAGAGCAATTCACATATGTATACGTCTCAAATGCGCAGGACACACATGAAGTACATGATTTAAGATTGAATGGTACACCAAGACACTGAACCTAGCAGTTGGGAGGTTTTAGCTGGGCACAGATAGAAGCCATACAAGTCGTGTGAAAGACATTTGAATTTGCGCAGTGAAAAACTAGAAAAACGTGACATGTTCTATAGCACACGCTCCGTTATATACTAGCTCATAAGAACACATCGTATTTCATAGCATAACCAGCAGTAAGCTACTGGCTCAATCAGACAACAATTAAACAACACTCTTTTTACAAACAGCAGTGTTGAATGATGTGAAAAAGAAGGCCAGAATGTGTCGTTGAAATGTTCTCATCCACACACACACATACACACACATACACACACACACACACATACACAAAGTGTTAATTAAGCAGTGACAACAAACAGTTAGACCTGCGTGACCAAGTGGTAAACAAACAGAGAAAAATCAGCGAATAAATAACGACAGTGAAAATGACAGCAGACAACACACACACACACACACACACACACACACACAGTGATGTGATGGGACAGAAAAGCTCACACACTGCCACTATCAAGCACGTGTCATTTCCCACGACGATAATGGGGCACGACTATCGATCCATACCACACACACACACACATATATATATATTAACACAAACACACACGCAATCATACATCAACACTCATATATCCACAATTATATATATACACACACACACACACACACACATGTACGGTGTAGCAGTGTGTGTGTGTGTGTGGCAATGTAGCACTGGCAAAATGTTACATATACAAGGGAGAAAATAAACAGCCCAGTGCAACAAACAGTCCAAATGATTTGTGTGTGTGTGTGTGTGTGTGTGTGTGTGTGTGTGTGTGTGTGTGTGTGTGTGTTGGTGGCAGTATTCACAGCAGACACCGGCTCAGAAAATAACACAAACACACAGTCACACATTCTCTCTAGGGCAATGCAGGTATGTGTAGCGCAGACAAAAATCAGACACACACACACACGCACACACACTGTATATGCACACACACACACACACACACACAAATTCACGTAGTCAGCGAGTTCCCACACACACACACACACACACACACACACACACACACACACACACACACACACATGCAAAGATTTCAGTGAACGGAAGTCGACAATGCATATACACTCGTTAAAGCACCTGTGTTAATGAGTGTGTGTGTGTGTGTTAATGAGTGTGTGTGTGTCGGTCGTTGAGTGTTTTACACAAGTGACGGACACACACACACTGGACGCTATTATCAGCTGTCCCTCTGATCATCACATTAACACATCATCACATACATACACACACAGACACAAATTCACGCCTGTACCTATACGTCATAGAGACCGACTGTATGTATGTACACAAAATGAATAAATGAAAAAAGAAATAATAAAATAGGCGAGTGGATAATTTAAGCAATGGCAGAACCAGAGGGGGGCAGAGGGCTGAAACCCTCCAAAAATGTTTTCATCAACTCCTCATAACCAAGTGGTTCACTCAAAGACGTCAAGAAAAATAGATTTTTAGCAAAAATTGCTGATATATAAGCATTATCGCAAATCATATTCGTACATTATTGTGTGTGTAAATGTGTGTATATATAATTGGAAAACAACTGTCAACTGATGCATGCTATCATGCTAGACTGTTTTGCTAGTGCACTGCACGAGCTAATGTGTTACATACACTTCCCATATACTATAAATGAGATTGAGTTTGAGATTAAGTTTTATGATGGAAATCTTGCATTTCATTTTTTTTGCACACATGCCACTGTGACACATGTTCAATTAGATAACAATGATGATACGTGTTCTGCGTACTGATATACGTATTATGATGTTCAAAGTAGCATTGATATTGTAACTGAACTGGCTCAGAATGGTCTGGTGATCGTTATGCAGATCCGAGTCTGCACACACAAGCGAAGATCTAAGATCACACAAATGATCACTGACCCAGATCACTTCTCAGATGACCCGAACACACACACACACACACGAGCGTATGTACGCTGTTACACACGACGACATGCATGTTGAAAGCGCTTCATGAAGACATGCGCGAGCGTGCGCGACAACCGGAAGTCGCCGGTCTCGTGGGAGACAATGCACATGTTGCCGTGCATGTGTATGTGTGTGTGTGACACGCGTGTATGTGTGCGCGTGTGCGTGAGAGTGGCGAGTGTGGGAACAGACATGGCGTACCAATAAGAAATCAAGTGTGTAGTATGTGTTGTGCGTGTATGTGAGTGTATCGACACACACACACACACACACACACACACACTATATTGCTGGTTATGGGAAAACACCAGACTACTGCCAGGGTATACGCACATATTCAACGGTAAAACACATACACACACACACACACACACATAAGCATCTACTAAAGGAAACGACCATGCTGTGGAACACTACTGGCTGAAAATGGTAAATAGAATCGCAGAAATAAGAGAGAAATAATTCAGCGAGGAGGTGTGCAGTGAAACAGTGCACGAGCCAACAGCACGGCCAAAATCACACAACGTTCAAAATCAGCTGACACGCACACACAAGAAGCGGCATTGATGGGAGAGAGATTTAAACAGTGTGTGTGTGTGTGTGTGTGTGTGTGCAACGCACGGAGGCACGTGGCCGAGATCACCGCTACACCTGGATCTGCTCCCCTCGCTGCCGTGCCCCTCCCTTACCCCCACCAGCCAGCCATTGTTGGAGACTACGGCGAGACGACACACACACACACACACACACACATAAGGCACGAGACAGGCAGAGCAAAGATGATGCCGAGAGGCGCATGAGGGAAGACGCCGGCGTTATATCACAATAGAAAAACCGTTGACGACAGCTGACCACACTAGTAGCACGAGCGCGCATGCGTGTGTGTGTGTGTATATATGCGGTGTGGCCCTTTAAGCGTGCCAACGGCTCACACACACACACACCGACACACAGAGCTGACAAGGAGACAGCTGAAATCAGTGCAGAATGATGTGCGATTCAACGATCACAGAGCCAACTGCCCTACTACCAGCTGCCGCTCAACACCGCCATCACAAAACACACCCATGGCCGAACAGACTAACTGGAAACTGATACATTCAAACCATAACGAATCTATATATTCTCACTCATATATGAGCACGATTGGTTGAATTGTAATGCAGTTTCACAACTTGTAATCGATTCAATCGACTCCACGCTAGCTTATGATCTCCTCTGCAAAGCTGCACTTCACAATAGTTGGTGTCCATGTTGGTTGGTCAAGTTTCAGATCTACCGGACTCCATCGTCAAACTTGGTCACAATTAAATGCCACATTATAGTTGTGAAACAGCAATACAGTTCTCATGTGCATATGGGACATTATACCTGGCTAGACTAACATGAAAATCCATATATATGTAGATATCTAATATTTGTTTTCAGGTTGAATCATCATTATTAATAGCGGTTGTTTATCTGTTCGTAGTGAGACATCTTGTAGTGCAGGGGTTCCCAAACTAAGGGTGCACGAGGAGGATACAAGGGGGCGTGAAGTCATCTCAAAATTGTTTTATTAATTAGAATAATGAAATCATTCACAGAACAAATATCTGACATTACATACATGCAAATTACAATTACAGCAGTCACTCCACCCCTTTCTATTAAGCTAGTTCTATTTACACGTAAATAAATTTAAGAATCACTTCATATGAAAAGAGGCACTGGGGGCGTGAGGGCCTACTGGAAGCAAAAATGGACGTCAGCTAAGATAGTTCGGGAACGAATAATTAGTACAGTGCACACTTGTAAATACACACAAACGTCCATACACATTCATACTGATAAACGACGTTATTAGCAGGTAGAAAGACAGCAGAAACAGTCAGGACATATTGAATACTAGAGCTACCACCACTAGACATGTAGATAGATATTGAACTAAGAGCGACTCAGTGGATGAGCTTTTCGAGCAAACAGCCTGTATTACGAGATAATCATGAGTTTAATGAGACGTAATGAGACGTAATGTTTTAGGTAGGAGAAAACTAGCCTTCATAACATCATCAGAATATTTGTAATTATAACTGACTTTCACAATATTAATCCCAGAAGTGAATTCATTCCGTAGAGAAATTGAGACACGAGAAGATGGAAAAAACGTGGGAGATGAAAAAACTAAAGTTAACAGAGAAAGTTAATTAGAAATGCGTGCGTGTTCCTGGAGTAAAATAAACCACTAACTCCACGCCGCACTATATTCCCGTATAATTCCCGTAACTAATGTTTTTATGTTATGACGAAATCTTACTTCACAGAGTGAAGCTAGTGTATTAGCAACATGATCATGCAAACACAAGCCACACAGAGCCAATGAGCGGGCAGAGTATGAGAGCACGCGCACAGTGCCTAGATAGAGCACATGCGACACACTGAATATTGCGTTATTTCTGCAAGAAAACACACACACATACATACATACACAAGGGGAGAAATGCACACACACACACACATGGTGTGCAAACAAATCTGCATAAGAGATGGAATGTAGGGCAGGTGTTCAGCTGCATGTGCACCCCACACACGCACACAAACACACATCAACATTGTAAACACACACACACATACAAACACACACATACAACGTGTATGAAGCTCAAGGCGTGACACCTGTACACACACACACACAGCAAGCGTGTATGTGTGCGCGTGTGTGACAGTGAGTCAAGTCATGATGAAGACGCACCCTCAGGAATGTGGCGAAACACACACACACACACACACACACAGAAAGCATGCACGACATGAGCAGGCAGCACAGGGACCACGGCAGTGACACCTCAAATGACACACTGACACACGAGAGCCAATACCAACCCTGATCTCAACCAGTACAAAATCACACTCAACCAACACTGCACTGCCTCTAGAAGGAGTCATCAAACACTGCACGATAAGATGACACAGTGTGAAGTTGAGACGCTGCTTACGAACAATAGAAAAATGCATCACCCACACACATACACACACACACACAGAGCGAAGTACCTTGTGTTCTCATTAAGTACAATCAAGGTGTGTACCTGTGTATTCCTCATGTTTTACATCTAGAATTTGTGTGTGTGTGTGTGTGTGTTTGCGTGTGTGAAAATTAGCACCAACCAACAGACAGAACAATGGAACAACGGAAGCAAAACAAGTCAACAGGTAATTAGATAGCGGCACGCAGGTAGAGGAAGAGATAGACAGAGAGAGAGAGAGGACAGACGCTGTGTCAATATCTCATCTATCTGCTATTCTCCTGATGAAGAACACACACTGGACGAGTACATCAGAACATCACTATATAACAACAACAGACAGAACAATGGAACACACACACACACACACACACAGATAAGGAGGGATAGATGAGACTCAGTAACAGTTCACGAGATCTACTTGTGTTTATGATGTCCTACCGGAAAAGGACAAGTTGAAAATCACCAATTTGGCCTTCAAAAACGCAGGATTAAAATGACATTCATAAAAACAGTAATAGAAAGATGGAATAGGTTACCAAGCGACGTAGTAAACCAACCAACAACACAACTGTTTAAGAAGACATATGACAGCTGGAGGGCGGCAGTCACGAGCCAGTCTGACTCATTCCTGCCAAGACAACTAGTAAGAACAACTAGAACAAACATATTGACGAAACAGAATGTAGGAAAGTATACTGATCATATAGAGCGGCGCGAGAAAGTGTAAATAAACAGCGAATGAACTAATTAGTACAAGAATAACAACAAGAACAACACACAGATAAGTTATCATGACTGGCCAGTTTCTTGAGAGATAAAAACAGCAGGACGCCACACCAGACCTGCTATTGTTTCCGCAATATCAACTGCACCATTCAGCAGGCAAGCCAGGGAGAAAGAGAAAGAGGGGGAGATAGAGAGAGAGTAGCACTGCAGTGCCGATATGACCGTGACAGAAGCAGAAATAATTGTTAACAAGCACTAACACCGATTGCCACCGACACACACACACACACACACACATTTCCGTGTGTGAGAATGTGCAGTTTGGTGTCCGCGGGAAGCCACCAGGTGACCTCAACCACTCACTGCTTGTACTGCCGCATAACCACTTTAACTTGCCTGTGTGTCTGTCTGTCTGTCTGTCTGTATGTGTGTGTGTGTGTGTGTGTGTGTGATGTTTCAGACACGAGGGACCGTCATTACACGGTATTTTAGCTTGGAACAACGTGAAAATTACAAACGACCTATCGCCTATAAAACAGTATAGCAAATCAGCTACCAACAAGCTTATATACCAATACCTACAAATTATTAAATAATATACGTATAATAAAAACAACTACTGGATACACACTACATACACAATATAATGCAATAAGCAACTACACATACTCACTCATATATACACAGGTGCAGATTCTTGTCGATATAGGGCGCAATGCAGACGCAGCTGTGCGCAACAATTCACCAAACACCAAAATAGAAACACACACACACACACACACACACACACACACACACACACACACAGCGTACAGCGTGTGAGGCTGAATGCCTGACATTCCAGTGGACAAGTGCAGCGGGCGCCGGCAGCGGAAATATGGGACACGAGGGGCACGAACGAGACAGGCACGAGACAGGCAAGATGCCCGGGGAAACGCACGAGGGGCACACGCATTCTCCTGCCTCAATTGCACACTCACGCTAGCATGCTTGTCTGTGTGTGTGTGTGTGTGTGTGTGTGTACTTTCTGTACGTAGTCTTGGTATCATACTCGATAACTCTCTTTCTTTTGATCCACACATATCCGACATTATCAGGTGTTGTAACTATCAACTTAGGCGTATCTATTCCATTCGTAGATATATAACCATCTCTGCTGCCTTTAAGTTAGCTAACTCATTCATCTTTAGTAAAACTCAGTACTGCTGTTCTCTTCTACTATCTCTCAACCACCGCCAGCTTAGGAAACTTCAATGTATTATTAATAAAGCATGTCGTATGATATTTAATCTTCCTTCGGGTTCT
This sequence comes from Sacculina carcini, assembly GCA_916048095.2. Lineage (NCBI taxonomy): Eukaryota > Metazoa > Arthropoda > Thecostraca > Sacculinidae > Sacculina > Sacculina carcini. The sequence goes on from OU696576.1 coordinate 9,700,692, forward strand.
CATGTATCTTCTTCTTTACAAAAACTTAGGTTACTTCCCATTAAGGCTCTTGTTGAGTATCGTATTTGTTTAATTATTCATTCAGCTCTTTATCTTCGTAAGCCTGCGTATCTGTTTGACCTTCTGTCTTATAAAACCTCATCTCTTTCTCTTAGGTCTTCTAACGATCCTTTTCTACTAGTTGAACCTTCCTTTCCTTCTAGGCATTCTCACTACAATCGTTGTTTCTCTATCTTAGGACCTCGTATCTACAATAGGCTTTCTCCCTCAATACGCTCAATCAAATCTCTATCTCTTTTCAAAAAACATACTAAAAATTTCTTTCTCACTAAGTCTTATTACTGTCTTAATAATATTGTATATATTAGTACTGAATATAAGGTCTGATTGTTTCCTAATTCTGTCTTCTATGTGTATGTGCTTCATGCGTGTGTTTTCTGTTCTTGTGTCTGTATGTTTCTCCATTGTATGCTGTATGTGTGTTGTTGTGTTGAGCTCTGTTATCTGTGTTTGTGTGTCTGTTGTGTTGTGTTCTCTGTCTATTTGTTTGAGTGTATGTCTTTGTGTGTCTGCTATGTTGTGTTTTCTGGTTTGTATTTGTGTGTCTATTTTGTTGTGATTTGTCAATCTGAGTGTATGTCGTTGTATGCCTGTTGTGTTGTCTTAATATGTTGTATGTTGTGTTGTCTTCTGTGCTGTATGTCGGCTTTGCTATCTTATTCAATATGTATGTGTGTATGCGTGTGCATTTTTGTGTTTTTGAGTATGTAAACGTGAGTGTATGTTCGTGATTGTGCGTATATGTACTTGTCTATATGTCTTTTATATGTCTGTTTTGTGTGTGTGTATGGGTGTATGTATGTAGGTGAGTGTGTGTGTTCGTGATTGTGTATGTGTATGACTCTTGTGCTTGTGTGTGTGTGTGTGTTGTGTGTGTGTGTGTGAGTGTGTGTGTGAGCGCTTTTGAGACCCTCGGGTGAAAAGCGCGATATAAATGTCTTAATGTAATGTAATGTAATGTGTGTCGTGGGAGAATGTGCTATAGAGAAACTGGTGCCGAAAGCACAGCCGCCAATGCGATGAACAATGATATCAATGAGATCAAGATTTAAGGCGGCGATACACGCAAAATACACACACACACACACACACACACATACATACAGAGTACACGAAATCGCAATATTGAGGCCAACACAAAGAAAGAAAGCGCATGAGAGAGGGAGGGAGCCACTCTACACTCTGCACGAGATTACTTCACATGACAGCCATAAAGAAAATGTGAGTGCAACGCATCAAATCGACAAAAGCAATGCGAATAACACAGTACAATGTACACACACAAGCAAGTGCGTGAATACAACGCAAATACCACATGTGTATGTGAGTATGAGAAACAAAACAGCACGAGATTTGCAGGAAAAAGTGGCCGATAATAAACCAGTCAAATTTTCGAGCAATAGCAACTGTATAGTTGTGCAATGAAACTGATTGTTGTCACACTGTATCAACATGCACTGATTCACGTACAATGGTGCAACAACCAAGGTAGTGAATCAGACGCGCATACAAGACGCACAAGTGGACACAACGAAACTACAACATATGCCATGCTGGTAACAGACACACACACACACACACAAACAAATTACTGTTTGCACCGGACACACTCCATGATAATGATGCGAGTGTGTGTGTGTGTTGGTTTGTATGCGTGTGTGTCAACGGCACACGTCGACACAACGTATAACGTACGGGCGGTGGTGGCGCTGAGTGGTGGCGGCATTATTGGTGGCGTCGCTGTGTGGTGGCTCCTACCCGACACTGTTTTCCCACAGTATGAAACAACACACACACACACACACACACATACATACAGAGACGCTGGGAAAATGCCTCAAGGCAGCACACACACACACACACACACACACACACACACACACACACACACACACAAACATACAGGCAAGAAGAACACACACACAAACAGATAGAAACAATATAGTCAGCTGGTATGCAAGGGCTTTAATGCAGCATTTATAACAAAACAAAGTGACCAACAGTAGTGTTGTATGTGTGGCCACACTAGCACAGTAGCCCACATAGTTTATTAAAATGTGAGCGGTGAATTTCAGTGTGTCATTGCATGCCCATCATATGTCCACACTGTCTGATGTTGCTCTGGATATAAGCAACATCAAGACACACCCAATCACACGGATAAAACTATGACCACAATAATAACCACACAACCGACGACCACTTGCGTGTGTGTGTGTGTGTGTGTGTGTGTGTGTGTGCATGACATTCAACTATTGAACAGTCAAATATGATTGCATGAGGATGCGTATGCGCTGTGAGAATTGTCCTTTCTTCTGACCATTTCCAGCATACACCAGCTGTATGTGTGTGTGTCCTGTGTACTTCCTCATACACACAGACATGCATATAAAAACCTCGCGCGCAAGACGGGTGGTAGTGACGGTCGCCTCGCCAATCACACCAACATACACACACACATACAGACAGACAGACAGACAGGCAGTGATTGCCGGACGTGACTGGTTAAGGTGTGGAGGAGGTGAGTGAGAGAGGTGATAAAAAGTGCAGGTGCTGGTAGTGATGGTAGTGATGAAGGACAGGTGGTGGAACAGGGCGGGGCTCAACTGTCAATCCACAGGCACCTCACTCACATCACGACCAATTACCCCCACTGACCACCGACCTGCACGCGCACTGGTCTCTCCTCATCTCGCGCCGGTGTGACAGATAAAACGGGGACATAGATAAAATGGGGACATCGACGCATTTGATACACATTTGACGCATTTGAAGGGATTTTGAAGGCTTTCCCTTCGTACCATGTGCACTGGATGTTATAACATGTGCTCTTATTAGTGATTCTCGTAGTGCAGTTGTAGTAACGTAGTTGGGTAGTTGCTAATTTTTCATTGTAGACATGGGTACCCAGGTATGTATTTTGGATAATTTCATAGGGGACAAATGTATTTTTGGAGTAAATTTGCTGTTCTTAAATTCGTTGGTGCTTGGTTCGTTAGTGCTTGTGTTTGTTGCTTGTTTGGTTAGTAACCGCTCATTGTATTAGTTGTCTGGAGTGTTAATGAACGATAATTTTTATAGCCGTCTGGTTGGTTAGTGCACACATAAACAGTTATCGTTGCTGGTGTTTTGTGTTGTAAAAGCGATGACGTGGTTTAATCTTGAATTTATGATAAAGTAGGTTACGTACTACTTGGAAACTTTTCAAAATTTCAGACAGGCTCCACTCTAGACGATGTGAGGTCCTATTTACAAACCGGAGTATGTCCCTCGTCAATGTCAAGGCAGAGGAAACACAAAGTCATCCAGCGCGCGTCCAAGTTTCGGTTACATGGTTGGTATAACACGCTTATTCAATTGCAACTAATGACTTAATATTACGCTGATTTTCGACATAATTGATTACATGATTTTCGAAGTAATTGGACGTGGAATGAAAATGTTGAATTTTGCACTATGTCAACATGATTTGCTCTAAACGCGTGCTATGTTTTTGCAGATTCGGATACTTCCAGGATGCAGTTTGTCCGACGCAATGGGGGGGGAAGTCAGCTTCAGAGAGGTCATCTTCTCTGAAGCCCAAAAGCAGACCGTTTTTGAGAGGGTCCATTCGGAGGGAGGTCACATGGGGAGGATAAAGACTGTGGCGAGGATACAGTCACAGTTTTACTGGGAGGGGATGGCCAAGTTTGTGATAGATGCCATTTCCCGTTGTGATAGGTGCCAAAGGTTGGGGGAAGTAAAGACAATGGCCCCGGAGCATACACCGATTAGGACAAACGACACGTGGGAGGTAGTGGGAATAGATCTGGTGGGACCTCTTACCGAGACACCCAGGGGAAATAGGTACATCCTGACCGCCACAGACCTTTATTCAAAGTGGGTCTCAGCATTCCCCCTACAAGCCAAGTCAGCCGATCAGGTTTCCCACCACATCCAGACAATGTTCCACCTTTTCGGGCCCCCGAAGAAAATAATAACAGATCAGGGTAGGGAGTTTTGTAATAAGGTGAATCAGGCTTTGCTTCAGGTGTTCCAGGTGAAACACGCTGTGACACACGCGTATCATCCGCAGACCAACGGACAGGCTGAGAGGACCAACGGCACATTGAAAAAGATCATCATGAAGTTGTGCAATGAACGGCAGGATGACTGGGACTGTCACCTCGGTGCCGCAGCATACGCCATGAACACCTCGGTGCAGGAATCCACCAAATTTACCCAGTTTTTCATCATGTTCGGGAGGTGCCCTCGTTTAATGGCGGACATGCAAATGAATGACACCCCAGATTTGGACTCCCGGGTCAAGGATAGCATTGAAAACCCTAATATCGAGAGTCAAGACATTCAGAGAAGAGTTGAGAAAATGGTGGGGGTAAAAGAAGTGGTTAGTGCCAATATCAAGAAAGCCCAAGAACGGCAGAAAAAAAACGTCGAGTTGAGAAAGAATAAGGGGTTTAAATCCTTCACTTTCCGGGTTGGGATGTGGGTACTGGCCCGTAATAATAGGAAGAAAGGGCGTAAGGGATCCAGGCTGGAATTCGACTGGCTTGGCCCATATGCGATTTCTAATATGGATTTTACTTCGGCCCAGCTCCCAACACCGTCAGGCAAAATTCTTTCTCGAAGGGTCGCGTTGGTCCATTTGAAGCCCTATTTAGAGCCTCTCGAGATTCCTGCTCCGTCGTCTCCGGGAGTTGCTGCGGAACTGGCGGACAGTGCCCAAGACACCGCACCTTGCGACCATGGGCTCCTTTCCACTGTGTCAGTTGATGCATGCATCGCCAGCCCGTCGTCGGTCTTCACAGCGTGTGACGAACCTGAAGGTGTCACCGAGCCTGCAGTCAAGCGGCGCCGCATGAATGACGCCAGACGCCCATTGACTCCATGGACGGCTGTGCCGAGCGCGTCGGACCGCATCAACATCAGCCTGACGCTTGCGGACCCGCACTGCTGGCTCAATGACACAGTCATCGATGCTGCTCAGTCGGTGTTGGCGCGGCAATTCCCGTGGGTGTCTGGCCTCCAGTCGACTGTTGTGCTTCAGGGGTCCGATTATGGCGGGTATTCGGAGGACGGGCACCTGGTTCAAATCCTCCATGTTCATGGTTCACACTGGGTAACTGTTGCGAGATTTGAGGAAACCGACCCTGGAGTTATATTTTATTTCGACAGTCTTTCGGGCAAATTTTCCAGGGTACCAGAATTTGTCAAAAAAGTTTGCGATGCCCTCATGTACCAAATTTCCCCAGAGGGAGTCCAAATAGAGGTGGGTGGGTGCGCACAACAGTCGGACTCCAGCTCCTGCGGGCTATATGCCATCGCCAACGCGACTGCTGTCTGCTTCGATGAATCTCCCTCCTGCTTTGCGTGGAAGCAGTTTGAGCTGCGGTCGCACTTGGACTGCTGTCTGCGCAAAGGAGTGATGGAGATGTTCCCTGCGTATCCTTTATCGTAGTTATAGTTATTGTTTCGATAATGTTGTGTTGCTTGTGTGTGAAAAAAAAGAAAAAAACAAACAAAACAAAAAAGCAAAGACGCGCGTTACATTTTATCGAAAGTTTATTTTGCAAGTGTAAATGTGATGTTATTTATGTATGCTCGTTATGGCTGTGAAGTATTACTGGTTTGTGTAAATGTGATGTGTATGACTGTGAAGTATTACTGGTTTGTATGAATGTTATATTTATGGCTGTGAAGTATTACTGTTTTGTATGAATGTGATGTCTATGGCTGTGAAGTATTACTGGTTTGTATGAATGTGATGTCTATGGCTGTGAAGTTTGTGGTTGTGTGTATACGTGTGTTCCGATTTCGTCCATGAAAAGCAGGCCACAGCGAATAGCGTGGCAGCTATGATACCCCCGCCTCTGAGCGGATAATACTTTCCATAGTGAAAGGGGGACCTGCAGCCATCGTGGACATGGATAATTGCACTCCACTCAGCTAGCACAGTGGCTGAACAAAGTATGATTCAGTAAGAAATGCTGAAGCTATGAGTGTCAGGCGAGCTGGAAGTAAGTTATGTATTGCCAGGAAACAGCCAAACATTCAGGAAACGCTTCGATAATCAATGTCTTCATCACAGACGATCTTCTTCGCAGAAGTATCTTCATGATAGACATCACAAAGCGCATCAAGCCTGTGAGCGCCACAGGCGGCTTCATCAAGCCTGTTATGCACCGCACACGACACTCATGCATATCCACCGCTTTAACACCTATCGTACACATTGAAAACAAATGTCATTACGTCCACTTCAATTTCGCCGAACATACGAAATGTTTAACCTCAATCATATATATCATCTATATCATATTATCTATATCAATTAACGTAAGTAAAAATATGCACATACTCTTATTCATCCATCCATTTATTTATAATGATACATATGACATACATACAATGATATTTTATACATAAGCGCTCATCCAGGGACACAAGCGCGGTAAACTACAACGAAAATGGGAAAATAAAAACATTGAACATGAAAGCACCACACACACACACAAAATAACATGCGGAGAGAATAAAGGGGAACGTGGAAATAGAGTGAACAACATTAATCAATACGGGAAAATATTAGAGAAATAATAAGTTTAATAGCAGAAGGGCGATCAAGAAACGGGCGAATAGGATATAAAGATCTCAGAAGAAAGCGACACGTACGCGAAACAGAGGTGACTTGAGAGGAGAACGAAACATTAGAATCAAAGATCACACCAAAACTTCGCACTGACTGGGAGACAGGCCAAGGAAGAAGAGGTGGAGAAATGCGGGGAAGATGGAAAACAATAAACTCAGATTTGGATTGATTCAGAAGGAGACGTCTAGAAGCAGCCCAAGAAGAAACATCAGCAATGAAAGAAGGAGTGCTAAGAGGAAGAGGGATGAAAAACTGAATATCGTAGGCATATACGTGAAAGGTGAGAGAGTGACGTTCAAGAATAGGGCATAGTGGGGTAATGTATATGTTGAAAAGTATAGGACCAAGCACAGAACCTTGAGGGACACCAGATCATAGAGGAAACACAGAAGAGAGAGAAGAATTGACATTCACAAAATAGGTTCGATTGGTGAGATAAGATTTGAGGAGAGAAAGAGCGGATGAAGAAATACCAAGAGAAGAATGAGCGGCAATGAGAATAGAGTGGTCAACGAGATCAAAAGCAGAGGACATGTCTAATAGTACAAGAAGGACAGAGCGACCCAAAGCAAATTGAGAGAAAATGTGATCAAGGATAGAAATAGACACAGACTCAGTAGAATGAGAAGGCCGAAATCCAGACCGAGCGGAGCAAAGTGATTGATTTAGAAAAGGAGACAGTTGAGAGTAGATAGCAGACTCAAGAAGTTTAGACGGAAAACTGAGGAGAGACACAGGACGATAGTTTTTCATGACGGATGGATCAAGTGAAGGTTTCTTTAGTAAGGGACGAATGGTAGCGTGCTTATCGGTAAGAAATTAACCATGAAGAAAAGAGGAATTGATGACATGTAGGAAATAAGAAGCAAGAAGAAGTATGGAGTCGGAGATAGCACATAAAAAACCTATCCGCAAATGTAGGACTGAATATATAACAAATGAAAAGGAGAATATCCGAATCTTAAAATACGATGAAAGAATATATATGTTACTTGGAGATCAGATCAACGTTTGCAACTACTTTCACATTCCTATTTACTGATACAGATCGAATTAATCCTGAAATGGTCGAATCAATTGTCGGATCGAATTAATCATGGAAACACTCGTGGGAAAATGCTGACGAAATTTCCCTTCTGAATTAAATTGGTTTGCTACACTAGGAGACAAGTACAAAAACAAACAAGCAAAACATCACTTCACTAGTTTAGTTCAATCCACTATTTACACGTTTATTATATTATATCTTTGTTATACTGATATTCAAGTAACATTTAATACCATTTATAACAGCTGATATGAACTCAACACTAGCCCGCACCAAAAACAAACCCTATAACTTCAATAAATAACAATAGAGACTTGTCTATGTCCCCATTTTCACCAGGTTAAAAACTTTAAAATTCCTTCAAAATCCTTACACCATACAGCGAAAAGCCTTCAAATCCCTTCAAATGAGTCAATTTTTGTATCAAATGCGTCGATGTCCCCATTTTATCTATGTCCCCGTTTTATCTGTCACACCGGCAACCGGCACCACTCACGCGGAGAACAGCAAGGTGAGACGACAAGATACTGACTGTACTGACTGTACTGATCATGAGTCCAGCAGCACGACAGCGACGAACTGTCTCAGAAACGCTGCAGTGTCAGTGGTGCACTCTGGATGTGTCTTCACCACTGTGCATTACGTCATGATACCACGTCATTTGTGACGTCACCACACAAACTATTGTAATGCATATACATATATGCGTATATGCAAGTGAGTGTGAGTGTATTGGTGTGACTGCCTGTATGTGTGTGCGCTGACTAATAAATCCTGCAGAACGATGGTATTGTGTTACGGTTGTGTATGTATGTGCTTGTGTGTGTGTGCATGAATGCGCTATTGCCTTACGGATGCCTGTATGATTGCATGTGTGTATGTGTGCAGCTGCAATGCTCAGTGACAATAAAGCGCAGTTTGCTGGGAGACTTGTTCTTGTCTGTTAACTACAACCATCACCACGTACCATTGGCCCCTATTGGCAATCAAGCTTGAGCTTGGCACCCATGGTGTGAATGAGAATATTCCTGATCAATTACACCTTACAACTTCTCCGCCTAAGCTTGAGTACATCCAGTCCTGGTGAACAACGATGAAGAAAAGAAACTTGTAGAAAGACCACACACACACACACACATATACAAACACACAGCTTGGTCCGTACCGGCCAATAATGTTGTCAATAAAGCTGTCCACATCATCAATCTGAATACAGGCGTCTACCAAGCTAATAACTATGACGACACGCACAATTACATGTGTGTGTGTGTGTGTGTGTGTGTGTGTGTGTGTGTGTGTGTGGTGAGTGAGATCCGTGTGAACGATGTGACTTTATTGAATGACCGTCATATGGTGTACACACTTGCCACACACCAGCATACACACATAGCTCAATTATCTACTTTTATGCCGACTTTAAACACACACACACACATGAATCTATATGTGAAAATGAGATGGTAGAGTGATGTGTGAGCAGGCGTGATGAAACGAAATATGTGTGACAATAAGAGACATCAGCGGCTGTGATAATAACCAAGCGACACATAGACACATAGAAAGAGAGATAGAAAGAGGAAGAGAAGAATGATGCCGAGTGTAATAGTGTGATGATTGCGTGGAAGAACTGTCAAGTCATGGGAACTGGCCACCAGGAATGTAGAACACCGACGAACAGACACACAGAAAGACACACAGAAAGACGCAACGAAACACACATACACACACAAACATACGGATAGATACACACAACCAACCACCAGATAGCAAGAAATCACATAGCGGAAAATAACACACACACACACATACACACAAACCAGACAGCTGACAGGCGTATCAGAAACTCACCACCACCAAAACACACTGACAAACACACACATTAGTACATCGGTGCCCGGGAGCTGATATGAAATCATTTAGATAAATACTGATGAAAGAGCGGAGCCGAGAAATAAAGTTCACGTTATTATCAGCTGAAAACATGGAGACATTATTGTTGCTTGTTCATGCTTGATAGTAGATCATGCTGTCACGCCTCACTAGACTGTGTACCATCAACAAGAATCTCGGTTCCATCGTCCCGATACATCTCAGATGAACACACACGATACGTATAGATATAGACAGCAGTACACATAGTCATCAGGAGATATTTGGCGATAGAATGCGAACAAGAAAATAATAGAATATAAGAACAAAAGATGACCGAACAGATGTGATATATTTCATGGCGATTAATAAATCAAATGATGCAGTGATATTTGAATGATAATACCCGCCGTTCACTCAACACAATAACAGCACAATAACACCACCTCTTTACATCGCTGACCGATATCACACACTACCTGATACACATACCCTTTTTCACACACAAGACACCCTGATCTCTCTCTCCCTCTCTCACTCTGTCGTTATTGGAAACTACGCTCGCATAAGCGTCGCTAAAATCACAATTACTAACAGACTTAGACTGTAGTAAGCCCCTGATGAATCAGGATCCAGATTATCACCCCCTTTCTCTGAACAGAATTACCTTGCTCTACAGTCGATACTGAGAACAAAAACAGTGTGAAACAGCTGAGAAACAGTGCAGTGAACACAGAGAACAGTGAAGCAGAGCCAGTTATTGGTTCCACAGTGTACAACCTGAAACGTACACGCCTCAAACCCATTGTTCTTCTATTAGGGAGTGTCCCAACTAACCATAAACAGTACAACGCTGTCACCAACCAACACACACACACACGAGCACACACGAGAACACTTGCCAACGGCTGACATTTCTACAGTTAGAAAGCGACCAATACATACAACATGTCACATCGACAACAATAATAACAGAAAGCGCACCAAACTCCACGACCAGGCCTTCTATGTGTGTGTATGTGTGTGTGTGTGTGTGTGTGTGTGTGTGTCCATCTGTGTTTGTGCACCAGCATTGTGTGAGCGTGCACGCAACAAGCCTGCACGCGCTTCTCCGTCACTCAGCGTTCCCACGTGGCAGCGTGTGTGTCTGGTGGCAAGAACGTACTGTGGTCTGCGTTTACAAAATAAAATATAGTGTGTGATTGCATGTGCGTGTGTATGTCTGTGTGTGTGTGTGTGTGTGTCTACTATGCTCGAGTTTGGTGGCCAAGCTAACCGCATTCACACACACACACACACACACACACACGGCACATAGCGCAGGTACAAGTGAAGTTGAGCAGCCGAGCAGCCACTCAAGACGACTGACCAATCACAAGCGACGTCGCCAATAAACTCCGCCCACCAACAGTCGGCTGCACCAATCAGCGTCGTCGGTGCGGTCGTCTAATAAAATGGCCGCTATTTGTGTTATGATAAAACACATTTGTGTGGTCAGCGGCCAAGGTGGGGTCAACAATAACTCGTGAAATGAGCGTGTTGAAACTGCAACTTGTCAAGGACACACACGCACTTACATTCAAGTGCGTGTGTGCAAACGTAAAAATTACCAGCACAATGGGCAGTAGAGCTCGGGAAAAATCGAGCAAGAAGCCTCCATGATTAGCCTAATTATATGTATGGTAAAAAATAATCATACCAACATAATTTCGAGACTGATTCAGTTTAAAAAAACACTTGAAAATGGGCCTATACTCGTGCATTGTTCAGCAGACATCTTCGTCTTTCGGACATCCATAATTCCTGCGACTCGCTCATATACAATACAAAATGTCCAGTATTGTAATGAATACAATAGCTAGCGTTTACAGCAGACAAAAACAACCAACACCACTCTAGTAAAACAACACACACACACACACACACACACACACAGTACACCAGTGATTGCCAACTGGTGTGCCGCGGCAGCAAGGGGTGTCGTGAGATCTTTTGAGACTGCCGCCAAAACTCAGGGGAAAAATTGATGTAAAATTCTTTGTAATAGCTGCAGGAGTGTGAAGAATATTTCCTATAAAGACCAGTGTAAGGAAAATCTATGTATGAGGTATTGTTACACATATGCCAAATGTCGAAATGAAAAATATATAATTAAAACAACGGAGGTTTTAAATATGTATTTCCTTATGAGGGTGCCGGGAACTTTTGAAAGGCTTGCCAAAGATGCGCGCAAATTAGAAAAGTTTGGGAACCACTGCAGTAGAGTTTAGGTAAGCAACTGTGTCAGCTAGTCTCCTGTGATGCATTGAAGTCTCCATGCTATAATGCAGTGGCTACGCAAACAAGCGGTTCAGACCAACAAGAGAAGAGATACGAATGACGTGCAGTGTCGGTGTGACTGTAATTGTCAATATCATACACAATTCTGCCAGATAAACAGAAAATTTACCAGCACACTGTCTTCAGCAGCAAACAGCAACAATCAACCAGGAAAACAACCCGGCGTTCACATCATCAACACACAAACACCAGAAACACAAACATGTAATGAGATGGTCAACAAACTTGTGTAGAACTCAAACACACACACACATACACACATGTCATATGGGGTGAGGTTTTCACGTCAGACTGACCACCACCAGTTCACTGGAGGAATCAAGTGATGTTGCCGCTCAATTAAGCACGAGGCGAGCCACTATCAAGCCCGTGTTTCTCACGCGCTTGCTGTGACGACGAGGACACGCGTGGCTGCACGAGCAACACGCCCCATCAACCATCAACTAACTAAAAGTTTAGCACCGCCACGCTTGACCGTCGTGTGAGCGAGCAGCAGCAGTGAGATAACGAGCCACACACACACACACACACACACACACACATACAAGAAGCAGTCAGTCGGCACCGAGCCAGTCACAGCCAACTAATGTTGTGTCCAAATCACTGATCATCGCAATAAACACTCACAGACTAATTACACCACAGTTGCTGACATATGAAAATATCGCTAAAACTGCCAAAACGTTTTATTGTATAAATCAAATAAAACTGTCAGAAGAAAACAGACACTAATGAAGAAAATAATTAATTGAGGCAGATTGGAAAATAATGTCAATTTGACTGTAGTGGAATATGAATAGGAGATGAGGACGAGGAGAATGGACGAGCAATTATTAATCAACCATTATTAGCCACGATCTCACATCCGGCGCTAGTTAAACCACCACTCATCCAGATTATAATATACTAATATATACCAGCCAACAACCATCGTCACCAGAACACAACACCAGAGTCAACATTGATTGCGACTAAGCAGTATGACAGTAACCAGAGTAGGTCATCTTGCATGCAATGAACAGTAGCAGCCGCGCTGCGAGCATCTCAACATTAGATATCACATTGATAATGTCACATGCATGTTACAACACTGTTCTCACTGTATAACAGAACAGTGACGCCTCGCACGTGAGTAGCACCACCGTGTATACACAAATAGAGAAAATTTCAAAGTAAACCAGCATTGACAACAACTATTGTGAAGTGCAGCTTTGCAGAGGAGATCATAAGCTAGCGAGGAGTCGATTGAGTCGACAAGAGGAAGATGTTTCAAGATTTCAAGTTGTCAAACTGCAATGCAGTTCAACCACTCGTGTGCGTATACGAGTGAGAGCAGCATGCACAAACAACACCCACCTGATGTCCCATGGACAAGCCATCGCTGGCGGCCGAGTCGGCACTGAACACTTGATTCATCATCCAGGTGATGAAGATGATGACGGATGATGTGGGAGGTAAAGACAAGCACTTCCCGTGAGAACGGTCACCACAGGTCTGGGAGACTCTCACATCGGGGGCCCACGCTCACCACCGCCACACACACACACACACACATGCCCGTGTCGTGGCCGAGCAGACACAACCCGCCCCGCCACGCGTCCTTCGACCAATCAGCGCGCGAGGAGACAGTGACGTCACCACACCGCAGGCCAGGTGCACTGGAACCACGTCTGTCTGTGTGTGTGTGTGTGTCTGTGTGTGTGTGTGCGCGCATTGAGAAGGCATTGGAATGGAGGGCGAAGGCGGTTGGTCGTTCCTTTATCCGGCGGCATAGCGACGCATCTGCTCGCATTGTGTATGTCTGTGTGTGTGTGTGTGTGTGTGTATGTCTGTGTGTGTGTGTCTGTGTGTGTGCAAAATTGTGCGCACAGACGGAGCAGACAATTTCAACATAAAAGCACGTGCGCCAGACAGACAGACAGACAGACAGACAGACATGCACACACGTGATGCAAAATTTCATTTTTCACTGAAAATGCACATTATTCGCGTGCAATAGAAAGTGGTGCAATCAAAGAGACACGTGCGAAAAAACGTCTGAAAACGACAGATACACACACACAAGAAAAAAATGGCAGTAATTTCTGTGTGTATGACCCTGATGTTTCTGTCGAGCATTGATGGTAGTGTTGCAATGGTCTGTGCAACATTGCATGTCACCAGAGCCGTAGCAACATCCCCCCGTACCCCCCCACCGGGGGGACCCCGTTGCTTCACGTATTATGTAATTATGTCTAATACATTCATTCATTATTTGGTGATATATTTATAATGGGGGCCCCAAGTGTTGCCTTCGGGGGGGCCTCATAATTCCTCGCAACGGATCTGCATGTCACTGCCACTTGACACAGACCACTGTCACTGTATCAAATGTTGACTATATGAGAGATAAGTTGTTCCCATATCCAGCCTCATCATGTAGATCACACAACACGGATCACATGAATCTACGAACACACACACACAGCTAAAATCTTTGTACTAAATCACACACACACACACACACATTACATTACATTACATTAGGTAGATATTTATATAGCGCCCTACACCTAGAGGGTCTCTAGGGCGCTGCACACGCACACACACACACACACACACACACACAAACGCACACACACAGACACACCTACACACACACACACACACACATAGCCACACACACACACACAGAAAGTGAAAGGTGAAGAAAGAAGAGAGATAACTTACACCTTATAATCATCACTAATATAGACAATGTTCTCTAGAGTATAATACGATTTCACCATGAAAAATTTCTTTGAGTGTTTTTTGAAAACAGGGATAGAATTGATAGAACGTAGTGTTGGGGAGAGCTTATTGTAAATACGGGGTCCTAAGATAGAGAAGCAACGATTATAGTGAGTATGTCTAGAAGGAAAAGCAGGTTCCAATAAGAGACGAGAATCATCAGTTGACCTAAGTGTACGAGTAGATTTCTTGAAGGATAGAAGTTCAAATAAGTACGATGGCTTACGGAGAATAAGAGTGGAATGGATGATCAAACAGATGCGGTAGTCAATAAGCGCCTTAATAGGAAGAAGTCCCAATTTTTGTAGATAGGGAGAGACATGAGAGCCAACAGGGAGATTGTAGATTAGACGACAAGCTTTACTAATAACAGATTGAAGTTTGCGAAGCTGGCGGTGGTTCAGAGAAAGAAAGAGCGAGCAACAATATTGAATCCTACTGAGAATGAAAGAATTAGCCAGTTTGAAAGCAGCAGAGACAGTTAAATATCTACGGATAGAATAGATTCGCCTAATGTGAAAGTTACATACCCTAATGATATCAGAGATGTATGGTTCAAAAGAAAGAGAATCATCTAGCAAGACACCTAAGCTACGAACAGATTTAGTGAGAGGAACAGATAGACAAGTAAAACTTCTAGAAGATTGAAAAAGGATAAATTTTGTCTTATCCGGATTGAGCTTGAGATGGTTGGACAAAGACCAGGTTTCAATGTCATCCAAGAGAGAAGAAACAGAAGATTGCGAAATAGTATCAGACGAGAGAATAATTTGGATGTCATCCGCAAAGATTTGGAAAGTGACATCATGACGATGAAGGATTTCACCTATGGAGGTTAAGTAAATATTAAAAAGGAGAGGGCCTAGGACGGACCCCTGTGGGACACCGTATGAGAGTGGGAAAGACTCACTACAAGAATCACTGGTACAAACAAGCTGAGATCGTGAAAGAAGATAAGAGCGGAAGAATGATAGTGCAGCGCCACAAATACCTAGGTTGGATAGAGTATTGAGTAGAATTAGATGATCAACAGTGTCAAAAGCCGCAGAGAAGTCCAGTTGAATGAGAAGAACATCCTTAAAAGCAAGAGTAGATTTAAGAATAGAGTCATAGAGGAAGAGAAGCGAGGTTTCTGTTGAGTGAAAACTACGGAAGCCTGATTGTTCAGGGAGAAATAGATCATGGCGCTCAAGGTAGTCCGAAATCTGGACATAAGCGGCCATTTCAAGCGATTTGGATAGCCAAGGAATTCTAGAGATAGGACGATAGTTAGACAAACAATTGGGATCAAGGTTAGGTTTTTTCAGGATAGGGAGAATACTTGCGCTTTTAGACGCAAGGAATTCACCGAGAGAGAAAGACGAATTGATAAAATAGGTGATGAAAGGAAGAAGTAACTCAATACAGTTGGGGATTCGAGCAAGGTTAATAGGGTCCAGGGAGGAAGAACGAGTGTGCACACGTCTCAGTAGTAGCCTGCAATCAGAGATGGAAATCGGAAGGAAAGAATGAAAAATGGCGGAGGTGGTGGGAGAATAAGACAATGTAGCAGGAGGGAAACGACAGCATATATTCGAAATTTTATTCTCAAAGAAATGAGAGAATAGGGAAGGTAGGCGAGTTGGGTCACTATCAGGAAACACAAGGGTATTAGATTTACCTAGGAGTTTATTGAGAATATTCCAGAGGGATTTACTGTTGCACACACACACACACTGTTGCATACACACACACACACACACACACACACACACACACACACACACACACACACACATACATACGTGTCAGTATGCGCATATTCAAGAGATGAACCTGCATGTATATGCAAGTATGCGAACCTCCCTGCTTGTATGTGCGTGTGTGTACAAGTGTATGTGCGTGTGCGTGTGACTTCCGGTGAAGACACGCAAATGCGCTCGGGCAGTACCCACTTCACTAACATACACACACACACACACACACACACACACACACACACACACATAAGCACATACACACACAAGCACACACACTCACATATACAAGGGGTCACACATTGTCTCACGACTCTGTCATACTCGAACACACACACTAACACTAACAGAACACAAGGTACCGTAGCACTTTGCAACGTGAGAACCCAGTCAAGCACACACACACATACACACACACACACACACACACACACACACACACACACACACACACACACACACACACATACAGAGTGCGTTTGCAAGACAATCTGTTTGCTTCTAATTGATCATTAAGAAAATTTGCCGTAGTAAAACACCAGCACTGTTTCACGTGAGTTGCTGTACTGCGCACCTTCACGGCTGGTCATTTAAATAAAACCACGTTGATCACGGGCAGATGTGCAATGAAATATGATAGCATGGAAACAATATGTTGATTACACACACCGAACACGACCACTGATGCAACACTCAGCAATCAACGCGGGTTGACACTAAATGTGTAAAGATTCAAGAACATTAGATTGAGAAAATTTGATTCAACGAATTTCTTCCAGTCCCTCGCCTCCTGCAAAGGCAGCACATTACATTAGAACACTAAACCTAACCTAACCTAAAATATACGAAAAATATACAAACGTTTCTGTGCGTTTTTTATAAATTAGTTCAATTTAATGTTCTTGAATCCTTACACATTTAGCCTAGAGCATCAACTCGTCTATCACGGATGCAACTCCATGACCAGCCGGTGCTATTACAGCAGGAATGCAGCAAAACAGATAGAGAAAATTCCTCCACACACACACGCGCAATTTGAGCAGAGAAGCACAGCGTGACAGGCAGATGAGCCAACTCACTGCCCCGCGCTGGCATATCTACCAATGGCACGACAGGCACGCAACATACAGGTGCTGTGTGTGTGTGTGTGTATGCAGGGGTGTTATGAGACAAAGCCAGCACAGATGCACTGAGCCAGCACCTTGCCACCCCGAGCATCAGCTAGCAGATTGCGCACACTGTCAGCATGAGGGCGCTTGGAGCTGGAGGTGCCGGCGAGGGGGAATGCCCGGGGATATTAGGGGGAGAAAGAGAGAGGGCAGGGGGGCACGCCACTGGGCCACCTGACAACACATGCACGCGCATTCTCGGGGTAATGCGCGCGAAAAGATCGGAGCACATACACACACACATACATACAGATAGCATGACACACACACAGACAGGGAGATCCAACATACAGCACGGGGGCAGATAGCATGACACACACACAGACAGGGAGATCCAACATACAGCACGGGGGCAGAACAGGCGGAAGAAGCGAGAGAAGCAGGAGACGGCGACAGCTGGACACGAGACAATACTGCGTCTCTCTCTGAATGTGTGTGTGTGTCAATGTGTGATTCTCTTTCTTAACACCACCTGGCCACCCGTTCACTGATTTAAACTGCTCCCTCACACACTGACACACACACACACACACACACACACACACACACATGGACAAGCAGGGTGTAGCACACGGCAGCTACGTCATTGTTCAGTGAATAGCGGACCATGCACTAATCAGCGTCTCTCACTGCCTCCGTGTCAGTGTCAGTGTGTCAGTGTCAGTGTGTGTGGTGGAGCAGTTACTGATTGATAGTGGCGATATGTAACCGCCATCGTCAGGACCAAACGCCATATTTGACACCGGCTCAAACACACACACTGATACACACAAACACATATACACGTATACTGACACACTGACATATGCAGACACTGACACACACAAATACACAGACACAAACATACTGACACACTGACACATACATACTGACACAAACGTACACATACATACTGACATACTGACACAAACGTACACACACTGACACATGCAAACTGACACATACATACCGACACACTGACACATACATACTGACACACTGACACATACATACTGACAACATGACACACACACACACACAAATACACAGACACAAGCATACTGACACACTGACACATACATACTGACACAAACGTACACACACTGACATATACATACTGACACACTGACACATACATACTGACACACTGACACTCACATACTGACACACTGACACATACATACTGTTACAGAGAGGTGTCCAGTTAGACAGTGGTGACCGGGAGACAGAAGATGCAGTACAGTACAGTACAGTACAGTACAGTACAATACAGTACACACAGCAGCAACACAACAGACTGCCACCAATCAGACATCTCATTATGAACTGAACACTGCCAGCGAGTGAGTGAGTGAGTGAACTACAATCAAACACACTTACACACACACACACACACACACACACACACACACACAACCAGTGAACACGACCATTTCAAGGTAGAATTTACTTGAACCGTAAATGATAAAAACACAAATTTATAAAAGCACAACAAATTTACATACACACATATATAACCGACAAAACACGCTGAGAAATCAATGAAAGAGAAAAAACGAGTGTGTACAATGTGCCATCTATAAGCCAACACGCAGTCAAAACAATTATAGCCAGTGAGTTAGTGCTAGACCAGTGGTTCTCAACCTTTTTTCTCTCTGATTCTCCACTTCTTAATGAGCCATCTCATCTTCATTTTCCACACAACAGCGCTGATAAATTCAATTGTTACATCGTAGTAAATGTCAAGAGGTTATTAGAAACAAAAATAAACATATTTCAATTGATAAAAACACACATAGTTGTCCTGTTCTGTCCGAACTTTAGCTTGCCACTTGGCAACTTTTCCATTCCCCACCAGACAGGGTAATTTACCACACAGGTTAAGAACCACTATGCCAGACGGCAGAAAGATAGCTCAATTAACGTGTATCAAACAGCCGTCAACACAACCTGTGTGGAAAATCAGCCCAGCCTTGCAAAAACACCGACATTTATCGTATTTATCTATGTCAAGCCTGCGACAACGACACCATGTTTAAGATGATACAATCATGTGTGATTGTATGTGTTCATACGTTAATATTTGTCAACACACCATATATACAGGCAATTCACATAACAACACTCCGTGGTGCAGTTGTTAGCACACCCGCCTCACAAGCGGGAGGTCCGTGGTTCGTAACCCGGCGGAGCAGAATTTCATTGGGCGAATTCTACAATCCCACAGCCCCTGTCCACCCAGCAGAAAATGATGGTACCAGATATCAGCCATGAGTTGTGCCATGCATTCTGGGGAGGTGGCTCTCTCTAATACGTCTTACGTCCTTGTGGCGCCATAGCGTGGAGATGGTCGGTTCTGCGGTGGCAGCGAGCTGCACGGGACACACCTGTGTATGTTCATAAGCTTCGACTTCTTCCCGTGTAGCAGCTGCCACTTAGGCATTTAACCTTTAACAAAACAATGTTGGCTATGTCCTTTAAGACTGGGGCTTATTTTGGGCATATGGATTTTAACAAACTCAGTGTGTATGTGTGTGTGTGTGTGTGTGCGTGTGTGAGCACCGCTTCACCATGTTTATGCATAGTCACTGCGAATAGTCTCCACCAACTGACACATACACGAAATATGAGTACTCCGTAACACACACACACACACACACACACACACACACACACACACACACACACACACACACACACACACACACACACACACACACACACACACACACACACACACACACACACACACACACACACATGTATACACAGCTCAACGTAGCTACTAAAACCCAGCTTGTGACAGCAACAATGAATGAGGTTAAATTCAATCTAACTAACTGACTGTTGTGCATTGTGGGATAATACGTACGTTGTGAGAGTTTGTCAACAAAATGTTGAGTGTTAATTACGGCCTGGTCTCGAAGAAATTGTCAGGAAAAACTCAATGAAAAATCACACGAACGCAGACAATGCCGAGCTGTTGAAAGCTTATTAGCCCATATAAGGTTGAACGATAATAACAAAATACAAACAAACCACACTACACACAAATACAAGAGTGAAAAAACTGTGAGAAATAGCGCTTATTAATAGCGAAGATAGAACGGAAGCAACGAGATGTTGCATTGCATTTGTGCAACGCTTCATTATCATAATATGTCCACCGTTTATCAATATTTCACCTGTCATCGGCAATTAAACAATGCTTGCGTATTGGCTGAGATAGTATTTAGTAACTTCTTTTTTGCATGCTTGTACCGATCGACCCTTTTGATTTTTTCAGGTAGTTCATTGCTTTGATTTACTGCAGTGTGAAATAAATTCATAATTTTATATTTGTCCGTGACTTTGTGATATAAAATGTGTGTGTGTTTGTTGTGTGTTTTTGTTGATAATCAAGGTACATGGAGATATAGCAGTCATGCACTTTATATAAAATTCACACGGTCTTCTCATATTACACTTCTGATTCAAAAATCACACAGCGAAAAAATACTGGCGTCTTGAGTGAATGTCCAGAAGTAAGTTCATATTGTCATACACACACACACACACACACACACACACACATATATATTTATATATATATACATATATACATATATGAATGGTTAATGGTTAAATGCGTAAGTGGCAGCTGCTACACGGGAAGAAGTCGAAGCTTATGAACACACAGGCGTGCCCCGTGCAGCTCGCTGCCACCGCAGAACCAACCCTCTCCACGCTATGACACCACAAGGATGTAAGACGTATTAGAGAGGGCCACCTCCCCAGAATGCATGGCACAACTCATGACTGATATCTGGTACCATTATTTTCTGCTGGGTGGACAGGGGCTGTGGGATTATAGAATTCGCCCAATGAAATTCTGCTCCGCCGGGTTTCGAACCACAGACCTACCGCTTGTGAGGCGGGTGTGCTAACAACTGCACCACGGAGTCCACAAATATATACATATGAATATATGTGAACAACACACGTCAAACTAAAAGTAACAAAAAGACACCATGAAATAATACATATTGTAACGATCGGTATAATTATATACAACACACACACACACACAAACACACATACATAACAAGCGAGTATAACACGCACCATAATCATTGTGTGTGTGTGTGTGTGTATGTATGGGTGTATTTTGGCCCCGTGATAACAATTGACAATCACAAGCAGAGAACATCATTACACCAAGAGGGAGAGAGGGAAGTAGTGATAATAGGCAGAGCAGCAGGAGCATGGCCTTATGAGGCAACAACAGTGGCGGTGACCTCATGACCTGATCCAGCTTGCATACACTCACACTCACACATACATACAGGTCGCAGGTCACGTGACTACTAACTGACATCAGTTTCCGGTGAACATACATACAGACAGACAGACAGACAGACACGAGGCGCAGGATATCTACAATTACGCGTGCACAGTGTAATTCCCACGCATCAGAGGACGACGGTGCTGCCACCTGGCGACCAGGCGGCAAAACATCGACCGTGAGAACAGCACGGCACTCGTGGGAACAACGACGACAGGGGACGACAACGAAGCAGGGCAAGTGGGCAAGGGGTAAGCAGGAGAGAGTGGGAGAAGAAGAGAGAGAGGAAGAGAGCACTGGTGACACTGACACTGACAAAAACAAGTCCAACTGCGCGGTAAAAACACACACATGCACAGGTGTAGCGATACACATACACAAACACACACACACACACACACACACACAGTGGACCAGAATTCAATGGCTCACATTATTGTCAAAATGTCACACACAAAATCCACCACCAAAACAATAACAATAACACGATAGTGTAGCATCACATATTGTACTCAACATATGCACTCAATCATATAACTACAACCATATGAACTCAATCATATGGACTCGTAATAGCTTCCAAATATACCAGAAATGAAGCAAGCTTGAAACACTCAGTAGAGAAAAGTTCAGCAGTCAACCAAACATCCAAATATGATAATCAAAAACACGCAAACTCTCACTAATAGTTCACATCAGCACACTCATACTCTCTCCCCATGCTCCGACGCTCTGTAACAAGAGAATAGATAGCGTACTCACCGACAGTGAAAAAAATTATCCGCTAGTTGGATTTGAACCCGGGACCCGATCAGCACAACATCCTACACAACACTGCGTTCACTGCAAACTGGACCAACCCAAGTTCTTCATCATCATCACACTCATCTCGCTGCCACACTCTGCAGAGCTCCCACACTCTACCCACTGCTCACCCCTTCCACGTGTGTGTGTGTGTGTGTGAACATGTGACATATATATAAACATGAGCCTCCAATCGCACACACACAAGCATACAAACACATTCACATGCACACACACACACAGTTTGCATATACCATGGCAAGAACATACAAGGATTCTGCGTGTATGTGTGTGTGTATGTGTTCACCAAGCCAACAACGGATCACACACACATGCACACACACATACATACACATAGAGAAAGGATCGGAGAGATGACTGTACTTCATATTCCCACGCTTGTCAACAAAACCTCTCCCTCATACATACACACACACACACACACACACACACTCACATACACACAGGAATACTCGCTATGACACAAGTTGAGTTCAGTGGCGTGGGGCGTGTTTCAGAGGCGTCACAAGAGCTGATAAACACGTGGAGATATTGTTACATCTGAATCTCATTTCTGCCCCCAGGCTGGCAGACAGCCTAGCTATGCCACTGGTGAAGTTAGCTCAGAGTAAAATAGTGCAGTTCACACGCGCATACATACACGCCGACACACACACACAAGCGGCTTGTGAGAAACACACTTATACACTGTAACACTGATGCACACTGTGTCATACCTCTAACTAAATTAATAACAAAATAATATAATTTACCATTAAAATATTTGTCAAATACCATTTTCATGTGTTTCTACTTCACCAATAAGTAATTATTGCCCCTGAATTAATTATTGTTTTAAATATTGCTAGGTGACAAAAATGAGAGGTCCCGAAAGCAGTTTTGCCACGAGAAAAAGCATATATTTTGTCCAAGGAAAAAAATCGGACAATGGGAAAAATTATTGATATTATAGGCTGTGTTGAAAATACAAATGAAAAAACTTTCACCCCGACAAGATTTGAACCCGGGATAACTCCCCCACACGTTGTACCACCAGACCACTAACAGATATATTGTTGATATTCATATGAATATCGGCATGATAAACTGTTGAGCAACCCTGCTACGTGTCCATTCCAATTGTGGCATTGCCTAGTAAGTAAACAGGCCTAGCGAAAAGAAAACCCCGCAACAAGGTTCGAACCAGAGACCCCTATAGCTCGATAATTCATTCACTAGCTGGCAGCAGAGAAACACACTGGAAAGATGGAACAATATGGTGACGTGATGTGAAGACACGGTGACGTGAAGATGTGACTGACCTTTTTACGTCGCAGAGAAGCGATGACTCAGCAATCACTCAAAACATCATACAAACACCTAACATCAAACACATCAAATCAAGATCGATTATATTGGCGATATTGGTGCCCGATAACACTTATCACGTGAACTTCGAGTATTTTATCAACACACACACACACGAGCACAATTGAGAAATCATAATTGAGAAAACACTGACGATAACAGGCGTATCACAGTGTTTCGTCTAGTTTAAACAATGAAACATTGATAGTCTAGACAAATATTAAACTATTTTGACATAAATTGTGAAAACTAGCCAAGCCTGGACAGCATAGAACTACAAATTTGTCACAGCCCATCTAACACACATGCTCTTTGAATATCCAACATGTTTTCTTGAAGCAAAACCAAAAACACCAGAAAACAACAGCTAAAATAAATAAAACGCGCCTCCAAACGGTCCTATAGAGAAATCAGTGAATTAAAAAATAGTCGAGAGGAATTCTGAGGCGGAGCACAGCGCAAACCACAAGAATATAGAAGAAAATATCTTACACCTTAGAATTAAATGTAAGCCGGTAAAAAGTCAAGAACAAAACACGGCTTGTAGAAGTATATTTCACAATAGTAAAAACATTATCGATAAAACACACTACACCGCAGCGTATATTATTATTATTAACGTTATATATTATTATATATAACGATTGCCTCTAGCATACAAGATAATTCCACTCTCAGAACCAACCAATTTCAAACCTCCTCCGAATGCCGTTTATTCCAATCATGACAAAATGTAAACATTAGCATCACGTGACATATTGATCAAAGCACCTCTCTCATATCAACATATAAATAAACTCACAGGGCGAGAAGCCAATAGCCCGAATGAATTCCGGTTTAGTTTGAATAATTATTAGATATATTGAATTGTTGTTAATGGTTTTTTGAGCTTGTTAAGACCATATATGGGGGACCCTATGGACACAAGGGGCTCTTATGGTGCCCCATGTGTATGTGTTTGCTTATGTATGCCTGTGTGTGTTCCTATGTGTGCATTATGTGTTCTTACTGGTGTCACAAGTTTATCTACATCGTTGTGTTTGTCGTTTTAAGTTTGTCGCGCTTGTGTGCACATTAGCGCTATAACAAACACATTGGTTGATTGATATACAACCCGCTGTGCGCCCATCTAAAGCAGTAACTCCCGGTAGACTCGAAGCGAAGAACAAACCCTGCCCAAGATTCGAACCGTGAACCCTCAGCTACATTTAAATCATTTGCTAATGAAGAAACCAGGCCTATATAACCTACACAACTGACCATAAAAACGGAACAATTCCATGAAGCTTCGCCAAAAATCCACGTCCATAAAAGATATAACAAAAACATGAATATAACTTTATAAAACGTAGAATGAACCACTATTAACACAAAAACACTAATACTCAAGCCTGAAACTCGCGTGTTCAAAACACCTCCAGCCAAATTGGTTAATTTGAAACGTATGAAGCAAATAAAACAAATATCCCATAAATGCAGACAATAGATTTAAGGCAGCTAAGCATAAAAAGCTCATAAGACCAGCAAATTATCAGCAGAAACAGTTACTAGATATCATTTACAATGCCAACGAAATGTAAGCGACAGTCACGCGCGAACGTACTCAAATATGGCCCTCATCATCGAGTATTTCCCACGGTTGCGACTACCAATAACGTAATAGTGTCACAAATCCTAAATGTCGAAAACAGAACATTTTTCACCGTTAAAAGCAGAAACTAATGCGTTTCCGCGCAACTATTTAATAAAATTATTTGTTAATTACTAACTAGATGGGTAGTTGCGATACCGTTATTTTCCCACGGTTTAGGTATTTTTCTCACGCTTACACAGTAACAGCCTTGCATTCTGCACTTATTATTTGAATTGGCGCAACGTTTTAAATGCGTTTTTGAACAATTTAAAAAAAAACTGACGTTTCAAGAACAGCAAAATCTAATGAACTGAACATAATTACTGCTACAATTCTGAGGAATTTGTTTCTCAAATATAGTTCAATATTAGGGGTAATACCCCAAAAATTAATAAATCAATAGACTGGTATTGCTTTATATGTTTATGGAGTTAATGGAATATGTCAATTATTATAAAAACTATAAAAAATTTGAGTTGAGCCCATTCAAAACTTTTGAATACATTTATGGCGTTTATACTTCAAATACATGTTTGTTGTTGTTGTATTTGAGGTTGGCAAACAAATTATACAAACACCTTTGTAATTTTTTGCATAGGATTTTTAGGCGTTTTGGCTAAGTTGAACAATGGCCAAGTTGAAAGTTTATTACGACTTGATGTCTCAGCCGTCTAGAGCTGTGTTTATATTTTGTAAATTAAACAGAATTCCATTTGAGAGTTGCCCCATAGCTCTGAGAAGGGGCGAACAGAAAGACGAAAGCTTCATCAAAGTCAATCCATTGGGTCTTGTGCCAGCCATAGACCATGACGGCTTCAAGTTGTCTGAGAGTAGCGCCATTTTGCAGTATCTCAGCTCGCAGTACCCAGTGGCCGACAACTGGTACCCGGCCGCGTGCGCGAGCAGGGCTCGTGTTGATCAGTTTCTGTCGTGGCACCAGACCAACACGAGGATACACTGCACCATGTATTTTGTCACCAAGTGGCTCAATCCCACCTTGACCAACTCTCCAGTTGACGAGAAAAAATTGGCTATGTTTGAGAAAGGAATGGTGAGAGCTTTGGATATCATTGAGACGGTGTGGTTGAAGGAGCAGCCTTTCTTGGCCGGAGAGGAGATATCGATCGCGGACTTGGTGACCTCGTGCGAGCTGGAGCAGCCAATGATGATTAAGTACGACGTGCTTCACCAGCGTCCAGCGCTGACCAACTGGTATGAAAGAGTGAAGACTTTGTGCACGCCGTTCTACCAAGAGGCTCATGTTTTCTGCGAGCGACTACGGTCAAAACTGTGATGAAATATCATGCATATTTTCAATATTGCTTGATTCAGTTCGGGAGTGAATCCTTTACAACGGCACTCCCAGACTTGCTATTTCTTTCCTCACCTCTATCTCTCTCCCTTCCGCTAGCTGACTGGGTTCGACAAAAACATCTCTTGGGATCTCCTCTCTTCCTCTCCTCGTTTTTTCCAGGTGCTGCTCTTTCTAATCCAAACAACACGAGTATGACTTGTTTGCAGCAGTTCTTTCATGGCAATCACGCAATAATAGAGGCTTATACGGGATCCATTGCATTATTATCATTATTGCATCATTGCATTATTATCGTAGCTACTGTTTTTTGTTCGACGTTGCTGTATTTGAAAACGGACAATCATGCTAATAAACTCGTTGGAAGCGAATTCCCCCGGTTTTTACGCATTAAAACGCATGCATTCTTATAATCTAATGTGATGTAAGCATTTGTTTTCACAATACACTTGTATTACAATAAAAATCAAATATACAAGCCCTAAACATGCAAAATGCGCCAGTTTCCCCAGCTCCTCTATTTATGAGCCACATTATCCACTTTGGAGCCATCTAATAGCCAAATCACTTGCTCACTTCATTTTTCGCTGTTCGCAAGTGTTTTCCAATTGAAACCTTTGGAAAAATTTAGTTTGGAATCAGCAGGGTTAAGCTGGAGCTGCACTCATTAAATATTGATTTCAATGCCAAGTTCTAATATCACTTCAGGCAGATAATTTGCATTTCTGGGCGGATAACCTGGTATTGGCGGTCTGCCAGGCACAACCGCAACCACTTGTCTAAGACACGCTTAAAAACCTCTACTACAATTGCTGGAAGAATCGTTTTCAATCCTCAATCGGCAACACATCGTTCAAATTACATCGTGTATCACACAGCACGTGAATTACCAACATCATACAGAATCACCAATAACTCGAGCACAAAAAGATCGCGTCACAATCACACATCATTGATCACATCAGTGTGTGACGTCACAGCGGTCGCGGCCTCTGATTGGTTGTCGGAGGGCATGTGGGTCGCAGTGACCAGGTCGCACTGGTAATGTTGGCCGTAGTACTGGCGCAGTTTCTGCTGTTGTTGCAGGCTCTTGTGAGCCATCACTCGCTGATGACGGTCCAACTGCGGGAACAAGTCTGCTCAAACAAACATACAAACACACACACAAACATACAAATACACACTAACATACAAATACACACAAACACAAACATACAAAACACACAAATACACACAAACATACACAAACATAAAAACACACACACATACAAACACACAAACATACAATCATACAAACACACACACACACACACACAAACACACACACACACACACAAACATACATACACACACACACACACACAAACATACAAACACACACACACACACAAACACACACATACAAGCACAAACATACACACAACACACATACAAACACACACACACACAAACATACAAACACACACACACAAACACAAACACATGTATTGGAATAAATTGCCGAAGGAAATTGTCAACCAGACCACAAGACAAAAGTTCACACAGAAGTATGATATCTGGAACGCAGGAGCCACGATACACACAGTCATATACACATAGAGCGGGGCTTCTAAACTGTGGGGTGTTCGCACCACTAGGGGATGCTTTGTCTATGTTTTATACACTTCCCTAAAAACGGGGTTTTCTTACAGGAGCTTTAAGGTGTACAAATGAATATTTGATTTTTGTTGTTATTACGTCGTTTGTATTTATATCTTTTTCATATATGACTTCTTGTTTGAAAAGGTTGAGAACCACTGACAGAGAGTGTGGGGTAGATTAGACAAAACAGTGGGTTTGAAGACAGCACAGTCTGACAGTCTTGCTCATCTCCTGTACACCACGACTAGTGTGTACGTACAGTACACATATACACATCCACGTACAGTACACATGTACACATCCATGTAAAGTCACATCGGTAAACACGGGAAAACACAGAAGTCAAGCAAATACTAGATTACAAATAATAAATTATATTCAGTATAGACGAACAGTTACATTATGCTTGTGTTGATAAATTTTACGAATAAATTTGTGTGCGCACAAACACGTAAAATTTAGCTAGAAGTAAATGTTGTTGAAAATCGCCAGAAATTTGGTGAAATTACGTTTGCAGTCGTCCAGTGCCTGACTGGCAGCATTCATCTCGGCCATCTGAATACTGTGACCGAAAGCCTTAGCCAGCCGCTTGGACTGGAAGTATACGGCAACAGTGTAGACTCGCGAGTTTGTCGGTCCTTTACACTCGATCACTCTGACACACACATACACACACACATACACAGACACACACACGCACACACACACAAACAGCGAGTTTGGCTAAAAAGGGCACTGGTAAAAATGGCACACGCGAAAAAGTAGAAAAAATGACACAATTAAATATTTATTGAAATAAATTAAAACGTAAAATGACTACGCCAATGCCCGTGCTATTTTTACTTGTCATTTTTATTTGTGTCATTTTAACTGTAATTTGAACTAGTATCATATTTACTTGTCTCATTTTAACTGTTATTTGTACCAGTATCATATTTACTTGTGTCATTTTAACTGTGTAATTTTACCGTTCCCCGCCCAGAGCAGGTTACCTATACATACACATAGCAAACATACAATACGTCATAGCATTATTGAAGACATGTACACTTAGAGACTGTGTGTAATTCGGGGTATCGATGTGAATAGAGGCACGTGGGGAAATATTACTCACTTGTACACTGGAATATCTGGTTCTGAGCCGTCCATTTTGCGCAGAGTCAAACAGCATTGTTGCAGCTTGGACTTGGGATCGTTCCAGTCCTGGTTCATGATGAACAATTGCAGACGCGGGAAAAAACAGACATCGCAAAATTTCCGACAATACTCCAGTCCCTGCAACACACACACACAAACACTAGCTCGATAAAATACGACAGATAGGGTTAATTCAAATGTAAAAATACATGAGAAGATTCCAAAATACAGATCGGCAAGACTGGATTGTTTGAAATGAAAGGGATCAAAGAGGACAAAGTATGAAACTGAAAAGATATCAAGATGATGACAGAAGATCAAACAGGGCATTTTTCCTTATACGGGGAGCATAGAAAAGTGGAATAGTTTACAAACAGCGGGATAGTTAAAACAAGAACAATTCAATCGTTCAAAATAAAACCTGGACAAATCATTGGATTTGGAAACGGGACAGCTCGAGCGCAAGCTCATATCCCGTAATAAACAAAAAGGTGAACACACACACACACACACACATACAATCATCAAGTTGGGACCGTGGTGATGGAGGTAAATTGAGATAAAGTCGCAGAAGATTCACGGTAAGAGCGTGTGATTGGGGAAGATTTTCCTGACGAGCAAATCGAAGTGTATAAGTGTTGGTAAATCGCCCGTGCCAATCAATCAATCAATGTATTTGATATAGCGCTAATATGCACAGAAGCGCGACAAAATTAAAAAATCAAACACAACGATGGAGATAAACATGTGACAACAGTAAGAACACATAATGCACACCTAGGAACATACATACACACACACATACACACATACATAAGCAAAAACATACACATACACACATGGCGCACCATAAGTAAGAATGGGAAAACAAATCACGCGAAATCAGAATCAGACGATCAGACATGCAGGATAAATAATATACCAGTAAGACTAGAAAGATACAAATATAAGAATTGACTGTGCACCGGGAACAGAACAACCCAGCAATAATGCCCGAGTCAAATAATAGAACAAAATATCTTAATTATTGGAAACTATCGTATCTTGAGTATTGGAAACTATACGAGTGAAATGTAAAAATATCGAACAGTAGAAAATGTAGAGACAAGAAATACGCAATGATAGAATGAATGAATGCATGGAACAAGAAGCAGGAGAGGTGAACTCATGCCAAACACCTTGTCAACATAGAGAGCGCCTATGAAAGCCTCCAGCAAGTCAGCCTTGTCTTTCACTTTCAATTCGGTCTTCATGCGACTGAAGGTGGCGTACTGAGTCATGCCCAGATCGGCACAAACCACAGACTGAGTGCGATTGTTTACCAGCGAAGAACGCAACAACTGCACACACACATAACACATGCGATATGATAGTAATGATGATAATAATTGGAGTTTGAGGGGTGCACCGGCCTGTCAGACCATATGAAGCCCCCACCCCCCCAGTCAATGGAACACGAAGATAAATGAAAATCGAAAATACACAAATCTCATGTCATGATTGAGTCAATGTAAATAAATGGTAAATAAATTGATTGACATTGATCGTAAAAATCCAAGTCATATATCATGATTGATTTGGTGTGTAAAAATAACGCTAAACAGCAATAATTCAATGAGAGCAAACAGCCGACCGTCAAAAACAACAACGGCCAATAATCTCCAATGATAATCTGTCCAATAATCTCCAATAATAATCTGTCCAATAATCTCGTCCATATTATAACTTCGACCAAACAATCGGCGACGTCTCAAATCAGCATTTTGAATTGAATTTAATTCGATCACAACACGAGCAATAAAAAAGCATGAAAAACAAAAACACTAGCACTGTGGAAAGCGGCGCTTCATTACAGTCATATCAGTCATGTGTTGTGTCATGCATTCTGGGGAGGTGGTCCTCTCTAATACGTCTTCCGTCCTTGTGGCGCCATAGCGTGGAGAGGGTCGGTTCTGTGGTGGCAGCGAGCTTCACGGGACACACATGTTTGTGTTCATAAGCTTCGTCTTCTTCCCGTGTCGCAGCTGTCACTTGAGGCCTTAAATCTTTAACATTTAACATTGAAGATGAGTAGTCAGAGGTTTCAGCAGCAGCAGTAACAAACACTCACAGACAAATGGCCCTCGTGATGATCGGGGAAGTGGGTGTACAAATACTCGGAGGCAATCAGCTGCAGTACGCTGTCGCCGAGAAACTCGAGACGCTGGTTGGAGCCGAGTGTGAGGTTGTTGATGCCCACGCTGCGGTCGGTGAAGGCACGCGCCAACAATCGCACGTGCATGAACTGCACGCCAATACACTGCTCAAATTTCTCCAGTTCCTGCCTCACACACACACACACACACATTACATTAAGTAGATGTATATATATAGCGCCCTACACCTAGAGGGAGCCTAGGGCGCCACACACTCACACACACACACACACTCTCACACACACGCACACACACACACACACACACTCTAGGAATGTCGCCAAGCGTTGCATGAAATATGTGTGTGTGTGTGTGTTGTATCTGTGTGTGTATCTGTGTGTGTGTGTTGCATCTGTGTGTGTATGTGTCTCTGTGTGTGTGTGTGTGTGTGTGTGTTGTATCTGTGTGTGTATGTGTGTGTGTGTGTGTATCTGTGTGTGTGTGTGTGTATGTATGTATGTGTCTCTGTGTTTGTATGTGTATCTGTGTGTGTGTGAGTGTGTGTGTATCTGTGTGTGTGTATGAAAACTAGCAGTGGAATACTGCAACAGAGAAATAGTGAGATAGACAGATAGTGCAGGGAGCCAGTGAACACAAAGCACGAGATAATGACCTGAAGTCGAGGAAACTTGCAGATCCACTGTCTGTCGCCGCCGGGCTCCTGCTCCTGCAGCGGGTGTGGAGGAAAATGCTGCCAAATGTCCAACAATACAGGATCGTCCTTGTACAATGTCTCCGAGAATACCTGGCACATACACAAGCACACACACACACACACACAAATACAGACACACACACACACACACACACATTTTTCATTTATTCCAACATTTGTAATGCGCAATTTACACAATTTGTCTCAAATGCGCAAAGATGGACATATTTATACATAAATGCATACACACACTATACATACATGACACACGCAAAGGGTTGAACGAGAAATTCTTATGTACAGATCGAGGTATCTATTCGGTATGTGGGGATACCAAGGCACACACACGCACACACACACACACACACGCACACACACACACACACACGCACACACACACACACACACATCGTTTAGACAGTACAGACAGTAAGGGACCCACACATACATACACACAAACACGCAGACATACGCACAAATGGGCAATTCTGTACAAGACAAGATCACACTGATAATGTATAAGCTATGAACACGCGTACACTTCCAACGGACAAACATACATTGTCAAGCAACTCACACTTGCGCACAGGCAAGCACATAAACGAAGACGCACATGAAAACTCGACAAATTATAACAGTCAGCAAGAGAGAGGCAGGACAACGAAAATATACACACAATGACAATTGACTATTTACAGTGAGTACTCGGGTTTTATGAGGAGCCTTTCGCGGTCATATGATTTATCAAGAAGATATTTCTTCAATCGTTTTTTGAAGGACGCTTCAGAGGAGGCAGATCTTATGTACATTGGTAGTTTATTATACAGTCTAGGAGCCATCAAACGAAAACAGCGATTGTAGTGTGTGTGTCGAGAAGGAAAAGGTGGTTCATGCAGAAGGTTCATGTGATTCACTCGAAGATTGTGTACAGAAGAGATCGGTTTATTCGTTAGTAGTTCAAATAGATATACAGGTGTCTTATGTACAAGAACAGAGTGTACTATACATAGGAGATTATATTCAATGTCAGCCATGACTGTCAGCCATGACACACACACACACACACACACACAAGCACACACACACACTGTCACCGTACTCACAAAATTAGTACAGATCAGTGTGTATGTGTCAGTATATATATATGTATATGTCAGTGTGTATGTGTCAGTGTGTGTGTGTGTCAATATGTGTATGTCAATGTGTGTGTGTGTGTGTCAGTGTGTGTGTGTGTCAATGTCTGTCAGTGTGTGTGTGTGTGTGTGTGTGTGTGTCATTGTGTTTATGTATCAGTGTGCATGTATAACTCATTGTGTGGGTTAGTATGTGTATGTGTCAGTGTGTGTGTGTGTCAGTGTGTGAGTGTATGTGTCAGTATGTATATGTCAGTACGTATGTCAGTGTGTGAGTGTATGCGTCAGTGTGTGAGTGTATGTGTCAGTATGTGAGTGTATGTGTCAGTGTGTATATGTCAGTACGTATGTCAGTGTGTGAGTGTATGCGTCAGTATGTGAGTGTATGTGTCAGTGTGTATATGTCAGTATATAAGTGTCAGTGTGTATGTGTCAGTATATCAGTGTGTGCATGTGTCAGTGTGTGTGTGTGTGTGTGTGTGTGTGTGTGTGTGTGTGTGTGTGTGTCAGTGTGTGTGTGTGTGTGTGTCAGAATGTCAGTATGTATATATCAGTGTATGTCAATATGTCAGTGTATATATCCGTGTGTGTATATGTCAGTGTATATATCAGTGTATATATCAGTATGTATATATCAGTGTGTGTATATATCAGTGTGTATATATATCAGTATGTATATATCAGTGTGTGTATATATCAGTATATGTATGTCAGTGTATATATCAGTGTGTGTATATGTCAGTGTGTGTATATGTCAGTGTTTATATGTCAGTGTGTGTATATGTCAGTGTGTGTATATATCAGTGTGTGTATATATCAGTATGTATATATCAGTGTGTGTATATGTCAGTGTGTGTATATATCAGTATATGTATGTCAGTGTATATATCAGTGTGTGTATATGTCAGTATGTGTATATATCAGTGTGTGTATATGTCAGTGTGTATATGTCAGTGTGTATATATCAGTGTGTGTATGTATCAGTATGTGTATATGTCAGTGTGTGTATATATCAGTGTTTATATGTCAGTGTGTGTATATACCAGTGTGTGTATATATCAGTATATGTATATGTCAGTGTATATAGTGTACTAGATATATAGTGTACGGTTATATATCAGTGTGTCCAGTACCCGGTCTGCCAGTTCAATGCCGCCGTCCAAATACAGCGCTGCCATGAGACTCTCGAAGCAGTTGGCCATGGCGTGGTGCAGCTCCGAGTCGTGACACAAATCAGCCCCGTGTGCGTACAACATGAAATGCTGCAAGCCAATACGGTCTGCTAGTACGTGTAAGTGCTGGTTCTGTACCAACGCCGCACTGTACACACACACTGACATATACACTGACACATACACACTGCCATATACATACTGACATATACATACTGACATATACACTGACATATACACACTGACATATACATACTGACATATACACTGACATATACACACTGACATATACATACTGACATATACACTGACACATACACACTGCCATATACATACTGACATTCTGACACACACACACACACACACACACACGTGTATATTGGCGACAACATAGAAGGAAAGATTGATTGTTCTTAATTTGTTTTTACAATTATTTTTTCAACATCTGACATGATTTTATCATGTTAACACTGCAATGCCGTTTTATTATATTATATAACTAATCCAACAAGTTAATTGTGACAGTGGTTCGCTGATTAGTCTTTCCACTCTTGACAGCGAATATATGCCGAAGATTATGTGTTGAATTCGGTTATGAGTACATTTAGTATATGAGTACTTATACAATTTGATTTCTCCCAATTGAAATCAGATTTCTTCCAGCTAGAACCACAATGTCTGTTAATGATTTAATATTTAATATCAAAAGTTATTATTATCAGTATCAGTTTTTTGTATTTCACATGAAAAATTTAATTCCAATTGGGACAGTGCTAAATTCAGTTGCGATAAATCTGATTTCAGTTGGTAAAGGTAAAGACAAGTACAGTTATAAGTACATCTGGACTGAGGTACAGAGGTACAGCTGACACACCGGTAGGTGGCCAGTCCTCCTTCCTCGATGTTGTGGAAGAGAAAGAAGAGGTGAATGGAAGTGATAAATTCGACCACGGCGTCGCCAAAATACTCCAGCCGTTCATTGTGTGTTATTCTGCTCTCCGTTGCCTCACATCTTCCTAGCTGTGACATTATGTTGATCAGAATATCCAGACCTGACAGACACACACAGACACACACACATATAGCGACATCAAAATAACACAAACAACCATGATAA
Organism: Sacculina carcini; assembly: GCA_916048095.2. Taxonomy (NCBI): domain Eukaryota; kingdom Metazoa; phylum Arthropoda; class Thecostraca; family Sacculinidae; genus Sacculina; species Sacculina carcini. Next base: position 9,736,802 of record OU696576.1, read on the forward strand.
AGCAAATAGTTAAGGCGCTATTTTTTATACAAATAGAACACCACACAAACATCATAAAAACACCAAGTTACAAGCAGAATATCATTCACCATAATTTGTCACACAAGAGCGCGAGCATCACAACTGACAGCACCGCCACTCTGCCTGATATCACTCGAGAAAGAGAGACAGAGAGAGTGTGTGTTTGAGTAAGCTACCTCGTTTGCGAGATGATGTGTAATGAATGCATCTGTCTCCGTATTCCGGTCGACGAATACCGCAGTTGGACATTGAGTTTCGTGAATGATCCGCGTTTGTGCCGTGGTTCAGTCTGGCAAACACACACACACACACACACACACACACACACACACACACATACACCCACACACACACACACATACACCCACGATATTCAACCATGAGTTCTACTGCTTACAACCGTGTTTAATCAAGAAAGTCAGATAGCAAAGACAAGTACATCGTAACGTCAACCACGTGAAAATGTTGCAAAATATTTCATAAAACTCATGCAGATGAAAGATTGCATTGAATAAGAGTAGAAACCCCGCCCAGATCCTGTGTAGAAACACGCCTAAACACACATAATACTGGTGAGAAGTGATGCTTTCACAAGACCACACATAAATATACACGCACACACACATTTCATATATTGAGTCATTTATAAAGCGCAATACACACATCATGTCTCAATTGCGCATTGTCTCAATTGTCGCAATTGCGCATGTCTCAATTGATATAAACATTACACACCACATACATTCATGTACAATCACATGCATATTCAAATATATGTTTCGTATTTACAAAGCAATACAATACAATACAGACAGAACACAGACACACGGACACACACGTACACGCGCCCATCAGCAAATACCTTAGACGGTTCATCAAGATAGCGATGACACTAATCTTTCAGAAAATTCAGCCAGGTATTACCTGTACTAAGCGCACGAAAACATACCATAGACACACACGCACTGACACTGACACATACCGACTTCGTTGCTACACACACACACACACACATTACATTATTACATTAGGTAGATATATATATAGCGCCCTACACTTAGAGGGTCTCTAGGGCGCTGCACACACGCACACACACACACACACACACACACACAGAAACACACACACAGAAAGTGAAAGGTAAAGAAAGAAGAGAGATAACTTACACCTCATAATCATCACTAATATAGACAACACTAATCACAATCACTAATCACACACACACACGGAGAAGGGGGAAGGGAAATAGAAAACAGTTGAAGCGAGAAGGAAGGGGAAACAAGAGAGGAGCAAATGAGACAAGAGATATATAAATAAGATAAAGATAAGACACACACACACAGCGTTACGTGACTGACCGGTAGCTGGGATGTGTGAGAGCCAACTGCAACAGGTGTCTGTTGGAGAACTGGTGGCCGATGCTCGTCTCCAACACGTCCAGAGACTTGTGCAGTCGCAAATTGCCCACCACCACTGGCAAGAAGAGCGCGTGCTGTCACGTGCAACGACCAAGTGAGGCGACGGCCAGCGTTCAGCAAGTACATCACACACACAATATAACAGATCAGTATGTACAGATAAGCCTTCAACAAAACGCCACGCAGTTTCTCACAAACACACACACACAGACAGACACACAGACAGAAAAACACACGCACATACACACACACAACCCACACAAAACAGATCAAAACGTACAGACAAAGCGAGAGACTCAGTCTCTATCTCTCTCATACACACGCGCACACACACAGGCAGACACACACGTACAGACACACATACGCACACACGCAGACAGGCAGACAGACATAAGAGTGACAGCGGTGCCGACCTGCACGACGTCGGAGCGCATGCCGGTGCGCCAGAAACGTCTGCTGGACACGACGACGGTGACGTCACGTCTGGCGCCGCACGAGGCTCGCAGTCGCTCGACCGTCAGCTGTCGCGCGGCCAGGCGCCGCCGGTCCTCCTGTGTCGGCTTGCTGAGCGAGGCCAGAACTCGTCGCTGCCGCAGGTAAGAGCGCCACGCACGCTGGTACCTGCCAGCACCCGACACAGCGTGTTTCGCCACTTAGCTCGGGCTGTTCGATATAAGGACACCACACATACCAGCACACACACATACCAGCACAGGCGAAACCGCACACACACACACACACAGGCACACACACACACACACACTGAAACACACACACTTCTACATACAACACGTGCAAGTGCTGGTTCTGCACCAACGCCGCACTGTACACACACACACACACACACACACATCGCCGTTTGCGTACTAGTCTCTGTATGTATGTGTGCGTGTGTGCTGTTCGCTAGTGTATGAAAGTGTGTGTGTGCGTGTCTGTAGGAGCTTGTGTGTGTGTGTGTGTGTGTGTGTTATAAGTTGAGATGTATTGTGTATTACAGGTGGCATATTGCCAGTTTTTCAGTGTGAATGTGGTGGTTTTTTTTGTATGTCGTTTCTTGTCGTTTGGCGTTTTCAGCAGTATAAAGCCACCAATTACGAGTAGTTTGGCAAATATCAATAGCTAATCAGGCCGCAAGCAGCAGCCATAATAAATGAGCAGAAATGACCAGCTGGCACCTCAGAGCAGATTTCTTGCCAGCCATTACACCGAATAAGCCAAACAAACACAGACATCAGCCTGTAACAGCATGTGGCATTCCTCATCTCCCACACAACAATGACAACACTTTGAGCGTGTGAAAACGGTCAGTTATGATGTCATGACAGACACAAAATACATGTGAAAATATAAGTGATGCGTACAAGAGAGATGTGTCGGTAACAATCGATTAAATTCCGAGCAGTCACAAAATAGGGCGATTGTAAATGTCAGGGCAGAACTGAGTATCAGAGTGTATCATGCACAAAAGAATAAATTACGAGTATATTTGGCCCCACATGCGACAACAATTTCAATTTCTATATGCTGTTTATACTGTCGTACACAGGCAGTTGTTTTGAGAACATTTAAATTTGTATTTAAAGAAGAATCTGTTGAATTTACTCAATATACAGATAGAGAGAGAGAGAGGTTAGATGATATTTTCAACACTTACTCCTGGTTGCCGGCGCACGACGCCAAGGTGGGCCGAACTCCGAAATGCACAATATCAGGATAGAGCAGCTTATCGCCGTCCTCATCGACTGCT